>OW203999.1:26385589-26985589 GCA_934047225.1 Ypsolopha sequella | reverse complement strand
ATGCCTTGTTGCACAGTAAAAAGCTGCAAAAACTATGAAAAAAAATTTAAAAAGCCAGATGGGATATCGTATCATCAATAAGTAACAGTACATCATGTTTTTTGCTTGTTTAACAACTAAATAAACCATTTTCGAAGCGATAATTATATTATCGAAGTCCATAATGGCGGCCATGATGTTCGCTACCACCTCACGCGAGTTTGAACAAAAGCAACTTTGTACGGGCGTCATTTTTATCAACCTGTATTTTATTTTTGTCTTAAAACTTATGTAGGAAATATACTTTAAACTTATGTAGGAAATCTAAAATTTTGCTAAGGGGAACTTAATATACGGTACTAGGAAAATATAATAATAATAGGAAACTAAAAATTGGATGAAAAAAATAATGAAATGAAATAATTAACTTTATTTTCAGAAGTAAAATACCACGAAAACATTTTTCTGGTGTCAATAAATCTAATAATAACTTCGGCCTGGATTTGATTAAGATTTTCTTAGCAGACTAATGGAATAAACTTAGTTTCATTTGTCTAGCTTTTTACCCGACTACGGCGAAGCCAAAAGTAGGGTTACCGGTTGGGGTGTAGATAAGATGGCACTATGGTATCGTGCCCCCTTATCGACACTCTGACCGGGTTACCTATAATTAGGACTACGGCAAAGCTAAAAGGAGGGTTATGATTTTGACCTGTATGTATGTATGTATGTATGTATGTATGTATGTACGTATGTATGTTCATCTGTTCTCTTATAACTTCTAAACTACTTATCATAATTTGATAAATTAGGTATTGTTGAAAGCGTCTTGACCGTCCGTTAGTTATAAGCTATGTGTCGTCACAATAAATTGAACATGGCGCCCTCTAGAGGATAAAAAGTCAAGAACTAAAAAAAAAAACCTATGGTGCCGTGTTTGATATCATATGAAAGGACTTAATAAGCATATTTCAAAAATATATATATTGTTAGCTTTTGCTCGCGGCTTTGCTTGCATGGACACGATAATTTGATAATTTGGAATAATTTATTAAAAACAAACAATATATTATCACGAAATAATAACCCCAAAATAATTTAGATAAAATTAAGTTTAAAAACTAAAACCCGATTACTCACTATCACGCTCTAAAAAGTATGAAACAAGAAAATAAACGTTCATAGTGATATTCACAGGATAGCCATGGTTGTACGCACACTGCCTTAAATAAAAAAAATGCATTCTAACAGTATTAAGCTTTAGGGCAAAGTGGCATACGACCACGGCTATCCCCTGAACATCACTATGAATATTTGTGATTTTCTTGTTTCATACTTTTTAGAGCGTGATCGTGAGTAGTCGGGTTTTAGTTTTTGAACTTAATTTTTATATACTTTGAATTACATTAATACCTACAACACGTCGAATTTATCACTGATTCACTCACTACCATAAAAAAGAAATTAAGGATTCATATACGCACGTACAAGGTTACATCGCACACCTACGCAACGCGGCATTCATGTTCGCGCCAAACCCGAGTGAAGTTAGTACCAGCGAGACAGAGAGAAAAATATGAAAGAAATATATGATGTATGAAAGAGAGAGATATACTAACGTCCGAGGCGTCATAAAGTGTGGCGCCAGTTGTAGTTTGGGAAAATGTTTAGATGGGCATCTCCTTCCTTTTGAACTCATTGGTTGAATCGAATTATTTTAGAAGAGATTCAGTCTCATCGTAGCTTTTGGTCTTAAGCCAATTTGTCAAGGTTTTTTCATATTCAAAATAACTAAGGTGGTAGATATTGATGTCTGTATTTATATTATTATACAGGGTGGAAAAAACGAAAGGGCCCTGGAGGGGAACTACCTTAAATCCTTTAGTAAGCTCATTTTACTGAAAGGAAACATTCCTTTATTTTTTAAAAGAAACAAAACTGCATTCAAAAATCTTCTAAAATTTGCTTGTCTCACCCGGGAACTGAACCAACTAAAAATTTAAAAAATAAACCCTCGCTATTTTATCATACGAATCGGTAGGATTATTGTTCAGGATAAAATTTGTCTACTAAACTAAAGTCTTACACTCATCTGTTGTACGAGATACCCATGGAATTGAATATTTATTACAAGTTCTTTATTAACAAAACCTAGTACTGGTCACTTGTAAAGTAATAATTATACGCCATTATTACACAATGACAGCACGGAATGAAAGCAAAACAAAACAAAATTTGAATTTCGAACGAATACTTTTATCGATTTTAAAAATGTTGAAAGTTATGGTTAGAACTTCAAATTTGTTGCTTCGCGTTGCAAAAAAAAATACGTTCCTTTTTTAAACTTTTCGTCAGTACGCCTAGTGCAAGAAGTAATTGTGCTCTGCGTACATTTATTATTACCATTTTACGATTTTCTTATTGAAGTATTCAACAAGGTACTTAAGATAAATAACATTAGCAAGCTTGTACTTCATACGATGTCTTTGGATGTAAGAGAGATAAGAAAATTATAACGTGTCATTTACTTGTTACAAGTGAACAGTACTAGGTATTGTTAACAAAGAACTTGCAATAAATATTTAATTTCATGAGTATCTCGTACAACAGATGAGTGTAAGACCAAATGTTTATTAGACAAATTTTATTTTGAACAATAATCCTACCGATTCGTATAATAAAATAGCGAGGGTTTATTTTTTAAATTTTTAGTTGGTTCAGTTCCCGGGTGAGACAAGCAAATCTTAGAAGATCTTTGAATGCAGTTTTGTTTCTTTTAAAAAATAAAGGAATGTTTCCTTTCAGTAAAATGAGCTAACTAAAGGATTTAAGGTAGTTCCCCTCCAGGGCCCTTTCGTTTTTTCCACCCTGTATAGGTATTCTGACTGCTTGAAGAACTGTCTACTAGCAAAAGTAGATTTGACAGACACTACTGGAGCTACAGCGTCCCGTCTTCTACGTTTGTAACCAATAAATCCTAAATTAAAATTGTAATCCTAAAGGACTATAGTTGTATGTCAATCTTTTGTGCTTTTTTAAAATAGCCTGAAGAATGTATAGTTTCCTAACTGTAACATGTTCACAAACATTATAAAGGTTTTCAGTGGAAAATCTATATGGTGCATAACCTTTAGAAGGGATCTTTGAACTCTGTCTAGTGCTAAAAGTTTGATTTTAGTTGCCCCTCCCCATACTGAAATACAATAAGTTAACACAGATTGAGCTAGACAAACGTAAATTTGATTCAGAAGAAGTTTTGTGGAGACATGTCTTAACGTCTTAAAAGTCCAGATGAGTTTTCTAAGTGTGTTCATCACCAGCTCAATGTGAGGGTGCCAAGACAGTCGTTGGTCAACTATAATGCCAGGTACTTTACTACTTTTTAATTGAGTTCCGGTTGAGTTGAATTATATTTACTGAAGCATGTGTAGTTTATTTTAGACCTTTTTAGAGTGAGTAAGTTTGAATTTAACCATCCAACAATTTTGGCAAGCCCTGTCTCTGTGTATTCATAGACGGCATTCCACGTGTCACCAGTGAAAACGACAGCAGTATCGTCTGCATAGGAGAAAACTTTGCCATGGTCGATAAACACATAAACACTTTACTTAGCTATATTTTGTACTAAATATTTAATTTTCCATCTGGTTTAAATAAAAAATAATTAATAACCTCAACACAAACGAGGTTATCTTGAGCTTATGTTATGTGATAAAACAGAATCACAATCACCAATATAACAACAAATGTCTTAGTATCGGCGTCGCCGTAGCTTATGTTACCATTGAGTGTGATCACAAGTGAACAAGACATTATTTATATAAGACACCAAATAGATTCGTAGAACACTGAAATATCACGGATATGTATCGAAATAGTGATAAAACTGGGGCCACTTTCCAATGATAGAAACGTTTCGATAATACCATAGCTCTTGTCAGTCTTGTCACTGACATTCAACTACATCTGATGGCTTATTGCCAGCTGGTTTACTGATACTCCACCTTAATCAACGTTTTGGCTAAACGCGTTTTTACGATTCAATAATTTTTATTTTACATAATGAAAAATAAAGAAATATTCAACAAGTAACAAGCCTCGTTTTAATAATTTTTATCTTCTAAACAGGTCATTGCGAGACAATAAAAATAAACTAAATTACGAAACGACACGCTACAATGAATGAGTTCGTTCCGAGAATAAATCTAAGACCCGGGGACACCCCCTCCCGCTCCAACTCGATAGAGGTTCCGTTTTTAACGAAAACCCATAAAAACGTGGCGCCCACTGCCTAACCCCCCACTCGTAACTCCTCGTCTGATGTCACAGGACATCGACACAGCTCGACGAACTAAAACCGCGCTTCTGCAGGCGTTACCTTTGAACTAAAAAGCCAAGTGAAACAATAAACACGCTCCTTTATAGCGCTACGTGGCACGGTAGCAGCTATAAAGCGGTAGACTGGCTGTACAAATCAGAATTGTGACGTCAGAATAAAACATTCATGTCGGAACACGCCGGCCGGGACGCATACTGCGCCCTCGGGACACACAAAACGTAACGAATCGCTCGCACCACCATCCTTTTACGTCTACGGAGACGGTACCGCTAGCAGGCGACCTGCGCCCGCCGTACAGATAGATTATTTATGTCCTCTAACCACCGCAGCTTTTGTTTCAACCGGAAAGGCGGTATTTGTCGCCCGACGGACCCCGACGAATAAAGTATTCAAGCCCAACCCTTTTAATAAGCAACGAGCAAAAGTTCCCCGCAACTAACTTTTTTCTAATGAAAAAAAATATCCGGAAAAATCAGAGGGATCTCTCCGTTTACCTTTTCGGAAAAATTCTGTCTGCGGGCAAAACGTTCCACTAATTCTGAATTTAAATGCATGAGATCGAATAGGTTCACGCAGAGTGGATCCCGCGCCGGGGTTTCCGATTGCCACTGCTTATGTATTTAAAAGAAAAATGGAAGTTTAGGTCGTACCTCAGCGTGCACAAAAGAATCTGTATCAATAGAATCTTTTACTTGCTTTCTGGAGGGTGAAACACTTTACACATTTTAAAAGAGTCACTCGAAGTGAGATTGCGTATCGCGTGTGTTCTTTTGCATATAAATTTCCCATATCCAATTGTGATAGGAACGCTATTAGCGTGTGAAGCGAGCAGATGTCGAGTGCACGCTGAGCAATATACGAGTACCAATAGCACAGTGTAATAAACTGTGCCAATAGTGGAGCGCGGGAGCGACGCGACGCCGACGCGATGCGGAGTGCCATTGTCAGTGACGTCGCGAGGAGGGCGGCAAAAGGGGCGCAAAAAAGAGCTCCTTCTAATTGTTTGCACATTTCAAGTCTCCCTCGGGGCACAACCCGGCCCGCGCCTCTCTCACAACAACCCTTGAACAGTGCTGGGGGACCGGCGATTTATTATTGAACGAGTAGATTATTTCGTCGATATCGTCAAATAATTTATCAAAGAACGTCGAAATCATACGTTATAAAGAAATGACTTAAATTGTACCGGAACATTACTTGCACGAGTCGAACTTTTTTGCAAAGCAGTTAACCGCAGTCCTTTGAACAGCTGTCGACTGAGTTCGATAAAGTTTTAAAGTAAATAGAAAGTGGACGAGTTTATGAGCAATACTGTTGAAACTCTGAAAATATAGTTTTTTTTTCTTCTTCAATTGGAATGATCATCATACTACACTTATCTTTTTATTGTAATGTCAAAAGATTCTATAATAATCACGCGAGGACAACAAAAGGTGTTCCAACAAAAGATAATAATCAACAAAAATATAGAATGTGCCCTCTCTGTGTGTGTGAGCATTGCACTTGTGTTTGTCACATCAACACCCTCTCACTCTCGATTGTGTTTGACAATAGAGGTCGTATTGCCTCGAGAGGTTGTTTTAGTGTACGGGGGGATCCGAACGGGGGCTTTACACTGACATTAGTTCTTTCCTTTTTCATTTATTTTTAACATTGTTCATTTATTTTAGCCCGTTGTAGCTTTACGAGTTATTAGCATATCAGACCAGGTAAATGATATTTTGAGATAAAACCTACAAGTAATTATTGAGCTTGATCCTTACAATATTATATTACCTGATAATATTACCCTATTCTGACCACCTAACAATATTTTATTACCTGATATTATAATCCTATTCTGATCACCTAACAATATTTTATCACCTGATATTATAACCCTATTCTGATCACCTAACAATATTTTATTACCTGATATTATATTTCTATTCTGACCACCTAACAATATTTTATTACCTTATATTATAACTCTATTCTGAACAATATTTTAGTACCTGATATTATAACCCTATTCTGATCACCTAACAATATTTTATTACCTGATATTATAACTCTATTCTGACCACCTAACAATATTTTATTACCTTATATTATAACTCTATTCTGAACAATATTATATTACCTGATATTATAACCCTATTCTGATCACCTAACAATATTTTATTACCTGATATTATAACTCTATTCTGACCACCTAACAATATTTTATTACTTGATATTATAACTTTATTCTGATCACCTACCAATATTATATTACCTGATATTATAACCCTATTCTGATCACCTAACAATATTATATTACCTTATAGTATAACCTTATTCTGATCACCTTACAATATTATATTACCTGATATTATAACCCTATTCTGATCACCTGACAATATTATATCACCTTATATTATAACCCTATTCTGATCTCCTAACAATATTATATTACCTTATATTATAACCCTATTCTGATCACCTAACAATATTATATTACCTTATATTATAACCCTATTCTGATTACCTAACAATATTATATTACCTTATATTATAACCCTATTCTGATCACCTAACAATATTATATTACCTTATATTATAACCCTATTCTGATCTCCTAACAATATTATATTACCTTATATTATAACCCTATTCTGATCACCTAACAATATTATATTACCTGATATTATAACCCTATTCTGATCACCTCACCAAGCCCGTGTGCCTGTCTGCAATATTTCTCAAGCACTGATTTATCCATAATGTTGAGAGGAATGAGCCTTATTAGGTTTACTTCACAGTGCTTTCCTTCACCGTTCTGTGGGCCTACCATGAGTTTAGGCCTGGACAATCACTACAGACTGCATAAAATAATTATATGAGAAATTATTGTGTAGTGTGCCTCGTGGTTTACGAGTCTAACCAGAATCTCTCAAACAAAATATTATACGCACTCGCTAACGAGTATCGAGACCCGATAGGCCTATAGCAAGTGGTGTTATACGAAAAACTCAATGGTATAGCTCAACGGGCAGGATATTAACCCGGATCTCAAGGTTGACAGTCCGTGACGGTAGTGACAACCCTACCGACTGAGCTACCGAGGATTCCGAGTTAAATGAATCAAAGTGATGGTAACCATATTTCAGCTCCCTCCCATCATCAGGGAGCGCACAAAGGGTTGCCCAATCTAAGAGAAAATTGCTTTTGAACAGATATTTTTTCTCTCTCGAAATAATACGGACTCAGTCCAGTTCAGTCCACTATGTAATCAGGACGTGATGAGGAATTACGAATAAATAGAAAAATGGTTTTTTATTATACCTAAGTACTTTAGTCATAAAAAAATATATATTACATCACTAAATATTAGGCGGGCCGTCATCGATTTTTGGCGAGTTTTGACCCCTCCCTACAATCATTCTATCGTGATTATCTAATGACCCCACCCTCTCACAAAACTGATTTCATTTTCACTATTGGTAGTATATAATGAATATTGTTTTTTAACCAATGGTTTTTTTCTATTGGCAAGACTTCCCCATTATTGCCATCTATGCTTATGTATGATATTACCATCAATCGTAGACTAGACCCCCGCCCCTCTAATTTAAAATGATCTGTCTGTATATATAAAATTCAAAGTCCTGACTGACTGACTGACTGACTGACTGACTGACTGACTGATATATCAACGCACAGCCTAAACCAGTGGTCCTAGAGACTTGAAATTTTGCATATAGATACCTTATATAGTGTAGGCATCCACTAAGAAAGGATTTTTTAAAATTCACCCCCTAAGGGGGTGAAACGGGGGTCCAAAGTTTGTATGGGGAAACAAGATTAGTTAGACTATTTTATTCGAGACTTCACAAGAGTACTCCTATATATAAATGAGTGAACATGTTTTTCAGGTTTTTTCAGAATTCCACCCCTAAAAGGGGGAAATGGGGTGACAAATTCTGAAAATCAACATGGGTATCGTTTGTATGGTTTATCGGGTCGCTGATTACGAAAACAACAACGATTTTAAAATCCAACGTATAGTGGACGTAAAAAAGGCATTTCCTGAATTCAACCCCTAAAAAGGGGAAATGGGGTGACAAAGTCTGAAAACCAACATGGGTATCGTTTGTATGGTTTATAGGGTCGCTGATTACGAAAACAACAACGATTTTAAAATCCAACGTATAGTGGACGTAAAAAAGGCATTTCCTGAATTGGTTGAATTTTAGGGGAAATGGGGTGACAAAGTCTGAAAACCAACATGGGTATCGTTTGTATGGTTTATCGGGTCGCTGATTACGAAAACAACAACGATTTCTAAATCCAACGTAGTGGACGTGAAATACCATCATCCCCTGTTGGGGTGCGATGGGGTTGATATGTTGAAATGTGTAAATATCAATATGGGTGTCGTTTTTATGGTCTTTTGGGACGTTAATTATGAAAATGGCATCGATTTTGAAATTTAATATAGTGGACATGAAAATTCTTGAAAGTATGTGTGCCAGAGCAAATCGGCTGTAACAGACGAACAGACAGACAGCCACACAAGTGATCGTATTAGGGTTCCATTTTTTCCTTTTGAGGTATCTATCTATCTATATATCCACAATCTATATATCTATCTATCTGTCCATCTATCTATCTGTCTATCTATCTATCTATCTATCTATCTATATCTTTCAATATCCCAGCAAAATATTTTTGGAGTGGAAGGTTGAAGGGGTTGGACCACGGGGTACCAAAAAAAGTTCTTTTTTTATGTGAAAACTTTGACGGCCTGTTTCTCCCAAACGGCTAGACTTAGACCCATGTTGATGGGTGTCTAGGAAAAGGTTTCGACGAGATCTACCCGCCGAAAGTGTCAAAACTTTACAGGCCCGTATCTCCGAAACAGCTAATGCTATAGACCCATGTTCATGGTACTCTAAGAAAAGGGCTCGGCAAGATCTAGATGACGTTAAAAAAAAGTCGAAAAAAAAAATTGCCAAACATTTGATCGGCCATATCTCCAGAACGGCTAATCGTAGGGAGTTCGGGTTTCAACTATTGTGATCGGTCAAGCTGGGGCTACATGACCAAAAAAAATTAAACAGTTTTGACAGTTTTTTGACAGGTCCAAAAAAGTATTCCGATTTGCATAAAACTCAAGGGGCATTCGGGGTCGCCAATTACGCTGCTGTATTCAAATTTGAAATTTTTTGACAACTGATAGGGTTTTGGACACTCTTTCGGAAAAACTTTGATCGGTGAGACCCCGTGTTTGGCATTCTGGTGAGGCCGAAAAACGAGCATGTGAGGACGGAGAACGCGCCCGCGAGGCCGAAGGCCGAGCAGGGCACGTTCGTAGTCTGAGCATGCAAGTTTTTCGGCCGAGCACTACACCTTGACTCCCAGAGGGAGTGAGAGCACTTATAATGTTTGTTTCTGAAAAAAATGTAATTTGTTTCCTGTAGGCCACGCGGGCAAAGCCGCGGGCAGAAGCTAGTGTGATATAAGACGGCCTCATAGGATAACCATTTTTTTTTTCTAACGGTAGCTTGTTTTATAAGTACAAGTGCGTGCTTATATGTATTCTGTTGTACCTTAAGTGCCTATGTTCTTTATTATTATTTAGTTTTAGTATTTTTTTTTTTGAATTTGCATCCCCTCCGAGTGTGTGGTCGCCAAGTACCAGACATTAAATTTTAAATTTAAGTCTGCGATGTGTGGATGTATAACCAAACTAAAAATAGCTAGTCCGAGAGGGTCACCTTGCTGACAACCAACGGTGGAGTGTATTAGATGGTTCTTGTAAATCAGTTTCGATGGGTGACTGTAGCACTGCCATAAGTAGTTGTATATTGCTGGGATGTTTTCTTTGATCTGAGACAGCAAGGCGCACCTGCGCAAATGCGCAACCTAACATCCACCTTTAGCAGCACGTCACCTCCACGGTGTGTCAGGAAGGTGCGGGCTGCACGCACGGTGGCTTCACACCCTCCCTTGGTCTCAAAGTTTAGTTGGATCGGTTCAAATTTATTCGACAGGTCGGGCAAGATGTGTCTGCAACATATCTTTGAGACTACACGGCTGATAGTGTTCCCAACAGCGATCGGCCTGATGCTGCCGTCTTTCTTTTCAAGGGCACATGAACTGGTACCGTAAAGAATATCAACAACATCTTCTGTCACTGTACCGGAGAGCATCAGGTTGACAAGGTGCGTCACTTGCTCCAGTACTGTCCGACCGGCTTCTCCAGTTGTACCGTAGATGAGGTTTTTATAGTGTTGGGGGGTTAATCCATCGAGACCGCCGGCTGAACCATTCCTGAGGAAGAAATCGCACCTTAGTATCAGGCGGGCTATATATCTAGCTATGGAAACTTTCATGGAATGTGTATTATATTCATATTATTGTTATATTTACAAGTTTAAGTATATATATGTTTGTAACTTCAAAATGAAAAAATAAAATAAAATAACTGGGACACGTTGGGGTAATATATATTAAAATTAAAACAGTGAAACTGAAACAATGGTTTTCTTACAAAAAAGTCCAAGGGACAACATCAAGTGTATTTTTTTCATGATTTTTCAAGTTTCAAAATTAAGTATGTTACTATAAGCCCGAACTACGGTAAATCCAAAGATTTCCCAATAAAACCTTAGATTCGGGCTAAGCTGCCTCCCATAACCGTTTGATTCACTCATTACGGACACCCTGTATATGTGATGTACATGTCTATAGTTGTGAATGAATAAATCACAATTTAGGTTATGTAATGTTAACTAAAACAAAACCAAAATTACAATTACAATGCATTCACCTACTCTATGTTCTCATTACCGCTCAAACAAATAGGTACCTATCAGGCAAATTGTGGCTCGAGTTCGTTTTACGATTTATATCTTATTTATTATCATGAAATTCGTATAGTTATATAAAAAAATATATAGGCTAAGAAATGGATATCTACACGTATTTTATTTTTATTTCTGTTTTGGCGAGTATTCGGTTTAAAAAATAAACATAATTTTATAGACTTGGCGAGCAGAGTCAATATAATATTAGGAACTACTTATTTGTTTGCACTTTTCCTGCTCTTTTTTATTTCGTTTAGGGATATTATCAATATAATTAACAATATTTTTAACATAATTTAATAAAGGATGATAAATTTTGTACAAGAAAATAGATAAAAAAAGGTCGCTAACTGTAGATATAAACCCATTACAATGGGGCGCTCGACGTCTCTATAGCACACCCAGTTAAGGTGATGACAAGCACAAAAACAGAAGTCAATTTGCGACCCCAATAACCCCGGGACCCTCTGAGCTCCCCGCGTTCCCCTGCGATCCCCTGTGATCCCTGCTGCAGTTCGACCACCATTAGGGTAACGATACTGCGAATCTGCAGTCCGATGGCAATCCGTTTAAGGGACTATAAATCACCCGAACACGACCGACCCGACTCCATCTAGTGGCGAGAGGGGACCTTAACTGATCACCCTGTGAGAGTATTGCAGAGTTTGGACGTATGTGGAAATACCCAACCGATAATATAAAATTTTTTGTTTATTTGTATACTTTGAGCTGCATTTGATTTAGCAACATGTACATTTAACTCGTGTTGTATTAGAACCTGAACCTAGTTTGATATTTTGGATTTTTTGTGTGCCTAAGAAAACGAGTCTTAAGTTATACTTAATGCATGCGTAATAAAAGGTACAAGACTTACATTTAAATTAACAAGATTTTTTTGGGATTAGTTTATTTTTTGTTACAAACTTACTAAGTACGCAACTTTTTTGACTGATTTTAAAAAATGTGGCAAAAATACCTTTACAAATGTATCAATAAAAACAGCATCAAAAATTAAAATCCGTTTTGTGGTTCTCAACCATAACTAGTCAACATTCGTGTCGATTCGGTGTAGCAAGAATTAACCTTATTTTCAGCGTTCTGTCTTTGTCTTTTCGATACAGAAAGAAAAAGACAAAATGCTTAAATTAAGTTCTGTTTAATTAAGTTAAATTTAGTTCTGTCAAATAAGTTAACTCATGTTACACCTAATCGACAGAATTATATTATATTCTGTGGATAAACCGCAAATATAAAACAGTTTTATGATCAAATCGATCAATATGATGATCAGACAGAACTTCATCCCTCAGTACTTCGTGACAATAGAGCCGATTTCTTGGTAGAGACATGATCAGACCGGAGCCCAGGACCCTCAGCCCAGGGTTGAGCTCTAACACGCGGGGTGTCCGTGCGTGCTGTCTGAGAGGAAAGCTCATCACTTACACATTGTTATTGCACGTGCCCGCTGGATGCTATGGATTGTCGAACGAATCGAACGTTCGCCCCACGCTCTGCCGGCCGTACCCACTACCCTCTGCCCTCCGTACGCACCACCTGCCACACGCTCCGCCCGCCGTACGCACCACCCGCCGTACGGTCCGCCTGCCGTACGCACCACCTGCCGCACGCTCCAGCGGCTGGGCTCGTCACACACAGCTCCTCTACCAGAGTCGGGCGCCGGCCCGAGCTAAACAATAGAGCGCCCCGGCGCTCAACCCAACTGACCTGCCCATAGACATGGGCAGCGAGAGCTACGTTGGTCAGGGGGCCACAGCCCCGATACTGAGTCCCCACGCCCCCTCAGGGGGAGTGTGAGAAGACTTCATGATGATGACCTACCATACGCACCACCTGCCGCACGCTCCACCCGCCGTACGCACCACCTGCCGCACGCTCCACCCGCCGTACGCTCCGCCCACCGCGGTAGTAACTAAATTCTGTTTCTAGGGCAGGTGGAATAACTATGGGGGCAATTTGCAACTCGATATCGTTTATTGAAATCATTGATCGAAAACTTTGAGTTGACAGTTTTGTATCCAATCACATCCACACCAACCATTTGACAAACGATTTTGATAAACGGTTTTGCACAAATAGATCCTTCGGTACACGTCAAAAGAAAACGATACGTCAATCTTGCCATAAAATGTTTTTCGATTAACACAAATTAATTAAATAATTGTCATGAATTCTTCCCTGCACTAGAAACTAATGCCATGCTTTTAGTGCTATGGTTCAATAATATGAGAAAAACTTTATCAGAATTAACGAAGGTTTAACAAAAACAATCGGTACTTACGAATTAATTTGAGAGTTTCATTTACCTTTGTATTAACGAATTCACGAATTTTAGGTCTGTTTAATTAATACAGCACAATTCATACCGGAAACTTGATGAATGCACAGAATCTGGGTCAATTTCACCGCTTTTTGAAGTATCTTGAATTGTTTGAAGCATGCACACGCACAGACCTCTTTCATATAGACCGGCTTAACATCATTACCTCAAAGTTCATGTTTGAACGAAATTATTTGGCGCCCAAAAAACGTTCATCGCGTTGTTTCTATGAGTGTCTGTCGATCGTTGTGTCAACGAGTGTCTATCGAGCGTTGTGTCTACGAGTATCTATCGACTTTTGTGTCAATGAGTGTCTATCGATCGTTGTGTCTATGAGTCTCTATCGATCGGGCCAATCGTACCGTAAACTAGCGAACCCCTTCACAGATGCAACAGCTACATACATTGCATCGCAGATGTGTAATGCTAACATATCGTCTCCCTCGGGGAATAAGCTATAATATCTATATTCTATTCCGCCGGAGCTGGTAATTGGGCGCGTCATACCATTATTTATTACAACATGTTCACGCTTAGTTTAGTTTTAGATGTGGATTTGCATTATACTGTTGGGTGTGAATATTTAATTTCATGACGTAAAATAATACATATATTTTAATGACCGCCTAAAAGAAATTTTGAGTTAGAAAAAAAAACACATAATTAATAATTTTCAATAAAGATACCAAAAGCATTAACACCTTAAAATTGCATTATAACAAATATATGTGAACCAAAATATTGCAGGCCTTCAAACATATAAAATGAATTGGGCTTCGAAAACGGTAGAATGTTAACCAAATGTGGCTATCCAATTTAATATCATTGCATAATAAGTCGCATTACTAATAATGTATTTTGGATATCATTTATATCATCATACATTTGAGAATGGTTCATCTTTAAAAATATCAGCGTATAGATAACATCAAATCCTTCTAAACAATACAATTCAAGAATTTTTACGCAAATGAAATGTTCGATGTTTCACATTTTGTTTTCTTCAAAACACTGACCGTAATTCCTCATATCCAATCTTTTTTTACACATAAAATGTAACAAAATGGTTCCTCAACAGAAAATAACCTCACTGCCATTAGCGCGGTAACAACAACGCAAAAAACTAGCAAAAAGAATGAGAACATCGTTAGAATTTTCCGGCAGAGTGTACGCAATGCGTTCTGGGACGTCGGTTTTGGACGTTCGCGTACATTACGCGCGCTGAAAGCCTCTCGCTGATAGATGGAGGCTCATCGAGAGTAATGGTACACACAACACGCACAATTATCCTCCTCGATCATCGCCCGCATCACGGACCACACGCAATTTACACTATTTCAAAATATTTATTAATAATAACGGGAAGCAATCACGGCTCTTAAAAATCGAGGTTTATAGCCACGTCATGAATACTCCAACCGACATTATCGTTCGAAACGAACAACACATTTTATTTTCACCATAAAATTCTTGCCTAAATTCTTGTTAGATTTTTCCCTTTGTTCGTTCTAGTGAGAATCACTTTGCGGCGCAGACAGGACGCCCAAAGAAATTGTCTTATCAAATTCAGGTCATGTTTTTGACAAGTCACTTTGTGCTCGTCTCGATAGATAAAATCCTTTTTAATCATAATTGGCTCGCTCGGGTGGGACTGTACGAGCTCTGTCCTTCGGAATTAGCAACAAAATGCTGAGCACCAAATGAAATGTTCGACCTTTCGGGCAACAATTTAACACAGAAGCCATAGAGAGACGTAACGGCGTCGTAAAAATAGTGAGAGACGTCTGGCAATCAGAGGTGAGATTAGAACCTTCAGCCTTCAGCCCTCCATCCACACATTCGGCCCTTCGTTGAAATAGTTTCGGGAGCCGACGATAAAATAGGGTCAACAATTTATAAAAAGAAAAGAACTGTAGCCGAGAGTTAAATTGTTCCCTTCCATTACGTTCGTAATGACATCGTAAATGAAGGATTTAGCAGCTACGACGCGACGCGACGAGATATCAAATAATTCCGCAGCTTTAAAACAGCTCACGACGCTTTAAAATTTATCTTTCTCACGAAATATTACCGAGTCCGACGAAATTATATTGTCACAATATTACCGAGTCCGACGAAATTATATTGTCACAATATTACCGAGTCCGACGAAATTATATTGTCACAATATTACCGAGTCCGACGAAATTAAATATTACCGAGTCCGACGAAATTAAATATTACCGAGTCCGACGAAATTAAATATTACCGAGTCCGACGAAATTAAATATTACCGAGTCCGACGAAATTATATTGTCACAATATTACCGAGTCCGACGAAATTATATTGTCACAATATTACCGAGTCCGACGAAATTATATTGTCACAATATTACCGAGTCCGACGAAATTATATTGTCACAATATTACCGAATCCGACGAAATTATATTGTCACAATATTACCGAGTCCGACGAAATTATATTGTCACAATATTACCGAGTCCGACGAAATTAAATATTACCGAGTCCGACGAAATTAAATATTACCGAGTCCGACGAAATTAAATATTACCGAGTCCGACGAAATTAAATATTACCGAGTCCGACGAAATTAAATATTACCGAGTCCGACGAAATTAAATATTACCGAGTCCGACGAAATTAAATATTACCGAGTCCGACGAAATTAAATATTACCGAGTCCGACGAAATTAAATATTACCGAGTCCGACGAAATTAAATATTACCGAGTCCGACGAAATTAAATATTACCGAGTCCGACGAAATTAAATATTACCGAGTCCGACGAAATTAAATATTACCGAGTCCGACGAAATTATATTGTCACAATATTACCGAGTCCGACGAAATTAAATATTACCGAGTCCGACGAAATTATATTGTCACAATATTACCGAGTCCGACGAAATTAAATATTACCGAGTCCGACGAAATTATATTGTCACAATATTACCGAGTCCGACGAAATTAAATATTACCGAGTCCGACGAAATTATATTGTCACAATATTACCGAGTCCGACGAAATTAAATTGTCACAATATTACCGAGTCCGACGAAATTAAATATTACCGAGTCCGACGAAATTAAATTGTCACAATATTACCGAGTCCGACGAAATTAAATTGTCACAATATTACCGAGTCCGACGAAATTAAATTGTCACAATATTTTTCTCCTTTATTTTTGCACAATGAATACTTATCAATCCAACAATAACTTACTTAATCACGATAATGGTAGATCGAGTGCCTACTCTATCAGAACGGGGCCAAGATCACAAATTCCTATTTCAAGAGTCATCAAATTGACAAACTTTGATGGGGATCTTGGAACAAAAGTTTCCGAAGTTTGATCTTAACTCCATTGTCAAGATTTTATGTAAACAGAATATCTAGAAACTTTGCTGAGTGACAAGTTTCAACAATAGTACGTAATACAGACTGAAGAGCTTATAATGACAAGTTGGTAGCATTTAATAAAAAGTAATATTTTAATCTTCATCCGAGATACGGTGATTCTTCAAAATATAATGACTGCAAACATACTTTTAGATAAGAAAGCCCGGCGTTAAGTATAAACACCCGAAGGTAGAGTAACTACGTATATAGCGACCACAAGCTAACGATCTTTTTGCTCACAAAAAATAACACTCAAACTTACGAGTAAAATACGGTCCATTCCGACCCGACTGTCAAAATAACTAAATCACTTTTACAATTTATTCACTTTCATCCGTCCCGCTAACCTTTGCTCACAGAAATATGAGGAAAATCATTCTTTTTTGTATGTATCTCGAGCTTAATCGAGCGACCGTGATCACATTCCCAGCTATGAAATAGCGCCAAAAGTTCAGTATAAGCCGTGTTAGTAGAGTCCATGTAGATCAGTTTGAGACCTAATATCGATGAAAAAAATATATACCATCGAAGTTATAGTGCCGAAAGGCAAGTACAATTTGTGCAAAAGAAATTAGCTATAAAGTGACAAAATGAGAAATGTTGACAAAAGAGATCCCAGGAGACCTACAACTGAAAGGAATGATTAATTGTTTAATTGTTGGTTGTCAGTAGTGTTGTGATTCGTACGAAATAATGTTGCTTTGTTACTATTATAATACAATATAATCATAACATCCTAAGGTTATTTTGTTTATTAATTAGCGTTAGAGAAGTTATTGAGGATTTTTCATAAAATAATAGTTTTTCTGTTTTTAAACAAATAACAAAATAATTAAATTAAATTCCAATTCAAATAATTTATTCTGTAAAGTAGGTACACAATTTATACTTTTTACAAGTCAAATTTAATCTTGTAAAAATACTATATATAATGGCAAGTTTGACTTTTGGAAGAGTTAATTTATGTTTATTTCGGGTTTCTATGGAGTGGTGCCCACCGAGCCTCGAAGTCGAAATTGTGGAACTAACTACTTAATAAAATAAAGTTTTTTAGGTACTTACTGTGTTTTAGCCCAACTAACATACCGGGTGTGAATGGGGATATTTAAATAGAACTACATAGTAAATAAGGAAACATACCTGCGGTAATAAAAATTTGTTTTCATTTTTCTTTGCCAATTTTGAAAACCTACTATAAATTTTGTATGGGCGGTCAAGTTATTTTTTTCATTTGTCCTGTTACATTTAGTTAGATAATTTGTTCAGTATGATCAGTCGATTATGTTGTTTCATTTAAATATACCTGTCCATTTGCAGCCGGCATATCATTACGGCAAAAAACTCTGATCCAAGTTTCTTCCATTTTAGATTTACATTATTTTTGCGCTCTATACAATTATTAGATATGTACAAAAATTGCAATACAAAAATTGCCAAGTGTCAAAATAAGTAACGGCCTTAAGTTATTCCTTAACCAATAAGCAACGAGTCAGTATTTTGTTTACCATCCTAATCTCCGTATCGATAGTCGATACGCGTGCCGAGCTCTAGCGTGTAAGGGTATCGGTGCGGAAGCCGTGGGTCTAATTTGAATAAACGCGAAGGGTCGGCTTTCCTCTCTCACTTGACTGAGGGTCGACAATGTCCCGTATATTACTGTCCTATGTGTCCGCTTCCGGAACCAGTGTCTGGAGATGACCCTGAGATTTGAGCCTCTAAGTTTCACGGCTATTGGGGATTTAAATTGTTTCTAAGTTGGCGTGATCCTCATGAGCGGCAATTAATTTTGTTATCAGATGACTAAATTGTCACGTTTCGTTGTGGTCTTGTTTGTGATTGTTGTCTTGATATTCATTAAGAATGTGAATTTATTTCTCTATAATGTTAAAAGATTATTATAAAAGTACTAACGTACTAACTAAAGAATAACGTAAAGTACTAACTAAAGATTATTATAAAATTTTATTTATTTTATTATTTACTAACATTCGACTGATGACGAGCCCATTGAAAGGGTCGAAATATTTCTGAAACCTGATCCAATAGCATGAAGTATGCAATTCAGCGTTACCCCTTTATGTTATTGGGTCGTAAAAATAGTCGGTGAAACGATCGACATGTTTTAACTGACACTTATATATAATTACCTACAACTAAAATAATATTGTAAATTTTTCCAAATAGATTGGAAAAGTTAGATTGCGTGTACCGTACGTTCTCAGATATCAGTAAAATGTTGAAACTGACAACAGCGATGACCTTGTCTAGGTATTTTATCTTGTAATTATACATATTAATAAGTATACATATTAATTTTACATTTTACATTAACCATTGTAACGAATTTCAAATTTTTCAAAATTTAATTATCCGTTTCTTGAATTTTGAACCTCATTTCCCATTATTATTTGGTTTGTTTTGCACTGACTACTTCACAAGATGGCGGCCAGATATCAGTAAAATGTTGAAACTGACAACAGCGATGACCTTGTCGAAGTATTTTATCTTGTAATTATACATATTAATAAGTATACATATTAATTTTACATTTTAAATTAACCATTGTAACGAATTTCAAATTTTTCAAAATTTAATTATCCGTTTCTTGAATTTTGAACCTCATTTCCCATTATTATTTGGTTTGTTTTGCACTGACTACTTCACAAGATGGCGGCCAGAATGAAACAAAATTAAATGTCAGCGTGGTATGACCGCGGCAGTCGGAGATTCTTTAATCACAACAACTCTCTTCTCTTTGGCTTTATTGTTTTCCTTGAGATTTATGTTGCTTTAGTTCTGTTCCTTGTTTTCAACCTTTGTAACAGTTTGTCGCTGCATTATGCAGTACAATGCTTGAATATTTCCCGACTCCGAAGTCACCAGTGCCGGCCACCAAAACTTGCTCGTTTTAGGGTTCTACCCGAAGGTTGCAAAATTTTATAGTTTTAGACGTGAATATCCCACTATTAAAGTTTCAATTATGAAATTTAGGATTTAAGGCGATACAAAAAAAATGGGGTATTATCGAATCCATTTACCCCCTATAACGTCATCTACGTATTTTATTTTCGAGTAAATATTTATCGAGTATTTGATTAAGATTTTCACTGAAGGAAAACGTGATTGGATGAAATTTCATCGATAGAATTTAATTCCGAAAAGACCTCTAAATTGTTTTATTTTTTCCTGTAATTCAGAAATCTTAACTAATTTCATTGTGAAATTGTATTCAAAATGTGGATATTATGTAATTGTAAAGTCTCCTTGAAAATATTTTTTACAAAATAGCTTAGTACATTTTATATAAATAAAAAACTGACTTTTTGCTACTTTTCCACGTATCCGTCCCACTCGCACTGAGGGTTTTTTCGCATATGGAGTAACAGGGACGCTAAAACTTTTACGTAGCGCCTTATGGTACTTGCTGGGACCTTAACGTGCACGCAGAATTGCAACTACGTAGATCCAATAGGAAATGAGTTTTCGAAAAGTCGAAATTAGCCCAAAATGGTTCGTGTAATATAACACTCAGGTGTGGCGCGCGGGACTTTTCGAACTCGGCCCTGGACACGCTGCCGCGTGTCTAGATCTAGTGGCCGATCAACTAAACCAAGCACGTTATCTACAGCAGAGATTAAAGTTACTTATAACGTATAACGTAACTTGCTTGGGGAGTAGACTGTACGTCTCAGTTTTAAGAAACAATTGGACACTAATTTGGTTTTTAAATTAAATTTTGGAAAGACACGGGAACTACAAAAATGTAATTTTTGGAAACAGTGGCAATAACCTGCGTTCCGTGGAAGCGATTGAGGCTGCATGCGTTATATCAAATTTAAATTTTATCACTAAGAGTTTAGTTTAGATTAAAAGCCCAAATGCGCGAATGCGCATTAGAATGTACTTACAAAGCATTCAACCGGTACCTACGTGAGCCGCGGACGGTGAGTCCAGCTATTACTTTATCAAAGATTGTGAACGTGGTGTCTGTTGTCGCAGTGGTGAAGAACAACGTCCGCGCGGGCACGTCAGCGCCGCTGGGCCGGGTGGGTCCCACGGCGTCGCTGCGGGACGCAGAGCCGGACTTCACGGGGCCCATCGACAACGTGACCGTGCCGCTCGGCCGGGAGGCCGTGCTCACCTGCTCCGTCTCTGACCTCGGCGACTATAAGGTATACTCTTCCACGTCACTACGGTGTACCACGGTCTGAAGCCTAGTTTACACGACTACTATCAGTAGGAGAGTACCAGGCATAAAAAGTACTAATAACAACTAGCATAATGTATATAAATAGAATAATACTAAAAATAGCAGCGGAAGAGTTATTTGTTTGCAACGAAAGTTTTATTTTTAAAGGGTAGTTTGCAATTTTGCTAGCGGAAAAACGCGCAGTGCGTGAGGAGAAAAATAAAAAAGATAGAAAGATAAAAAAAATGCTTTTTTATTTATATAAAAAACCGGCCAAGTGCATGTCGGCCCACGCGCAGTGTAGGGTTCCGTAGTTGCCATGCAAAATATGCGGACTTCTTCTCCAAGTACATTTTATAAGTTTGTCGACTAATACAGATCGCGCCAAACTTCTAGTACGCTCGGAAGTTGCTCTTCCCAAGAACGGCCCATACATTTTGTTCCTGCTGATGCAAATCGCCCCGTGTTTAGAGGGGACTAAAAGTTTGGCGCGATCTGTACTCGTTAACTTGTAAATCCTACTTAGCTGTGATAGTTTTCCTTTTAATTTGGTTATGTATACTACTGCCGTTATTTTTTCACGTCTCCAAATACAACCGTTTTGCTGGCAGGTGGGGCGTACAACAACAACAACAACAATACAACTTTATTTGTACACCATATAAAAAGAAACAGAAATATAAATACTTAATTTTAACTAACGTATTATGTAGCACAAACAGGCGGCCTTATCGCTTAAAGCGATCTCTTCCAGACAACCTTAGGGTGGATGAAACTGTTTAGAATGATTGCTGAAATGGTGGTGTACTATTTTTAATAATAGATATATTTCAATATTAATAGATAAACGTATTAATATATAATGATAAATACATACTAATAAAATATATAACAAACAATAAAAAAATACACTGGACGTACACTGGACTCGAACAAAAATTAACAATTTTAAGCTTAATATTTTGCAAACGAAACCCTGGATCGAAAAATGGTCTTCTCACACCCCCTAATATTTTTAAATTACCTATCCAAAGACACCCAACACTAGGGGAAAGACGAGAAAAAAAAATCATCCCCACTTTACGTGTAGGGGAGGTACCCTAAAAAAAATATTTTTCGAAATTTTGCTGTACCACTTTATCGGCGTGATAAATATGTATACCCATGCCAAATTACAGCTTTCCAGTACTAATAGTCTACAAATAAGCCGCAGACAGACAGACAGACAGACGGACATGGCGAAACTATATGGGTTCCTTGTTGTTGACTACGGAACCCTAAAAAAAACTAAAATGGCTAGAAAAATGTCCAATTACCGAAATGTAGATATTGTTAAAACCCATGTAATAAAATATGTTTGGGGTCTTTACATGATAATTATTTGTCAAACCATGAGAAAGCGTGTGTTTGAAGACCTCATTTTAATAATTATTTGTATCGAGTGAAAGATTTTTAATCGCATTTCTGTACCTAGAAAAAGGTTCCGAAAATGTTATACTAATGTATCAAAATAGTAGGTTCTTACTGAACGTAGTAAAACGACTCCAAAAAGTGCCAATTCTTCGCGATCGGGGCAGCACCTTGCAATGATATTAGTGCTTTTTATCCCTGGTACTCTATCAATTACAATACGAGGGTAAAATAGGCTTAACTACGCCTGCATAAAGTCCTAAAAGGTACACCGAAGCATGAGATCACCTCAATTGGCTAATTCCGATAAGGATTTTTGTTTTCATAAGGTCTATCAACAAAAAAATTTCAAAACAATCATCATATTTTTAAACCCTTATAGATTTCCTAAAATAAGACTTTGTTGTTCGTTTTAAACATATATAAATGGACACTTGTGAACTTAAAATCTTACTTGCTTCTAGATAAACTACGTGTGAAAATCACTTTTCGAAGCTGCATAGTTATAAAAGCTGTTTTAAAATAAAGATAAAACTTAGTGGGAAAACACTGGGTGATATCTTATTACCTCATTACTCATTACAGTGGGAGCGGAAAAATGGAAAATATTATTTTAATTTGGTGAACGGATGCAAACTACAGCTTAAATACATACATATACTCACGCCTGTCTTCCAGAGGGGTAGGTAGAGTCTACAGTTTTCCATCTGCTACAATCCTGACACACCTCTTTCGCCTCTTCCATATCCATCAATCTAGTCATACAATCTCTTCTATTCCGAGTACTTTTAACATTGCAATTTTTAAATATCTCGCCAATTTGGTCAGCAGTCCTTCTAGGGTGGCCTACCCCCCTATTCTGTATCTTAAGTTGCCAACTGGACAGGGTGCCTATCGTCAAAAACACAGATAAAAACTAAACTTTCAAAATTGCTTTTAGTGGATATTGAACTATTTACGAACTGTGTCGTCACTTCAAGTGCTAACATGCCCTTAGACAATCGGAATTCGATAGTATATCTATGTTTTTGATGATAGACACCCAGTCCAGAAGGCAACTAGAGATACACAATAGGCCCGCTGGTCGAGCTGTACCTTCCACTTGCGCACCATAAATTTCTTTCGTCACTCTACTTTCATTTATCCTCTCTATATGTAGGTATATGTTTTGTTAGAAGCTGCTTAGATATTCCTTGATTACGGTCTCGTTTATAACTGCGTGCTACAACTATAACGTGTACTCAAAAAAAATACAAAAATACAAAAATTCTTTATTTACTTTACAAAATGGTCGTTTTCTGGGGTGGGACTCCCATTTTAAGTTTTCAAAAAACCTGTATTAAGGGAGACCTAGTACTAGTTGGTTATTAAAATTACGCTTAATATTCACAGGCCACTTTCAACAGCAAATTATTTAAAAGTAAAGTTAAAAGAAGCTTCCAAAACTTCGACTCGAGCACATTTGCGATTCAGCGGCGGCGCCTGAAGCACCTAGCCCGAGTCTCGGAGGTAGTATCGCGCTGCCTCAAAACATCAATCGGAGACGGAAGAAAACATACAAAATTAATGATCTTTCAATCCACGACCGTTCCAAACATTTATCCTTTGGATTTAGTCTTTTCACGTCTTTTTGCTTCCCGCAGAGTGGTGGAGGACGTAAATAACCCTCATTTATTGAGGATCCATTTAGTGTCCTCGGCTCGGGCATGACAAACGAGTTCAGCTATCCGCTCCTAGAGCATCGATCACCGCGTAATGACGTTCAGACTAGGGCGCTGTGTGGGACGAGCAGTACCTGTGACTCGGCTCTGGAGACACCAGGATCTGCAGTCGTGACGTCATGAGTGTAACGGTTCATCTGTTCGATAGATCCGACCTATTATCTGGACTGCGATTTATTTTTTATTCTTGTTTCAGAGGTAATGACAAGTAAGAGAGTTAATATCCACTTTGGAAGCTAGTTATTTTTAATTGTTGTGAAATCAACAATGTACCTAAATACAATATTTTTTTATTGTGGTCGGGTATTCCTATTTATGGTACATCAAGTGGTTGAATTAATATGAAAAAAAAATGAAAATGAAAAAATCTTTATTGACGCAAAAAAATACAAGTACACAGAATAATTGGAACTCTGGCCATTAGGGTAGGCTGGAACCTGAATTCCAACGGCCAGCGCTAACCGAGCCATTTCTGAGACACAGGGGGGAATGTATTTTGATAAGTTATAGTTTTTATTTTATAAGTCAAATTTAGATACCTAAGATTATTTTTACACAAAAATCGTTGCTTTTTAAAACACGACTCTTATACAAGTTTTAGTAAGTTATGGTTGAGAACGCGCTTACTAACAGGTACGAAGTACAAACTATGAAATGTTAACGACACTTGTACTCGATGTATCAACACATTTTATGTATTTATTTCACATGCAGTTCACCAGCTGTAAGTGGCGGTAGCTTAGGAGTAGTATGCTGGCCTCTCACTTTTGAGATCCAGGTTCGATCCCCGGATGAAACAATGAGTTTTTCGGACGTTATATGAATAGTATTTGTTCTTACTTACCACTTGTTGAACGGTGAAGGAAAACATCGTAAGGAAATCAGCATGCCCTAAAAGGCGTGTATTTGTGCCCGAAGTACGGTGATAAAGCTCACCACTCATCACGTTGGGATGGTAATAATCGTCAGTGACACGCGGGTGTACCGAGTGTGGACTGTGACTTGCATTTCAAAATTCACAGTTGGAACATCTCCGACACCCCCTCGGGGATTCATGCCGTGACGATATATCATAAAAAAACAGCTGGTTGTGTCTTTTGTTGGTCGTTAGTATGTTTGTTAAGTACTAGAGCCAGTTCCCGGCTTCCGCAACATCATCTTAACAACCTGTATATACAGGCTGAATCTTTAAAAACCTTTAAAAACCTCCAAAAATACAACCAAAATATAAACTTCGCTTTGTAATTTGTAGGGAAAAACTCATTTCTTCCAGGAATCAAAAAATAATACTTTCTCATTTCTGTTTATTCGTGGTACACATAGAGCGAGCCATTATCGAAATTGTCTCCCGTCAGTAACGCCGTTGTATCCGAAAAATCTGTTCCATTGTTTACAGAAAGTAAACATTGTCGTATTTCCGTCGCCCAAAGAAATATATCAAAATAAAAAAACCAAAGTCAAGAGCGAGTCCAACTTACGTGCCGTAAGGGGTCCGGGCTATAAGTTAAACGTGCTTCTAAATATTATATTGTCCGTAAAACTGGTATTATTTTTCTGTTTTATTCACATATATTTCGGTCGCATACTTCAAGAGATAAAAGGGTTTCCACCTTGTTTTGTATAGGTACAAACAAGCTTATAGCTTTAGCAGACAATTACATATGTGCTTGGTTACGTATAGGTACTGAAACACACACCACTACACAGTGCTAAATTCAGGCCTTTATTCTAATACACGTAATTTTTAACTTAAGTTTAAAAATGAGCGACAAACCCAGATATACTTGTCAACTTGAATACAATAACTCAATTATAGAGCAACTTACATGTCAAGATGTTTTGGAGAAAAGTGGGTGTGACAGCCTTACAGTTGACACCATACAGGTGCAATTTTCTCATTTTTGTGTACGGAACCCTAATAAAAATGCCTGCTGAAATACAAAATGATCCATCAAAGTAGGATGAAAAGAAATAAGGAGATATATGGATTCCTATTTATTATGCCTCCCGCTGGTCCGGCGACATCGAAGCCTCGCTATGAACGGTATTTAATATGGCTGCCGAAGTTTTTATTTTACTTGTCGGACGGCCTTTTAACGAACCAAGTTAAAGTTGTACTTCAAGGAGCTTTGGCAAACAAATAAAAATTAACAAATACCTCAAAAATTGGGCCTAGTTATTAATTTGGAGAAATCTTGAAGAATATTGACTAGATCAAGTAATAAAGTCTACATTTTGACAGTTTATTTGATAGTGGCTGCGATTTGTTGCGTTCACTCACCATAACACGTACATATGCAGCAGTATAAGTGCTATAAACAATATCACCACCAGCAGCAGCATAGGCGCCATAAACAAGAGCAGACAACTAAAGTTAACAAGAGTAGATACGTTATAGCTACAACAAAAGGAGACTAACCCAAATTTTGGAAATTTCCTTAGTAAATGTATACATACATACATACACATACATACATACATACATACATACATACACATACATACATACACACATATACATACTCATGCCTGTATCCAAGTAAATGTATTAGGATCTTATTTAGCGCTTTCTTATTTAGACCTCTGTTAACCGTAAAGACTTTTGTACCTTACCAGTAAAAAAATAGTTCAAGATGAAAAAAATATAAAAAATTGCCGTTTTTCCCGATGACTACATTTTTTTGCAATTTCTGCAGAAAAATGCAGAAGTAAAATGCTCCTAAAGTAAAAGAACAAAAGTTGTGTAATAGAAGAGTATAACATTATAATACGTAGTTTAATTTTATATCAGGTAACAGGTACACCCTCTACATGATGCTTTTATATCAGGTAACAAGTACCCCCTCTTTATGATGCTTTTGTATCAGGTAACAGGTTCATCCTCTTTATCATGCTTTTGTATCAGGTAACAGGTACACCCTCTTTATGATGCTTTTATATCAGGTAACAGGTACCCCCTCTTTATGATGCGTTTGTATCAGGTAACATGTACACCCTCTTTATCATGCTTTTATATCAGGTAACAGGTACACTCTCTATATGATGATTTTATCTTATAGCTGTACCATGTTAAGTTATAAATAAAAATTCCTTCTTAAACATTCTTAAAGTAAAGATTCCGGTAGAAATAATTACAGCTACGTAAGTATTTGTTTGTGGAATTATTTGAATAGTCATAAATATTCGAAACAGTAGATATTGGACAATTCCCGGTTTGCTAATCTGGATACTAAATTACAAAAGCTCGTCCTGAGTAAGGGAGGGGGCGGTGTTGGGGGGTGGATATTGTTCGTGACGCTAAAGGCTAATACGGCTCATGTCCGCCCGAACTGCAACAGAGGTCCTTTGTGAACTATTTCATATCCGATTTGCTGTGTAATGTCTTACATTAAGAGATGAGCTTGCCGATGTGTTTGGTTGAGTCAGATATAAAAGTACTCATACCCAACTTTCAGACACTATTATACAGGTAGCGCGTCGAGATGGATCAGTAATAGTCAGTATTGAGAAAATCCAAACTATAGAGAATAGAGAAATTTGCTCAAAGGACTCTCGCCATCGATTTTGGAGAAAATGAACACTGCATTTAAAGATTTTTTGACTTTCCGGTGGTCGAACCTGCTTATTTTGCAAAAAATACATCCTTTTTTACGGCATCATTCGATAGTGTCACTATAGTGTAGTAATGACCAACGCTGCTTGCAAAGAAACAAGAAAATGTGTCACAAAATAAAATGTTAACCTCCCATATAGTAATTGAATCTGGGCCGGGCTCACGTTCGTTGGGACACAAAACGAAAAAAAATTGTTTTACCAATTTCACAAAAAAATCATCGAACCTTAATACTGAGCACGTACCAAATGTTGACTGTGAACCTGACCGTATGAATTAATGTCACTTTGTATAAGAAACAAAGGAGCCCAAATAATGTAAAAGTAACACAATATTGTAAATCAAACATCTGGTATTTCCTTAAATGAGCTTGCAAATTTTACGTCAGCTTCAATTTGTTCCTGATTCCTGTGCCCCCCTCCCTGCCCCTCCACCGCCCCGTCCCTGCCCCTCGAGGCCCCTCTTCAGCCGACTGTGAAATTCATTTGCATCTGAGCGCGCGTTATCTCATTATGATATGGTGATTTCGTCGCCTCTTAGCATGAGTTGAAGAAAAATTTATAACTTATTTGAAGATAAACGTATTTCGAAGATCGAGATGTGACTCTGTTTATACATATTTAGGAGCAGTACATTCAAAGATTTAAAATAAAATATAATGCCCCGTAACCTCGGGAAAGAATCTTCATTCTTCGTGCAACGTGGGTGAAGGAGTGTTGGCTGTTCGTGTTACAGTCGATCCCTTAACATCCTCTCCGATATTGTATGTACCTATGATTATTAATTAATATAATTATTATTATTATATATTAATTATATACCTATAATAATATATAATTAGCACTGCCGGCGTTCCTGTCTTCGGCCCATAGTACGCTTGACCTCTATGGTAGAATAATTAACCCGTCACTAGGTGACGTAGAGGTCTCGTGCTTGGCCGAGGCTAGGGACGCCTGGTCAGCTGCGGCCGGGCTGAGTGAAAATTTCCCGATTAATCTGGCCTCACAAAAGCTATGGGATGGACCGCTCTGCAGTAAGGTTCAAAAGAACCTTATGGAAACTGCTGTTAACCCTGCAGAGCGAGCCCGTCTCTTGGCAACAAGTGAACCAGAATCTGGATATTGGTTGAACGCACTTCCTTCGGCTAATATTGGGACACTGCTGGACAGAACCACTTTAACCTTGGCTGTCGGCCTGAGACTAGGAACGAAGACAAACGAGCCACATTGCTGCCGTTGCGGGGAAAACGTCGACCATTTTGGCCACCACGGCTTGTCATGCCAACGCAGCGCAGGTTGGCTTTCGCGCCATGCCACATGACGTCATCCGTCGGGCTCTTGCCAGCGCTGGCGTGCCAGCAATCTTAGAGCCGAACGGTTTGGCACGCGTCGATGGGAGAAGGCCCGACGGAATGACGCTCGTTCCATGGAAAAATGGACGGCCGCTGGTTTGGGACGCCACATGCGCAGATACTGTGGCGCCGTCACACTTACCAGCGACCTCTGTCAAGGCAGGCGCGGCGGCTTACAAAGCAGAAGGGGCTAAGAAGCGGAGATACACAACGTTGGGACAAAGTTACCATTTTGTCCCCTTCGCTGTAGAAACCCTCGGGCCGTGGGGGTCAGAAGCGCGACGGCTCTTCGAGGAGATATCGTCGCGCCTGATCGATGCTTCAGGGGATCCAAGGGCTGGATCCTATTTTGGACAAAGATTAAGCCTCGCGATTCAGCGAGGCAATGCCACCAGCCTGTTGGGTACCCTACCGGGTGACGGCAGCGATTTGGCTTCGATTTTTTATTTAGCATAGTTTTATTTTGTTTATACTTGTATATTGATAGGTAATTTTAATTTATAGTTAGTTTTTATTTAGTATAGTTTTATTTTGTTTAATAATTATTAAAAATTCTTTATTGCACAAATAAAATATGTACATAGGCGAGCTTAATGCTAGTTATCATTTTCTTCCAGCTAACTTTTGGCGATGTGTAACTTGTCAAGGGTAGTGCTTCGATGAGGAAACAGTGTTATGACTAGGAATATTAAAATATAATTAATTTTAACCAAAAATATTATAAAATACATAAATAGGTAACTATATGTCATCATGATGATATAATGAGTATTTTTATAATTTATATTTCGGTATAAATATGAGTGTATTCACAGCAAACACACACATAGATAATAATAAATTCACAACAAGGTAATACGTTAAACTAAAGCCTTGCGCCCGAGCGGTCTTTGTTATTGATAGCAATGTTACCGGCAATATCTTTAGTTCGGACATTGACTGCTTCGTCTGAGCAACTCCAAATGGTACGCTGGTAAATTTTTTTGACACCACTCGTGCAGAAACAAGAACCCCCTGCTCTTCCATCACTAACTAAGTCGCTAACTTAGTTTTGTTTCTTTCAGGTATCAGTTTTGACTTTTATGTTTACGGTATTTATTATAAGAAGTATAGGTATAAGAAGATTAAATACTAAAATATATTCATATAATATTTTCATGAATAGGGCATGAACAACAGACCTTGAACGGAATTTTGTTTATTTCTTGGAAGTCTTAAGCTCTTAAGAGGCCTCTGTTTATCTATATTTTTCATAGGATTCATAAAAAAGGAAAAACCTACATGTGAAGTCGACATCTTATTTCCTTCATTTTTTTTACAATATCTGACTACGTCTATATTTAGAGCCTAAAAAGCAAAATTTGATGAAACACCATCGTAATAGCTGTCAGGATATCGTGAATATTGCTTTGTTTTTACGCAAAGTTTGTTAAATTTTATGGAAATAAATAAATAAATTGTTTTAACGCAAAGTTTAGCAAGTTGTATAATTTTTATCTTTAATGAAAATAAAAAAGAGAGAAATACAGACGTCATTCATGTAAAGAAGACTAAGTTTATAAACTTTGCTATAAATAAACAGTTACCGTTTCATGAAAATCAGTTTTTACCTGAAACCATTTCATAAATTCGGCGCTTTTTGAATATCTCACCATCTTGCACCTCTTGATGAGAGATGGGTCGAAGTGCTGTGTCGGGGAAGGGAAACATATATAAAGATGTGCGCAAAGTTTAGTTGAGTTCAAATCCATCAGGACATCACAAACACCTAAAGCATTTATATGGCAGCTGAGCGAGACAGCTCAACTTAAAAATATTATATTATAATGGTTGGTATATTTTATTAACTACGGTACAAATTTTAAAGACGCATTTTTACTGCACCGAAACCAGAAAAAGAGACCTGATCTCAATATGATTCGTCGCATCATCTAAATTTTAGTTGAGCCAAGAGACACGTTAGTCAAGCAGAAAATCTTTTTAGGAAATATTCTTACTGGCACTGGGTATTACAGACAGTGCCCATATTGTGAGCAGTGCCCGTAGCAGATACAAGACAGACTTGTATAGAATATTTATTCATAATATGCGTAGAGCTGCGACGTACCGTACAAGTAACTCGGGGATCGGCAGTACACGGAGCCGGGCGGGACTCGGAAGTCGGAAGTCGGGAGGAAGTTTTTGAACAATGTGTATGCGGGGAGCCGTGATGTTGTTACACATATACTTTTGTTGTTGTAATACTTGTGTTGATTACGAATTACGTCATGATATAATACAAAACACGTGCTTGATTTTATGAAACGGAAATGTTGTAGATATTAAGGGGAAATTTTAAGCCCCTTATTTCAACAAAAATGTCTTCCTTTAATTTGGATGTTATATGAATATAGTGAATATAGATGACCTTTAGATAATATTTTGTCATTTTAATTGGTTAACTACACAATTATCTAAAATTTTCGTCACAGCACAATTTTTAAGAATACTTGTGTTGTTTCTTTTTGAAAAATATCTGTATGGATTGAAGCAACAAATAAAGCAGTTTCCAGGCGTTTCAATTTGAATTGAATTCAAATATTGAATTGTAAACAAAAGTTATAACTTAAGAGGCTCCTTTACGCCTGGACTTTTCTCAAGATTCATACTAAAGGTAAAACTGATTGTGAAGTAAACAGCTTATTTTCTTCATATTTTTTTTTTGTAAGTATTATCTAGCGACGTCTAACTATATTTTTGGGCTACGACTTTATTTAGCCCAAAAAGCAAAATTTTATGAAACATCATCATAATAGCTGTCAGGATATCGTGAATATTGCCTCGTTTTTACGCAAAGTTTAGCAAGTTGTATAATTTTTATCTATACTGGAAATAAAAAAGAAATAAAAACAGACGTCGTTCATGTAAAGAAGACCAAGTTTATACACTTTTTTATTAAATAACAGTTATCGTTTCATGGAAAACAGTTTTTACCTATATTTCACCATCTTGCACCTCTTGATGATAAATGGATCGGATGGGTGTTAGGGGAGGGAAACATATATGAAGATGTGTAAAGTTTCATTGAGATCAAAGCCATCAGGACTTTACAAACACCTAAAGCATTTATAAGGCAGCTGAGTGGGATGGCCCACCTTAAGTAGGATGATTGACACTAGAGGTATAATTATTGATATACTACAATGTAATTATTAGCACACATGTAATGATAATTTTAATCATACATTATATTTGTAATATCTAAAATTAGTTAAAAGAATTTATGTATTTCAAACTTTATCGATACAAAGAGATCAACATTATTACAATCAGTCGTCTCATTTGTATTTTTAGCAGTAAACACAATAATTTAATCAATGTATGCTTCGCCCAGACATTACTGAAATTATTTATGGATCAACGTCGTCCGCATTAAGATTACTATTTAAAAAATTAGCTAACTCTCTCTCATTGCGAAAAGGCTCCCGCCTATAATATACCTTTGTTACACCTTTGAAGTGACAGCTTCAGCTTTTCTTGATGCTATTACTGGGATGGCGATTGAGATAAAGATTATACCAGTCTTAGCCAGGTTTGTTATCGCAATATATAAAATTAATTATTTTGAGGATTTTATTTTAAGAATTCTGCCACACTTGCCATAACATCTTCTTTCCGTTTATTAAAACTCTTTTGGCAACTGGTGATAATTCACTTCTTTAATACTGTCTCCTCTTTTGTTGTTAAAACTGTTAGTAAGCCAGGTTTGCACTCAACCTATGTTGGATGGTAGCTCTTGGTACTCAAAATCGGGGTTTTTTTTTTTTTCACTTTTCACTTTTTTGTACAACATTGCAATCTGTACATTATCAGCTACAATAAGCAAATCTTCTGTCATCCACAAGGATATTTGTAGGTTGTGTGACTAATGCAGAGTGAGATCCACCGACCCCCATCCTCTTGGCTTCTCTTCCTAGTGTGTATTTGTGCACTAGGTCTGTACTAGCTATATGGCAGGTCTAAAACATTTTTTCTCTTTAGTCTAAAATCGGCTGGATGCTATTTTTTTAGGCATGCCATTATTAATTGCATCAAGTGCCTTAGCAATGTCTTCTTCCTTTGTATTTTTTGGCATATTTTTCACCACAGCGAACCTTAGGCATCGTCGATCCTTGAAAAAAGACAAGCTTAGTGATTAACAATTAACGTAAATACAGTTATTGGCAAATAAAACAATTATTGGCACACTATAATACATAACGATTGGCAGTGCCAGGAATTTAAAAAATGGGAATAAATTAAAAAATATTCCTTGTTTAATCAAGTAATGGTGAAAAACGCTTTTTTTAACAATAGAAAAATTATTTAATCGCATGAACTATTCTTTTAATGATTGGCACTGCCAATTAATTTATCAGTCCATACAACCATTTATACTAATTATTGGCAGTCAATATTTTAGGTTAGGTTATGATTTTCGTAACAAAAAGCATTTAAAATATTATTTTCCCAATCTGTTTCGGTTTATCATGTTCTATCAATTACTTACATATAATTTAAACAATATAATAAAACAATGTTCATTGTACTTACCTTTTGTGAAAAACGCTAAATCTCGTAAAGAACATGATCACCGCCGCAATAAGGGTTTTGTCTCATTGTGACTAAAAGTGTATTCATATAGACATGTAGCATAAGCTTTTGTTTATATTTTACATCGTTGCAAAGACGTATCAACTTTATCCCTTCCACGCTTAAATTATTAATGATGAACTTTATCACATTGCCATAAAATAACTTTTCCAATAGCAATTATGAGACAAAGTGGCTAACGTTGCCAACTTTAAGTTTAACAAGCTGTGAACGCGCTCAAATATATTTAAATAATTAATTACAATTATTATACCTTAAGTTACTCAAAAACATTCAAGGGATTTTTGTTAAAATATCTCAATTTTATGTCAAGTACGGGGTGGGCAATCTGGGCCTGAAGCATAGTATTTAATCGCGCGCGACGCCACTAGTTGAATCACAAGTGCAAGGAGCGTGACGTACTGTTTAATCGCAAAAACATCGTGTCACGCTCCTCGCACTTGTGATTCAACTAAGTCGCATCGCGCGCAATTGAGCACTGTGCTACGACTGCTGGTATACAAAATAAATACTGGACTGAATATTGTCTCCCGTTAACATTGGGTTCACAGATAACATCCCCATAAATTCCATTCCTGAATTCCAATTTATTAAACAGGTCACTGAAACTCTTTAATTTTGTAGAACATTTACAATTCTGATCTTCGCTCCCGAGGATTAGGGAGCAAAGAAACCAGATTGATTTAGTATTCCGGAGTCGGCGCGACGCAGCGCCACACTATCGCGGAATCATCTCGGGATAAATGATTTTGTGGTTTCGTAATCGGATTGTGCGATCTGAGCTCTATTCGCTTTACCCTAATTCTTTACCCAAATACCGGCGTTTTACGTGCCGGTGTATTGTGATTGTTAGTGTTTTGTTTATAGACACATAATACCACTTGTAGCGAAAGTATTTCAATATAACCTGCCTGTAAACAGAACTTTGAGAAAGACTCCTATTGTTTTAACAGGTAGAGAGTGTTGCTCATGAAAGAGATTCCTTTAATTTTGATGTTACTGGAAACCACATAATCAGTTTTTAGGGTTCCGTAGTACCTAAAAGGTAAAAGGAACCTTTATGGTGGTTGTCCGTCCGTCCGTATGTCACAACCTCATAACTTTAGCACCATTAAAGATATACACTTCAAATTTGGCACAAAATAGCATTAATTTGCCCACATATGAAGGTGTAAAAAATATATGAAAAACTTGAAATTGTTCAAAATATTTCCTAAACAAAAGTAATAAAAATAAAAAATATTAGCCTAAAAATACAACATGGGTATCAAGTTGTAGGTATTAAAAAGTTGATTCTAAAAATATATACTTTTAATAGATTTACTGACACTGGTTTCGAGAAATCTTTAAAAAATCCCAAAAATATGTACGTCCCCCCCCCCCCTTATCTCCGAAACTGGTAGACCGAAAAATATGAAAAAAATTACAATTATAGATCATAACTGGCCAATTACAGGAAAGCTATAGCGATTAAAAAAAATTCAGCACTAATGAGAATTATAAAAAAGAAGTAAAAGAAATAAAAAAAATATTTTATAAAACACAATATGGGTATCAAATTATAGGTATTAAAAAGCTTATTGTAAAAATATATACTTCTAATATATTTACTGACACTGGAATCGAGAAATCTTAAAAAAACCCCAAAAATATGTATGTCCTCCCCCCTTATCTCCGAAACTGGTAAACCGAAAAATATGAAAAAAATGTATATTATAGATCATAACTGGCCAATTACAGGAAAGCTATAGCGATTAAAAAAAATTCAGCGCTAATGAGAAATATAAAAAAAGAAGTAAAAGAAATAAAAAAAAAAATTTATAAAACACAATATGGGTATCAAATTAAAGGTATTAAAAAGCTGATTGTAAAAATATATACTTTTAATATATTTACTGACACTGGAATCGAGAAATCTTTAAAAAACCCCAAAAATATGTATGTCCTCCCCCCTTATCTCCGAAACTGGTAAACCGAAAAATATGAAAAAAATGTATATTATAGATCATAACTGGCCAACTACAGCGATTAAAAAAAAAATTCAGCACTAATGAGAAATATAAAAAAAGAAGTAAAATAAATGAAAAATATCTTTTATAAAAATACCATATATACTTACTGGCACGGGTTTCGAGAAATCTTTAAAAACCCCCTTATCTCCAAAACTGGTGGACCAAAAATATGAAAAAAATCATGTGGTTACGTAAAGATTACAGGAAAAATAAAGCGGTTGAGAAATTCACGAAAAAAAATGACAAAATTAAATTTATCATCCACAATACGGAACCCTAGGTACGCGAGTCTGACTCGCACTTGGCCGGTTTTTTTAAAGGTACAGTTACATGAATTTTTTTGTTCATAAAATAGCTTCTTTGCTCAATTTCGGGTTGAAAGGAACTTTCCCGAATTGCGTAAATTGAGACACAACCACTGATTGCCCCATACACACTGAGACACAACCACTGATTGCCCCATATACATTGAGACACAACCACTGATTGCCCCATATACATTGAGACACAACCACTGATTGCCAATATACACTGAGATATGACCACTGATTTCCCCAGTTGCAATGAGACACAACCACTGATTGCCCGAACTACTGGTTGTCTCAGTGACGCAACCACTGATTGCCCCAGACACGCCCGGCGTACCCTAAGTAGAGACCAAGAACTAACTAATTAACGAACCATTTAACTTCAACTTCTAAGCTCTAGCCGTGGCTTTTCAGCACCCTCATCACTAAACCATGTCGCCACGTATCTCGTGGTGTTCTGTCATGACGTCATAAGCAGCCATACTGGCAGTGTGGTTAGTTGTGTAGTCTCAGTCATTTGTCAATTACCGATTTCCCTGCACAGTTTGAACAATTTGAGCGAGCGTCTAGAAAGTTCTCATCAAGGCTTCACAGTGCACTATAAACAAAGCGTAAGAACATTTTATAACAAAAAAATACGTATACAGTGATGAGACACTCAGTTAGCAGAAGCTCCTTTCGTTACGTCTACATACTGTGTGTTAAGGTGAAGTTACGGAAGCCGAAAACTGGGGATAGTACTCGCCCATACTAACAACTTTCAATATAGAGCCAATTCTCGAATCGCGAAAAAAAAATCAGGTGCTCCATAGAAAAGTTACATAGCTACCCGAACAAAATGTATGAGACATCTGTTTTTCTTTTTCTTGATTTCTCAATTTTTTTTCACGAAAAGTAGTTCGTATCGACATGTTTGTGTAGTTAGCCACCCCATACAAGCTTTTCGAAAAAAAATGTAACCAGGGCTTCAGTTCATTGTTAATTCACGTTAGTTCAGGCAAAATTTTCGTTAGGATCAAATTCCTTCATACTTTTTTTAATTTGAAATGGTGTTACCAACTTCACGCAGTCTTAAAACTAATATATTTAATTAAAGTTATAATATTCGATGAAAATATTTTTTCTTTTTATGTATTATAGTAAATAAGATTCTCGTATTGAACGTTAAATATGAGACATAAAGTTCAAGTGAAATAAAAGCAAACTAAAAAAAACACTTAAAAACAGACTTTTTCAAAAATATAATCTATCGAGCGAAAGTTCTCCAATTAGGTAACGTTATTTACAGACGAAAGATAAAGATGTGAAAAAACATACATATAAGTTTCACATTGATTGTGTACGTGGTAGAACATTCAAATACTCTTGAAATTGTGAAGGATGATTTAAATGAAACTTGAGTATAATTTTTTGAGTATAATTTATGTTGTAAACAACGGCTCACCTCAATAAACGCATCATCGTGATAGTCGACCACAGCAGATACAGACTGCTTTCTTCTGGGCGAGTGATTCTTCACTTCACGTGAACCACTTTGGGTGCAGAACCCCAAAAAGATAAGAAAATAATAAATATGTACCTTCATTCAGTTTGATTTAATATTGAACATTATCGTAGCGTCTGCTCGTCTCTGGCGACCTACTGCAAACATTGCTTATTATATTATGACAAAAACACCAAAGCTTTCATTGTTTGTAATATGGTTAAAAATAACGCTTTTTTCAAAAGCTATTTTTCAAATTTATAACAAACAACACACAAACCCTCACGCACTTCTCCCCACTTCCTCGTCGTTGCTTCGTATTGGATAAATCATGATTCGACGTAACATTTAATAAGCATCCATTCATCCGTATATGATAAGGATCTTCGTAATGATACTGAATATAATTAAAATGATTGAGATATTCCTTCGTGATGGGTGGTGAGCCTTATTGCCGTGTTTTGGGATCCACAATTAACGAACTTTTCGAAGTATAGCAGACTGAACTCAAATGTGTCCCTACGGGATTTGATCCCGAGATCATCGGATTAGAAGAGAGGGTCTTCAAAGGTATTTTATTAAAATTTAGCCCACTTATTCTAAACCTCAGCCATTTTTTAAAAGAGGCCTGTGTACACACTCGTGCGTCCCTTTAAACTTTATATTCTCTGATAATAGTAAGTTATCGTTTGAACTAAATTGCCCACAAGGTATGTATGTTATGTAGTATATAGCTCGAAGAACCTACTCCGACTTTACTCGCCCAAATAACATAATAAACGAGTAAAGGCCCTCGACCTCGTGAACCGCGCTACTTACAACTTTCAGTGATTGTGATTTTATTTCATTGCTCTTCAAATTTTATTTGTACTCCGAAAGACGTTTTATTAGGACCATAAAATCAAATACCATTATTCAAAAGCTCCAAAATACTTAATGAAATATAAAATGAGGGAAAACAAATGGAAATAATGCAATCATAACGACAGATTTTATTGAATTAGGCTTATATGTAATGTCGGCTCAAAGTATTTGTACTTGTAGTACGAGAGATAAAGAATATCAAAGTAGGATTACTTTAGACAGACACACCCCGGCTTGCTCACAGTTGTAATTCTTAGTCAGTTATATTCTTAAAAACCTAAGACTGGCTGAGAGGACTTGGGTCCTATGTCTGCTAAGGAGTCTTAAAGTTATTTTTAGGGTTCCGTAGTACCTAAACGGTACAAAAGGAACCTTTGTGGTGAGACTCCGTTGTCCGTCCGGAACCTGTGTGTCACAGCCTCATAACTTTAGCACCGTTAAAAATAAACACAAATTAAAAAAATTAAATTGTTCAAACTATTTCCAAAACAACAGGAAGAAAAAATAAAAATTTTATCCTAAAAATATTAAATGAGTAACAAATTGTAGATATTAAAAAGTTGATTGTAAAAATATGTACTTTTACTATATTATGTCCCCCCCCCGCCTTATATCCAAAACTGATGTAGCTAAAAATATGAAAAAAATCATGGTAATGTGAATTTACGTAAAGTTTACAGGAAAAATATAGTGGTGAACAAATTCACGAAAAAAAATGTATAAAGTTAAATTTTTCATCCACGATACGGAACCCTAGGTACGCGAGTCTGACTCGCATTTAACCGGTTTTTTTTCATTGCTTAAATTTGAAGTAGGTCGTGAAAAGCGGGAACGTATTTGGAGAGAGTAAAGCGTTGTTACAATTTAAACTGCATTACAATCCGTCTGAACGTTGATCAGCCGTAATACAAAGCAGCTCTGTTTACTTAAACTTCTCGATAAATTATTATTATTATACAGCGAAATAGTTTCCCGCTTGGGAAACATACATTCTGGTAGTCTATAATAAAATAGCAGCAAAAGTTATCTTTAACTAAACGTGTTTTAGTTCTGAACGTGTACATACACTTACTTTTGCGTGTACAATATAAAAGCATTTCCATAGTTGTGTTTAAAGTTTGTTGAAAATAATTATTTTTACTGTTTTATTAATATGATTTGAACTAACAAAACAGTAAAATTAAACGGTTACTACTGGTTTGTGTCATTTCACCTAATATATCTAGTGTATGATCTAAGAGAGCTGACTCCTCTGTGGTCCGTCAGGTGGCGTGGATCCGCGCTGATGACCAAACGATCCTGACGCTCCACACGCGGCTGGTGACGCACAGCTCGCGGTACGCCGTCACGGCTGACGCGCCGCGCTCCTGGCGCCTGCACATCCGCCCGCTGCGGGTCGAGGACCGCGGCTGCTACATGTGTCAGATCAACACGCAGACCATGAAGAAGCAGGTCGGCTGCGTCGATGTGCTCGGTGAGTTACACTACCACATTCTGTTTACAGGGTTTCGTACATCCGAAGGTGATCCGTCCGTCTGTCACAGTGGTCTACAGCTTCAGCTGTTATAGGTAGCCAGAGGAAATGTTTACAGTTTACATGGCTTATTCACAGCAAATAATAAAATCTCAGTGGATTCCATACAAAAAAATCGAAAAAGTAGCGATTTTTAGGCTCCCGTTGACAACCTGAACCCTAATAGTTTCGCCACGTCTATCCGTCCGCCCGTCCATCCTTCCGTCTGTCTGTCGGTGGTTCCGTGCCAGCTAAAGGTTTTTTTCAGATATCTGAAAAAAAATTCGCCCACTCAGTATTTTTAGTCGCACGCTTTGGTATTTATTCCGGACACTTGAAGTCGCTACTTATATTTTTATTCACTCGTATTGTGTTTTATTACTATATCCACGTCTTACTAGATATTATGTATAATATCTAGATTATTTGATTAATTCTGCTCCAATAATCATTTCAAATAAACGATGTTAACCAAAGATAAAGTTTATCAAAAATAGTTTGGCATAGCATATGTCGGATATTTCTTCCCATCCATTCATCCATCAGCCTGGTTTTGACACTGCTAGAGATAGGACATTCCAAGATTTTGCCACTGTTGGAAGAAATACCGATACTCACACACGCTGGGCAGGTCGGTTGGATATAACTGAACTAAAAAGTAAAAAACTATTATTAGTAAGAAAAAATATTAATCGTTAACAGTTCCCTTGCACTCATTGAAAAAGTGCATGCGTGCTTTAAAGTGCTTTAGCTGAACACAAACTGCATGCACTGCCAGCTTTAGCTAAACACAAACTACATGTGCTGTTAGCTTTAGCTAAACACAAACTACATGTGCTGCCAGCTTTAGCTAAACACAAACTACATGTGCTGCCAGCGTTAGCTAAACACAAACTACATATGCTGCTAGCTTTAGCTAAACACAAACTACATGTGCTGCCAGCGTTAGCTAAACACAAACTACATATGCGGCTAGCTTTAGCTAAACACAAATTACATGTGCTGTTAGCTTTAGCTAAACACAAACTACATGTGCTGCCAGCTTTAGCTAAACACAAACTGCATGTGCTGCCAGCTTTAGCTAAACACAAACTACATGTGCTGCCAGCTTTAGCTAAACACAAACTCTATGTGCTGCCGGCTTTAGCTAAACACAAACCACATGTGCTGCCGGCTTTAGCTAAACACAAACTGCATGTGCTGCCAGCTTTAGCTAAACACAAACTGCATGTGCTGCCAGCTTTAGCTAAACACAAACTACATGTGCTGCCAGCTTTAGCTAAACACAAACTCTATGTGCTGCCGGCTTTAGCTAAACACAAACTACATGTGCTGCCAGCTTTAGCTAAACACAAACTACATGTGCTGCCAGCTTTAGCTAAACACAAACTACATGTGCTGCTAGCTTTAGCTAAACACAAACCGCATGCGCTGCCAGCTTTAGCTAAACACACATTCAACATAATACCAAAGTTAAGAGTTGTAAGTTAAAAACATAGATGTGAATAATTTATAAATGCAAACGTGTGTTTGTCGGTTTGTTGGTTTGCCCTTCTTTAACGCAGCAACGGAGCAACAGATCGACGTGATTTTTGCATACAGATAGTTTATGGGCCGGAGCGGCTACTTTATGCGAATAAAATTGACGCGGGCGATGTCGCGGACAAAATTGTATTTTATGAAACATTGATATGAGGCATATATTATTATGACAGAAATAAATTTCTATCACATCACATCGAGAAAGCACATCGGTAAATTCACAAATTGTGTTGAGACCTGGATAGCTCAGTGGTTAGAGCAATCGCCCGGTAAGCGAGAGGTCCCGGGTTCGAAGCCCGGTTCAGAGCTCCTCACATCCAGATTTACTTTTCTTTCTGCATTTCTATACTGCAATGATATAATTTTACATAATTTATATATTATTCATATTATTGTAATGAAGAATTAGTTTAAAACTATAAAATTTACGACCTCTTTAAGACACAATAATGGTACTTATGTAGCATTAAAGCGTAAATTTTATCCAACTCTATATTATTTATACTCATTCAAGTCTACCATTTACTACCTTGTTTGTGCTCCTGACACTAGGTGTTCTGCAATCTGTGTCATAGTTTCCTTCTGCACTAACACGTCCTGGGCAGAGTGACCGTGCGATAGTTCTTACTACCTAGGCATTAAAGGTGAAACTGTATCGAAACAAGCTTGAATTGCTGGCACTTATAAAGTACAACAGTCACGGCTCGGCATGTTGCCAAAGATTTACCGCCGCCCGCCGCTACCGTCTCGGAGCGAGTGTGTAGCGTGCAAGAGAAGCCGACGAATTTTAAAGCCTACCAACGTTTAACGCTTTAGAACGCCGTGCGGTATTTACTCAAAGCTTTTAAGGTGTTATCGATAACACAGGTCCGAAACGACGTACTCTTCCTAGTTATGTTCTTAAGGCGCTACGAAAAAAAAAATCGACACTTTAAGAACGTGCATATCTCCTTCAGTAAATAATGTATTGTTTTGAAAAAAATATATATTATTTTTGGATTCTTTTTCTAGGGATCTGTTAAAATAGAAACGCGATTGGAGAAATTCGGCTCGATAGAAATATTTATTGAAGTGAGGTCTTTTTCGGCACCAATTCTCCTGGTTTGACAATTTAGAATGACATATGGACTGCAATTATATTTTATTAGATGGGTTTTAACGATATCTAGGACCTGGTTAAACGAAATTTTGATAGCAACTTAAGTACATTTTATATCAATAAAAAACCGGCTTTTTGCTACTTTTCCACGAATCCGTCCCTCTCGCACTGAGGGTTTTTTCGCATATGGAGTAACAGGGACGCTAAATCATTTACATATCGCCTTAAAGTAATTATTATTTATTTAAATAAATTATAAATTACCAATTCGCTATACAATTAAAATATTACATAGCGTTATACAATAGCTTTACTCATCAAGTTGTGGGTTCAAAGCCCGTCGGGGCACAATATGCGTCAGACCTGCTCTAAAACTAATTTCCAAGCAACGTTGTGACTCGCGTTCTCAGTAGATAGCGTGCGCGCATTCCCAAGGCGCTGGTAAACATACTCGGTGTCCTCACAGTATTCTACAGGTTGATAATAAACCCCCTAGCTATATTAAAGGAAAATATTCTATTTTCTATGTTCGAAATAAAAAATAGATGTTTTGTTAATTTGTCCTGTTTCATAATAAAAAATAAACATATCGACCGTCAAAGTCGCGGACGGGAGGGCTTTCATTGATGGCTGGGGCGCCTGGGGGTTGGAGGCTTGTTGCGGGGAAGGCCCTACGGTCTATTGTTAGTCAGATATCGCGTCGCGTAGGTTAGCCATTTATTCGAAATTTGAAAAATATTCCCAATAAAATATATGAGAAAAAATTTACGTTTTGTTTTTAAGATTCTGCGTTCTAGTATTCATTCTGATTCATATAGCTACGAGATTCATTTCAATCTGTAGAAATAGAAATTTGATGAGTGTATTCCTTCATACTTATACATTTTTTTATAAATGTGTTTTCACTAAAGAATAAGGGTCTCATCCGCCAAAAAAAACGTGTGCTAGCTTAATAAAAAACGTGTGCTAACTTAATAAAAAACGTGTGCTGCCTTAATAAAAAACGTGTGCTTAAAAACCCTTGTGAAAGTTAAAAAGTAGTGATTTTAAAATTTAGACAACGTTATCAACCCTTTTTAACAGATACTGATTAATAATTTTTTTCTAGTGAGGATCCCAACGACTTATTCAACCAGTTTCATGACATATTTCAACTATTTTATAATCTATGTCTCCCCTTAATGAAGGTAAAGGTAAATACTGAAAATAGACCCAAATGGATCTCCAAAGGCATTTAACACCTGCTTGAAACGCAAAAGGGAATTATTATGGAAATTTAGACTATCAAAAAATCTCGATAATGAAAGAAAATATAAAATGTATTCCAATAGACTTAAATTACAAAAGGTTCAGAATAATTGTGACATCAAAAACTCTTCACATAAAGCAAAGGCATCCCCTGGAAAGTCATAAATGACACCAAACATTACTAAAATTATTCAGAATGTTACTGTCATTACAGACCCAACGATGATTGCCCAAGCGTTTTATAATAATTTTGCTAATAATATAGTTCAAATACCAATTTAAAAATGACATTTAATACGAGTAGCTCTAACATGTTTATGGATAAATCCATGTTTACTGATAGTAATGAAATTTACAATAAAATTATGAAATTGAAAAACACCTTTAGGGTAAGCTTTAATGGCTTATGTACTAAGGTCATAAAACATGTGCTATTATTATTTCGCCAACATTAAGTTTTATCACCAACACGTTCATAGAGAAAGGTGTATTTCCCGAGAGACTAAAATCATCCATGATAAGAACTCTTTTTAAAAAAGAGGACAATAGAGGAGGATAGCCCGCAAACCAATATTTTCTAAAATCTTTGAAATAGTTATATAAGGTTAAATAATATTAGTTGGTGAAACTGAAAACATAGGTAGTACTAGTCTATATGAACAACAGTTTGTATGGGAGCTTAGTTAAATTCGCAACTTTTTTTCACTTCTTCCCATACAAATTGCCCCAATCAGCTGACTAGTCCAGTATGGAAAGGTGAAAACAAATTTTAAGAATTTTGCACAAACCTAATAGAAAAAGTTGTTGATATGGACATGTTCTACATATGTTTTAGTTAGTATTTAATTTAACCTTTTATACAATGCCCTCAGTAAATATTTCGAAGATCACAATACTTTAGCAAAAGAACAGAAAGATTATTAAACTAGCAGTTTTTGAGATTATTCAAAACGTGACTATTAAAATGACAAAAGGATACCAGTTTCAGCTTTAAACATGGATCTCACTAAGGCATTTGATTACGTAGATCACACTTTCTTGACGAATAAACTTGAGAAATATGGAATAAGAGGAAATGTCCTCCAACTGATAAAATCTTACTTGAGCGACAGAAACCAACTTACACAGATAAGTAAAATATGCAAGCAAACAAAATTAGAAATGATATATTCATCAGACTCCAATACAATATCTATTAGTGTTCCTCAAGGGACCTTTGCGATTTGTTATATAATAAATGACTTACCAAATGCTACTGAGGTCCCAATAATATTGTTTGTATATACATGCGACAACTTAAATACTTTTGAAGCAGACATAAACGATCCTTTAAATTAAATGATATCATTACATGGCTCAAAACCAATAAGCAAAACCAAAATAATGCGCTTCAAGCAAAACCAAAACAAAAGGGAGTTCGACATTACTGTCTAGAACTGAAACAAAAACCGCGAAATTTTTAGGAATTGGGATTGTTCATAATAAAAGCTGGTCACCACATGTAAAAAACTAAATACTTTTGCTTAAGCATGATACAAATGGCGTAAAGTAGTAAATTTAGATGCAGTGCTAACAGCTTACCATACCTATGTTATTTCCTACCTTAGGTATGGGGTAATTTTCTGAGGAAATGCAACTAATGAAATTCGTACATTTAAAGCACAAAAAAATGTTCTCTTCTAAACCTGACGACAGTAGCAAACCACACTTTCAAAAGCATGAGTTATTAACGTTTCCTTGCATTTATATCTTTGAAGTTTCAATGTTTGTAACGAGCAATCTCCATTTCTTAAATTTTTATTCAAGCAAACTTTATCCAAATCACATCAGAGCGGTCCCTCGTAACACAAAACTGTTTAAAAGAAGCATCTTTCCAAAATATTTAGCAGTTCAAGAGTAAGTTGAAGAATTGTTAATTCAGAAATTTTATTTAATGTAACAATTTATTACCTAAACAATATTCAATCTAGTAAATTAAATATTTGACTGTATAAAATGTATATAATAATAAGAATAATTGTAAATAATGATGAATTGATGACATTCATTTTAAGTTGCCTTCTTACTTTGAGTAACATTGTACGCCTAATGGCAGAACAAATGCACATGCACATGTCAATAATTTTTATTATACCTATTCTACTTATATTTTAACAAAATAAAGTAATATGAACATGTACCTTCGGCAGGCAAACCTTTTTTTGTCTACGTAAATAGCAACAGGGGTGGCTTACCACTCCACCACTTTTAGCTTGAAATAAAACATTATAATATTGAAAAATCAGACTTTTATGGATAAGAGATCAAATAATATACTTTATAACAAAACGAAAATTAACACTTCTTACAGTTTTAACATATTATTTTTTAAGATGAAATAATGTAGCGTAATTTAGCGCAAATATCCTTGCGGTGTTCAAAATATGCGGGTAGTTGGGATTTTTTGCAAGTTATTTCAACTTTTTTGTCCCGTTTTCTTGGATACAGTGCACGTCTTGCTTCAACCTAAATATAATAGTACTTTTCTCTCATCGTGAGGTGACGGGTCACCGCTGTTGGCTTTAGTCAGCAGATTTGATCTAAAACTAGATTGGGTCATAAGATTATATTTTACCATTTCGTTAGAATCTTTGCGTTAGCTTGGAATTACAGAGTAACGTACATATTTGTAAGCAAATCGTGCGCCGCCATATCTATTGTTGTTCAATAATTGTCCATGACAATGTTGTTTGATTGTGAAGCTGCAGCATTCTCTCTCCGGCAGTTAAGAGCCTATCCTCGTTAGTAAAAGATATATTGAGAAGATAAACAGTTCCACGCGATATGTAAATACCGGTAAATTATTGTTGCTGATTCGGGTCTCAGTTTAGGCTCTGAACTTTCCCTTTTAATTGAATCAACAAATGTAACAAACATTTTTATTTGCATATTAGACGATTCTTGCCTCGTTTTAAGGCCTTTTTTAATGCAAAGCAGTCCATACCCTCTGAGCAATGACCGAGATATCTTTGTGCTGACTTTTTTCCTCTATAATTTATTCCTTTGCCTGTGGACAAACTACGTTCCTACACTAAGTGCATAAATTACCCTACCTTTGTCCTTTGAACAATTTTCTATTAGCTTTAAACGCTCCTTTTTATTTGTTGAAAACTAAACTCGGGTATTTTTAATATTTTTGCGTGATATTCTACCTGATACAATTTCCTCATTACTTAACGTTGGTAAAATCTTGTTATATAAAAAAGACATTACAGCGAGGAAAACACGAGTTCATTTTTTAAACACACACAGCAATGGATGAGGATATAGACACACAACAATGTCGCGGCCAAGTTCGGAAAAAGCGCAACGAGCTAGTATAAATATTATTTTGTTCTAGGTGACTGACTGACTGACTGGTTGATTAGCTAACCAACTGTTTGGACATTCGCATGTTCATGTTCCTAGGTCCAGTCGTTGATAGATCAGTCAGTCAGTTGGTCAGGGTATTCGTTTGTGGCGTTCCACATAACACGAATTCAGCCTTCATGCTTCATTGATTCCTAATCCATAGATCGTAAGAATAGTCAAGAATGACTTCACTGATATGTCAACTTTGGTATTGTGATTTCGGTATCTAATGTACGTAAATAAAACTTATTCTACAGAGTCTTCAGTGTTATTTAACGCATCAACTACAAATATTAAAATAGACGTGGACTAAAACCACTCTATACGTTTATACATTAAATTAAAGAAACAATAACAATGACCGTGCAATGTGATAAATAATGAAGTTTAGATAGTAATTAATCACTTAGCCCGATAGAGCTAAACAATGATAATGCTCACACATTATGAATAATGCCCGCATTAATTACTTGGTCCATAACATATTTATATATTTATACGGGATAAGAAATATCGAGATTCTCAAACTTGTAGATGTTTGATATCTCGGCCTTACTGAGGTGCAACTTGATAAACTGGAAGTTTATTTTCGTTCTTCGTTCATTCAATCTTTTCTGAATTTCGTTCTCGTCTTGATTGGCTTCCCATTTATCGTCGGCGTAATGCTTATAATGCCGATATGCTTGTCTTTTGTTGCTTTGTCTCTGTGTTAAATAATCCTACTTACTACCCACCTTACCATAAAACTTGCATTCAGTTTTCTCATGGATCTATGTTATGGTTTTCTTAAAATCTGTTTCTGGCTACGCCATTGCAATCGTCATCCTTCTATGATTTTGTTTTTTCAACACCGGTCCATCTATTTTTGTAATGAACCTCCCATTAAAAAAGCTTCACACTCTATTATTATTTGTCTATTTTTACAGTTCTACTTGTATTTACTTATATATGTTGTGTTGTGGTACATGGCGCGTTGAGACTGTAGAGAAAATCTAAACTATAAGCGATAGAAAAATTTGCTCAAAAGACTCACGTCGTCAGTGTTCCGAAAAATTACTTTCCTTAGCCGGGAACGGAAACAAAATATTTTGCAAAAAAAAAATTATGTCTTCTTTCTGAATATTGCATCAATCGATAGTGTTGCTCAAGGTGCGTCCACACCGTAGTTCCTTTTTCTTGAGCAAGGTTTTCAATTGTCAGTGGACAACGTCCGATAACAAAAAGTTATTATACTCTTATAGTGGATATTTCCATAAGTAATGTGACCAACTTTTTAAAAGAGTCGCAATATGATAACTGATAATTTGCAGTAACAATTGATTCAGAATGTTGCTGAACGTTACCTCAAGTTGAGGTCTTCAACAGAGCAAAATGAAATAACTTTTGCCGATGCTGAGAATAGGACCGCCGGGTGCGGATTGCGGGGCGTGGGGCGCAATGAAAAAAAAAGGAGTGACGAGAACTGACTGCTCTTCCACAGGTTGAGAACACGTCTGGAATTAAATAACAGTTGTTTCTGACAGTTTTGTTTTGTTACTTTATATTTCTTTGGGTATAGATGCGATGAGCAAAATTAAAAAAATAGCAACATACTCGTATGTTTGCAAGAGTTATAGAAAATTACTAAATGTTATCATGTTACAAAAGTAACTGCGGTGTCCACACCGCATCCATGCTCCATAGTTATTGGTTTTAAACAAAAAGTCATCATTTTAGTATCTTTTTGTAATAAGTAATATGTTTAACTATATATCTGTATTTAAATGTTTAGTTTTGTTGCAAACACAAACAAGTTTTAAAACAAAACCTTTCAAGAGTATTTAGTAATCAGTGCCAGAAGACTTTCAAAACAAACGCGTAGTTTCCTGATAAAAACTAACGTATAAATTTTAATTTTATTTGGTAACCATACTTTGATCAAATAAATCAACTCACCGCCACGCCGTTAACCAATAGTCATAAAATGTAAACGATTCGTATTCTGTACGAAACGCACAACATAAGATGGTTCTTGTTATTGTTGAATTACAGATATTAAATAAATGTGATTTATGGCATTTCGCGAACATAGCTTATATATATAAATATAAAATATATATATAAAATGTCAGTTAGGCTTTTCCGGTAAAACTTCGTTATTTTACTTATTACGTTGTAAATGTATGAACACAAAAACTTAAAAGCGTGTTTGTATATATATAACGTAATGCATAGAATAACAAAATTTTGCTGGAAAAGCCTAACCGACATTAAACAATGTTCGCGAAATGCTATAAATGACATTTATTTAATATCTGTAATTAAAAAGTAAGAAGAACCATCTCAATTTGTGCGTTTCGTAGAGGATACGAATCGTTCCGTGACGACTTCTTTGTCATAATTGTAGCACCTCACTTAGCGTAGCGTATTCGTGTATTTACTGTGTTTGCCTGAATACACACCCACATATACACAGCCATATGTAGAAGAGCTATTCGTGTACCGTATCTACTATTTAGTGTTTGCCAAACAAGCGTTTCTGGCTATTTGTCGGTTTTTTTGTAACGCTTCACAGGATTATATCAAGTCTTTACGTATGAAATTGCCGTTTTTTCTATATTTTTCATTTCTATTAATCCAAGTAATCACCCATGCAATCGATACATCTTTGCCAATGCAGTGGCAGTTTATTGATGCCCTTCTTGAAGATATCAGCTGGACGGGAGGCAACAAATTCTTCAAGGGCATTTTGTACTGCCTCTCGGTTATTGAATTTTTTTCCTGCCAAGAAGTTAGTTATCCAAATTCTGGAAAAAGTAGAAGTCTGTAGGCGCAAGATCTGGTGAGTATGGTGGATGACGGAGAGCTTCCAACCCCAGCTCTTGTAACTTGGAGACCGTCTGCTGTGCAGTATGAGGTTGCGCGTTGTGGTACAGGAGCAGTGGGCACGAGCGATTGACCAAAGCTGGTTGGAGAAGTGCGAGCTTCTCCATCATTGTGTTCAGTTCTTCACATTACACATCTGCAGTAATGCTCATCCCATTTGGTAAGGGTAAGAAGCTGTGTTGAATCACACCAGCGCTAGACCACCAAACGGTTACCATCATTTTTCTAGGGGTAAGTTTTCGTTTAAGGCATTGTTTAGGTGCTGAACCAGCATCCAACCAACTTGCTGAGCACTTGCGATTGTCAAACAGAATCCACTTTTTGTCGCAGGTAACAATGCGTTTCAAAATTCCTTCGTTTGTGTGCCTGTTGAGCTGTGCAAGGCACGCCTCGACGCGTACTTCACAATGGTGATCATTGAGTTCATGGGGCACCCATTTGTCAAGATTTTTTGTCTTGCCAATCTGACGCAAATGGACCAATATTGTTTTGATGCTAACGTCGAAAGCTGTTGCTAATTCAGCCGTAGATTGAGTATCTTCAGCTTCCACTATCGTTTTAATACGCCATTGTCGACCAAACTTTTCGCACAACCACGGGGTTCATTTTTCAGGTCGAAATTTCCAGAACGGATGCGGGTAAACCAATAACAGATGGTGCGTTCGTTTGATGTGTTCGCTCCGTAAACGTCGTTGATGTTGCGTGCCGCTTGTGCCGCGTTGCTGCCACGACGGTACTCATATTCCATAATTACTCGAATTTTTAACGTATCCATGATGACGAAAAAGATTTAAATGCGATGAAAACATAACGCTAATCAATAAACAAATGACTAATTTTGAAAAAAGAATTCAGCTTTTTTTTTTAAATAAAATTAAGTAATTTGAAATTAGCATTCTTAGCCAAACAAAAATAATTTTGTATAGTAGATGTTAGTGATTGTTGGCACTTGGTGGAATTTATAAAACATTGTTTTAAAAACACTTGTACTTATCCACATATTACATATAACTTTATTAATATTTAAAAAATAATTTTGATTTGAAATGGCCAGTACTGCAGAATGGCAACTTTATAGGTAAAGACCTATTATTTGAGTATTTCGACGGGAGCTTACTTTGGCTTCGTACCTGTTCAAAATATGGCGTGGAGTACAATTTAATCCAGTTTTATTAATGGAATGTAAGCTATGGGTGCCCGAGGACTTGCTCAGAGTGCGAAGTTGCCGACTATTCCGTATAGGAAGCAATAGCACAAACCTTCACCAGAAGGCTCCCCTGACACAACTGCTCAACAAGATCCACGATCACACAGACCTATTTCTCTGCGTTTTGGATGAATTCACAAGAACAGTCTTGTACGAGTATGATATTTGTTATGAATAAAATTGAAGGCTGTTTTGGAAAAACAACCAATGTCCAATTTCTTTGAATTTTTTTATTTTTTATTTATGGATTCTCTATTGTACATTTAATAATCTGGTAATATTAGAATCAGCAAAAACAACAAAAGTACATTCAAAATGTAGCTACAAAAACAGAGTGCTTCCGGAAAAACCACCAACGTCAGTAACGTTTTTATGAAGAATAGCCAATAAATGAACAAATTTTTTTTACTTTTTATTTACAAAATTAAGTATTATATATCCAAGTTTAATTATAAAAACATAAATAAGGATTTTTCTATGTAACTAATTTTATAAGGTTTTATTTACCTATGCCCAACAGTGGGTAGATGTGGGCTGATTGGTGTTGATATTTACTTCCTGTAAAATGTCAGAAAAGTGACATTGGTTGTTTTTCCAAAACTTATTTATAAATTGTTACTTGTGTTAGATGATTGTCGTTTCGTGTTAAATTGTAAATACTTATATTTTTGTTGCATAGTAATTGCATAGTATGTTAAAGTAAGTATATTGTTGATATTTGCCGCACTTTTGCATTCGCCTAGCTGTTAAGGTAGTGTTATGGAGAAATAAATAAATAAAATAAGAAAATAACTAGTTGAGTCAATGTGTGAATGGCAATTAAGTTAGAGTCAATGTGTGAATGGCAATAATTTAGAGTCGATGTGTGAATGGCAATTAAGTTAGAGTCAATGTGTGAATGGCAATTAAGTTAGAGTCAATGTGTGAATGGCAATTAAGTTAGAGTCAATGTGTGAATGGCAATTAAGTTAGAGTCAATGTGTGAATGGCAATTAAGTTAGAGTCAATGTATGAATAGCAATTAAGTTAATACTTGCGATTGTTGGCTCTTGGTGAAACATCATCATAGATGAATAAAATATTTGTACTGTTTCACAAATTTCACTATTTCCAAACTATTTAATTTCGCCTTATCGGCTTTATTAGGGATAAATGTATAATTTTTATACATATATATACATATATCGCACAAACACTGCGTAATCTGCGTATGGATGGTAGTAATATAAAAAATTGTTGGGAAATAGTGAAATTTGTGAAACAGTACAAGTGTTTTATATTTTCGTGTGAATGGCATGTTTGTGATACTGACGAATATAGCAAATACGCGAATACAAAAATACGTCAAGTGAAGTGCCATCGTGACATTTTTGTAGAACTGGGTAATGATTTTTTTATGTGACCCTATTAACTAAGATCAGAGCGGAATAACGAAGAGAAAAATAACCCAAAGCTGCCCAAAGACTGCTCTTAAAATGTTTAAAAATTATAATCCGCCTAAAAATGTAATTTACTAAATGAACACAAACTTCCCGCGGAACTCGTTATTTTAATATGAAAAGTCAAAAGGTTTTCACGAATGTTCAGAAGTTGTAAAACAACAATTAACAAACCAGCGGCTTCACATTTTCGGGAACCTTTTTCGGGATCTGACTGTAGGAGCGCGTTCTGTGGCCGACTATTCTTTTTCTCGTTACCCTCAAACGATGTGCTTGGGTTCCCTTTAGAAATGGAAAAGCCATGTCTCATCGACGTGACTATACTTAATTGAATGGATAGTTTGAGCAGGACCCACCTGTCTTTGTCCTATTTTCTAAAACAGGATTTATACATTTCCTTACCCAAATAGTTAAAAAAAACAGTTGATATAAGGTTTCATAAATAAATGATTTGGAAAATGAAGTGTAGTGATTCGTCTTCCCTATCTTAGAAATTTATGTACCGAACCTAAACAATGTGATCGATAATTTAACTGACAGTCCCGCTCTTGTGTTCCAAAGATCAACTTTAATTAAACCAAAACCTCGGCGGTTCGCCGTCGATGCGATCACGAGCCAAGTCCCGGTACTTATCCCGCTTGGTGCGATCACGTGGTGGAGCAACGTCCCGATACTTTCCTCACTTGGTCCTTTCCTTCAGTTAAAATTCAATTTTTAATTAAACATTTTAAAAACCTCCGTGACATTTATTATAATCGTACAGTTTCTTCAGAGACAAACAGGATCACGCGACGGTTGCACGTTTGACAAACAGGATCACGCGACGGTTGCACGTTTGACAAACAGGATCACGCGACGGTTGCACGTTTGACAAACAGGATCACGCGACGGTTGCACGTTTGACAAACAGGATCACGCGACGGTTGCACGTTTGACAAACAGGATCACGCGACGGTTGCACGTTTGACACCGATTATTATTATATTAAGTATCAATCTAAGCCACGAATGTTTTAGTGATGTTAAATAACCACCATGACTTGTTAATGAAATATATTTGAAACCAAATATATTTATTAATGTAATGTAGATATATCAGATACACTTACTTATCGGTTTTAACGTAATATAAAAAATAATATAAGGAAATACACAAAGAAATAATAAAGGTTAGGTTTACTTAAATTTAATAAAAAATACACTTGAATAAAATAAAAAATATAGGAATAAGGAATAAATAATATTATAAATATATGTGTTCAAAACTCTGCACTTAATTTTTTATTTGACCTTGTACAATAAAGTGTGTATTCATTCATTCATTCATATGCAATACATAAATATATAATGGGTGGTAGAGCTGATGCCGGGCTCGACTGTAGAGGTACCACCATCTTACTTGGAGACCCCCTCGAAGTAATTCGGGGGAGAGTAAGAGGACAGCTCACAGGCAAAAAACCAGGAGGCCCACCATACCTTGGACCGATGCGATGGATGACGGTATATCCATCCCTAATAGCCGAGCCTTATATGGAACAGACTAGTGACGGGCACCGGCGTCACTGGTGCGAGGGTTCCGGCACCGCACTCACCAACCCGCCTGCCCAGCGTGTGTGAGTATGGGCAATTCTTCCAGGATGACCGCCGGGAGTGGCAAAGTCCTGGAAAGGCTTATCAGTGGACGAATTAGGCTGATGGATGGACATAAATATAATCCCAACTTAATTTATTGCCTAATTCTTTACAGTGTTTGATATAACTTAAACTCTTTAACTTAAACTTAGTAAGCCACAGCTTTGGTTGTATTGAGTGATTTGAATGTGATATCTATGTACGAATGTAGCCAACGAGAATGATTGAAGAAGAAATTGCGTTCTACAAAAAAAATTTGAGCAATCCTAATTTTCGTGAAACAAACTTATCATAATTCAAAGTGCTAAAATGGTAGCGCCTGACAAACGATTCCGCAACCTCTGAGTACGGAAACTAAATTGTTATTATTTTGTTGTTTTACTTTAGAGTACAACAACTATATAACCAAAGAAACTTAATGATGCATAACCGTGAAACAAATTATGTACGTTAAAAAAATACAAACTTTACGAGATGTTTTGTATGGACCCCACTTGAACTTCATTAATTTTTTTATTGTATTTGTTAGTATCTGCCGTCAAGGAGGCCACAGTAATACGTATTTTGTATCAATTTAACTGCCTACCTGTAACAGCTGAAGTTGTAGACACCTGTGACATACGTACAGACGGGCTGACAGACGGTATAGTTTTTGCATATGAGACGGGATACATGTCGCAGTCGAGAGTCGTCCACTTGTACCCCCTTATATGTGTGTGTGTGTGAGAGAGGGTATATGTGTGTGTTGGGTCCGACCACAGCTCGCCGCACACTCACTTGTAACGAGGTTGTCAAGAACTTGTCACGAGCAGGCTGCGATATGTCCAACTGACGATTGTTAGGGCCTCAGCCCACCACATGTACCATTCAAGAATCTGCCACAGACACAATCAAAGCCCTTATCACCATTGTGGTACGGGCAATAAGAGGACCTGTAAGTTTTTCATCGACAATAGTTGTAGGAAAATAGATATTGGCCGACCAGAGGACATTCGGAAGGGATTCTGAAACGATTTCATAAATACGGACGCTGAATATTCGTCAATGAACATTACAGACGAAAGTTTTACACAGAATATTGATGGTCTAATACGTTAAACGGATTTATTACTCAATTTCAAGAATTTTATATAAATGTTTCCCATCTTAAAGATGAAAAAATGTGCTGTTTTATGTTATTAGTTTTTGACTGCGTTTAACGCAAAAAGATACACACACACACACAACTGTGTTTGAATGTTCAACGCCATTATTCTAATAATGTGTGAAAGGATTTTCTTTCTACTTTCACATATCTATAGGTACTTTTATGTATTACCTAAAACCCAAAATAGCATAAAAGCCGTTGCCTGAAATTCAGCTTTTTTCGCCGTCTTTCCTTCCCATAATCACGAATACAATAGGACCGCAGCGTGTGTGGCAGAACTTTGTTTTGCTTATTTTCACTTATGTGATCGATATTTTAATTCTTTACGCAGATTACGACGCTACACCGGGAGAAAGGTTGAAGGTCGTGGTCTGTTAGATTTTTCTGGGCGGCTTTATTCAAGGTCTATTCCACGCTTCCCATTAAACACGGTAGTGGCCAAGCGTAAGCCTACCGTGTATTTAAATTTGCTTGTTTGTGTGTGCAGTGCCCCCGAACATTGTGGACGAGGGTACGAGCGGGGACCTGGTGACGCGCGAGGGGCAGGAGGCGAGCCTGGCGTGCCGCGCTGAGGGGCGCCCCCCGCCCCGAATCCTTTGGCGCCGCGAGGATGGCGCGCACATACAGCTCAGGGACGACCAGGGGGAGCTGAGGAAAGGTAATCTACTCGCTTCTGTCGATCCCACTCGAGCAGGGACTTGGTGACGTGCGAGGGGCAGGAGGCGAGCCTGGCGTGCCGCACCAAGGAGCGTCCCCCGCCCCGCATCTTGAAGTTGAGGAAAGGTAATCTACTCGCTTCTATCACTCCCACTAGAGCAGGAACCTGGTGAAGCGTGAAAGGCAGGAGGCGAACCTGGCGTACCGTGCCGAGGGGCGCCCCCGCCCCGAATCCTGTGCCGCGAGGATGGCGATCAGGTGGAGCTGAGGAAAGGTAACCTACTCGCTTCTGTCGCTCTCACATTCCTTGCTCGTCAAATGACCGCGCACACTTCTTTCGTCCCTAAGCACGCAACTGCGATATCTGTGACTACGTTCACAATATCAAAATTATAGTATTTTGTGCAACTGTGCCATCGTTGAAATGAATGTTTTAACATCGGACAATAAATGTAAGAACTTATAAAACCGATTTTAATGTTTAATTACATACATTAGTGTAAAAAATATGGATTATACTAGGGGGGGAGCACATTTTGCGTTTTTTGAATTTTCGTTTGAGTGGAAAGCGAAAATGTTGCTTCAAGTAAACAGAATTACTAAATAAATAATGAAAAAAATCTCTTTTAGTGTTTGTAAGTGCCACAAGGAGGTTGAATTTGAAAAAAACATGAAAATGGTAGATTTTATCCCTCCCGTATTTATGAAAAAGGAAAAGTTAACTAGAAAAAATATAAAAAATCCTGGGATGTTACTTGTTTTCATAAGAATTGTTTTCGGTACCTTTTTTTGCTGAAACGACCAAAATTGCTGCTTTTTAGTTTCAGTTACTTATGATGCTTTTTTTAGATTTTATTATATTTACGTATCTTACGACTCATTAAAAAAACTATCTTAAACATGACAGCAACATAAAAAAGTTAGAAGTTTGATAAATGCAAATTTTTGGGTAATTTTCAAACCATAACATTATTAAAACTCGCGTAAGCTGACATACTAAATTATTATTACATCCGGCTAGAACACTCACGTGTGATTGTTGTTGACTATATGCCAACCGTTTCACTGATACAATTTTGGCGTTATCAAGGCGAGTGTCGTTCGTAGGACAACGACGCGGCGTTCACCGTCGTTGTCAAACGGGAACTGTCAGCCGCCGATCGATGAGCTGCATGCGTTGCTCGTGCGCTGAGTGTTCACTGCAGCTACTAACGATTTGTATCCTAGTTGTAAGTATACTTTAAACCAAATCACATATTCTACTAAACACACAAAATAACGGAGGATGTCCCCGCCGCCATCCCCGCTAAGCTAATTGCAGAAGACGTCAGTATCGCTTCGATCTGTCAAATTCTATTCAAAATAAAAAATCCAGATCTTATTCTTTGGAATTCTAATTCATCAAACGAGTGAGCGAAGCAAACGAAGTTCTCTGAGTCTACTTGAACAATCCGGCGTTTGTATATATGAATGTTTGTCTGACGATAACTCGAGTATTGCTGATCGGAACGTCATGAAATTTAGTAGGAAAATAAATGAGACAAAATGAATTTTTACGTTTGAACATGAGCCAAATCGGTCAAGATCGAATCGCGAGTTCACAATTCGAGGCGAACTACTAGTATTACGAAACAATTTGTTTTGGAGCTTAGTTATAAGATCAAAAATGTTTCAATTCAATTCAATTCAATTTATTATCTGCAATTAATTACATGTCATTACATTATACATAACATAGATGGTAACAATAATAATTATGAGTTCCAATGTAATTCTACCCACAGGGTGTAGCATCAATATTAATTACTTATACAATTACATGCAATTTATAAAGCTAAAAAAGAAAAACAACAAATTACAATTCATATTTAATAAACAAAATTGGTACAGTCTTTTAAAATTGACAAGTCGTCATTCCTTTAAATAATGGCCGTCTACACGACCTGCGTCTTTTAAATGTTATTTTGCTGTGTACAAACGAACTGGAGTGCGACAAGGATCTTTTGGCGCGTGGATCGGTTGTGGCCAAATTCGGAACAAACGCCGTTATCCTAATAAAACGTAGACCTTGTTCCACAGCTGCGCCCAACTGTAAATGTCATACACGCGCCAAAATAGCCTTGTCGCACTGTCAACAAAGGTAACCACGGAAGAAATAATAGAACATAACTGACTTGACAAATGTTTCCTTTTAATAATAATCACTAATTTAATTATAATAACAAATATTGAACGGTTAAGAAACGTAATAATGTAGAATTAGAAATCAAATTATCCAAATTATGTACCCCTATACGAGATGCGAATAAAAAGTATCCATTTCAAAATTTGTTTTATTCCTCTATAAAAACATATGTTTTTTCTGTAAGTCTGGTAAAATAAAAAGTTATTCAGATTAGCGTTTGTTACAAAGTTAACCATAATAAACTATAAATTTCTCCAATAAAGTATCTCATACGCAGGAACCAGGTTTTTTTCCATTACATTGTCTGTTACAGGAGTAGGTAAGTATTTCTGAGCCATTACGTTCGAGCCAGAACTTTATGTCGCAAGATCATCGAACAGAAGGTCGCTTACGACCCATATTCCTTCGCTTTTACTCCTTTTAAAAGACTTAAAGCTAAAACATGAAGGATCCATAAAGAAACGAACGGATAGAATATGGAAATCGGTTTTTTCTCTGCCGATCCCTTTGTAGGCTGCTGTGAAATCTAGCGGAAAAATCTCAGCGAGCGAGCCCATTTCGCGCGTACTGGCATTCCTTAGCAGCATCGCTCGATGCGGCCCGTGGACCCCACGGCCTACGGCTCACGACTTGTGACTTGCGGCTCGTGGATGGTGACGGAATGCCGAGTGTAGTGGACTCGTCGATAATTGAAACAACTCTTCGATGTTTATAGTAGGACTGTATTTTTCGGAATGAATTGCTGCGGGATCGGTCCGCCTTTTATATCTGCCGTTTTGCACACGGCACTACTCTTTATTGCTATCTCTATCTCACATATCTCTGCGTCCCTCTCTTGGAGTTGCAGTTACAAAAATCGATATAACTCTTTTATTCTTACAGCTAGACATAATATAATGTATTGTGATTGTTCTAAATGTTATTCCTAATCAAATTACATATAATTACTTATTCTAAACTAATTATTCGAGGCTATAAAATACAAAAACTGTTTCGCGCGTCTCGACGGTAATGCCGCCGTGATGGGTCTCTGTTGCCTCAAATAGCCGTCAGGTGTCGCTTGGCTCGGCGTCCACAACAGCTCTCCCCTCGACGCAGCCTCGCGTAGTCTCTTCTTCCATGAGGACGGCGAGCTTGCTGACTGGACGTCTGAAGATGCCCGTTTTCGTCTTCACGTCAGCCACTCGAACACCGCCGTCTGGTCCAGTGTAGATGCGCTCGATCCTCCCAAGGGGCCAGACGTTTCTGGGCAGCGTGTGGTCGACCACCACCACGATGTCGCCAACCTGCAGCTGTCTTCTGGTGCTTGTGGGCTCTCCACGCTCTCTCTCTTCTCCACGGAAGTGCGCCTCAACAAGTTCATGTAGGCGCTCGTCGTGCTGTCTGTTCTCATGTAAGCGCTGATCGGGTGCGTATACATGAAGCACGCTCTCCTCAGTGTGATAGATCAAGCTGCGTGGCACGGTTCCGTGTACCACCCAGCCGAGCTGTGTTCTAGATGCGGCTGGCTGATCGGGGGCGCCAATCCGCAGCTCTTTGGTCACGATCATTTCCCAATGGTCGGTGCCAATTAGGATGCCTGGGCGAGCTAGTTCGTAGCTGATCTCCTCCTGCAGCAGGTCTCGCAGGTGGTCGTGGTCCAGTAGTTTCTTCGGTAGGGACTGCTGGTGAAGCCTCAGGTCTCGAATAGTTCGTGCTCGAACTGTGTGTTGTGTTTTCTCTCTCTTTCCTCTGAGATGTACTGTGACGGTCTTGCTCTGCTCGTCACGTCGCGACATGTTGACGCCGTGTAAGTTCAACGGCTGAGTAGGACCTTCTGCGCCGATGTTCCTTGCTAGTTCTTCATCGATCAGGGTTATGGTCGCACCCTCGTCTAGCAGCGCGTAAGTTGGTACTTCTCCAAGTGGTCCGGAGATAACCACTGGACACATCTTCAGGAGTACAGCCTTGGGGCCGGTAGCGTGTAGGGATGCTACCGACAGGACTGCCTCCGTGTTGTTCTGCGCTGGTGATGCAGGTGGTGCAGCAGGTTGCCTTTGTTCCTCATGTAGCGTAGCGTGATGTGGGCGGCGGCATTGGTTAACGCCACACGGCTTTGCTTTGCAGTGAAAGCGTCGGTGCTTCTTCTCAATACAACGGAAGCAGATTTTCTTCTCTTTGACCAGGTCCCATCGCTGTGCCACACTCAGTGCCTTATAGGTCGGGCACTGGTGTAGTGCATGGTTCTTGTCGCAGCTGGGGCACAAGTCAATCTGTTCAGATTGATTGACTTGCTCTGGTTCGTTGGTGGCGTAGACTGCGCTTGCTCTCTTCTTATTGGTTGCTGCTATGGGTTTCTGTTCTTTCTTCATAGCGGCTGTAGAAGTGATAGCGGACGCCGGCGTATATGTGAATCGTAGGGCTATGTCTGCCTCACGCATCAGGAAGTGTGAAAGCGTGACGATCTCTGGATCTGAAGTCCCTTCTTGTTCGCAGGCGTAGTCGCACCAGCGTGACTTGATGTGTGGGCTGAGCTTCTCTAACACCTCCCGGGCTAGCAGAGGGTTATATAGGTAGCCCCTCTTATCGATGTTTTTCAAGACGCAGACGGTGTTCTGGATTTTGACCGCGAAGGTATTGAGTTCTGCAGCTGATGATCCCAGCTTTGGCAACCTCTTGAGTTCTTCCATTGCTTTATCTATGATGATCTCTGGTCTGCCGAAGCTCTGTTCTAGCGTCTTCATAATGATGTCGGGATTGGTGGCTGTGTGTAATAGTGCAGCTACTGCGTTGCGTGCATCTCCCTTCAGGCAGGATCTCAGTCGCTGTAAGTTCTCAGCGGCTGACAGACTATAGAGAGTAGTGGCGTCTCTCATAGCAGCTTGGAATGGCAGCCACTCATCTGGAGCTCCGGAGAATGACGGTAGCTCGCTGACGTAACGTGGTCTGGGTCTCGACATCTTCTCGATTGCAACTGCTAACTGTTCAATGGCTCCATCTGTTCTGGTTGGAGGTGATGCGAAGCGTGCTCTTCGTTCTTCACGTGGCTTTTCTGTAGTAGCCCTCTCTCGTTCAGTGCGTGAAGTGGTCAGGGTATCCATGCGCTCCCCCCGTGTGTTCATCGGGTTCGTGCGCAGCCAGTCGTCAACTTTGTGAAAGTTAGTTGACAGGGGCTCGTCATGCACGCTCTCTTCTTCGTGGATGCTTGCGATTTGTACAGCCAGTCGCTTCTGGATCAACTCGGCCTCCAGTGCTAGCTCCTTCCTTTTCAGTTCCGCGAATTTTTCAGCTGCCTCCAGTTCTGCCAATCGTAACCTCGCAGTCATGCTCGCAGTAGATCTATGTGAGCGGTGCGAGTGCGCTGGCGACCTTGATCGTGGTCGTATGGACGGCCCTGGCTCCATGGTGACGCCAGGGGCTGTGTTCGCAGCTGAAGGTGACGCCGGAGGGTCTCGTTCCAGCCTTCGGAGTCGTTCCTGTTCGATGCGCTCCAGTTCCAGGCGCTCCTGTTCCGGACGTTCCTCTTCCCGGCGCCTTTGTTCCTCCAGTTCTGCGGCATCACTCTGGCTCCGGGTAATGACCATCGTGATCGGACGATGGGTAGCAGATGAACGGCTGGCCGGGAGCAGTGGGTCGAGGTCTTCCAATTTCGTGGTTCAGAGCTTCCAATCCGGCTCGAAGGGCCAAAACTGTAGTGGACTCGTCGATAATTGAAACAACTCTTCGATGTTTATAGTAGGACTGTATTTTTCGGAATGAATTGCTGCGGGATCGGTCCGCCTTTTATATCTGCCGTTTTGCACACGGCACTACTCTTTATTGCTATCTCTATCTCACATATCTCTGCGTCCCTCTCTTGGAGTTGCAGTTACAAAAATCGATATAACTCTTTTATTCTTACAGCTAGACATAATATAATGTATTGTGATTGTTCTAAATGTTATTCCTAATCAAATTACATATAATTACTTATTCTAAACTAATTATTCGAGGCTATAAAATACAAAAACTGTTTCGCGCGTCTCGACGGTAATGCCGCCGTGATGGGTCTCTGTTGCCTCAAATAGCCGTCAGGTGTCGCTTGGCTCGGCGTCCACAACACCGAGTATTTACAAATGAGTGCGTTAAAATATATAAAAATCTACATCGACTTCAACCATTAAAAAATACAAGTATCTACATATTTTAGACTTCAGCCCTTTGTATCGGAATCCAAGTTATACTATAAAAAAGTGGTGGCGATAGCTCAGTCGTAGTTCGCTGGTCTCTCAACCTTGAGACCTGGATTTAAAAACTCGAATGTGTTATCGTACTGATGCTTTTTTGAATATTTTTTTTAAATATATTTGCGTGGTTAGCATACGATTGTATCTAACCATATGCTGAACAAGCCTTATTATTTGTATGTCTAAAAACGACGGAGGCTCCGCTTATCGGGTAGGGAAAGGTGTTGTTGACTCTTAGAATAGCTTACACCCGAAATTACACCTTTGACACCTTCGGGAATATATTCTCGGGTCGATTTTTGTCCGTCTGTCTGTCTGTTCAGTTTCAGCCACGAGAACATTTCAACGAACTTGGATGCGGTTTTCTTTATTCTCATCGTAGTGATCCTGGTCAACATAATAGGCTATTAAGGCAGTGAGCGTAGTCCTCTCGTCTCAACGGAGCGTGTGGGACTGATCAGTAAGACAGAATTTGACAGAAACATGCTCGGTGACGTGTGGCAGAAGACACCGTCATTCGTGAAATAAAAAGGACGTGAGCGCCAGAAGCTTAACATCCAAATTACTCTTGAAATATTGTTATGTTTATGAAATCCCATCCAAAGGCTGTTGGTTATATAAACGTGATATTATTTATTAAATTTTTTGCTTTATAATATGTACCATATTAGGTACAAATAGAATCTCCGTCAAAATTAGAGGTAATTTCTGTTTTTTTTTCTATCGAGGCAATTTTAGTTCTGGACGTTAGGGAGTTCTTGTAATTATAATGTTCTACCTATACATATATTACAATTTTGAATTTAATTTGGTGGTCTGAAAATCTAATTTACAATTCTTATTTTTAAGTGGCATTACTCTTAACTTGAGGTCTTGAAATAGTTTACTTATAACAAAAAAAAATTTAAAATCAAGTTTAATTATTCTGGTGAACATGGCAAATAAAGCCAAAGATTTACGGCGTAAATTCTGGTAAAAGGGTTATCCTTGCCCACAACGCACCTTTCTACTCGCAGGTACAAAACGCAACGTAAGAGAGTATTTGACTTCGGCTAATTTTCGTTCGGCAGAACATGATGCCGTTCGATGTCGTTTCTAAGCTCTGATTTTTCATTCCGTAGAATTATGACACTTCAAGGAAAGGGATGGAACTGTGCAAGTAAACGAGATGAACTGTATCGTTTCTCCTTTACTAGCACAGCGCCATCCCTTTCCCTGAAATGTCAGAATTCTATGGAATGAAAAATCAGAGTTTAGATCTTAGAATAACCTTATTCTGAGGTTTAGATCATCGATTCATTGCCAAGGAGCTTCTTAGGGTAAGAGTTCTTTATTCATTGCATATAGGATTTAGAGAAGATACACGCGTGTTGAAAACAACAAAAGTTTGGAACAAAAGTTCCAAAAGCTTAAATAAAGTAACTATTTAAAATGCTCGATACCATACCTCGTAGCTTTTACAATTAAAATTTTAATTCCTAAGTGATTATTTTTTGCATTTTAATGAGATGCTTCTCCGTTTCCATTGAGATACCATCTTGTCAGTCGTTTGTCATAAAATATTTGTAGTATTTTTAGCGTTTATCGCGAGAATTTAATATTTCATCATCGTCAGAAATTCGGGAAGTGGAAGATTTTAATAAACGGTTATAACAGTTTGGAGTCATAGTGGCGTGTCGGCACTGCTCGGGGCTTCGTTGTTTGTTGCCTGCATGTGAACGTGCCCAATGGTAGGTAGTAACAAAAATAAAAATAAACTAGGAATACTCTCGGAGGTGTTTCTGTGTATGGTTTGGGAAGTGTAAATTACAGTCATCGGCAAATAATTTATTTCATCCCAGCATGTAGGTGGCGAGCCCTATCGTTGCCTGTGGACACAAGGATGTACCCACAGATTAATGTAGTTTCCGAAGCACGCAGACCGAATACAAATGTGCAACAGAGGACTTAAACCGGTGACTTCTGGTCAAAACATTCGAATTATTAAAAATAAATTATTAAAAAATTATTCAAATTAAATCAAATTAATCCAAATCAATTTAGATTTCAAAGACATAAGAGTACTGATGATGCCATTGCACATGTTTTGGATTGTATTGTTAACTCCTTGGACAGAAAAGAAAAAACAATAGGCATTTTCTGTGACCTATCGAAAGCGTTCGACTGTGTCGATCACCAAATTATTTCAACGAAACTTGAACATTATGGCATAAGAGGTATGTCACTCGAATTTATTAAATCATATTTGTCAAATAGACAATACATTACAGAATTTAATGATTCTCGTTCAAGTTCCAAATCATGTACAATTGGTGTTCCTCAAGGATCAATACTTGGTCCCTTTTTGTTTCTTGTATATGTCAATGACATGCCTAGCTGTTTAGGAAAAAATGGCTCTGTAACAATGTTTGCTGATGACACTTCAATTGTATTATCTAACAAATCTATTACCAGTCTCATGCCAATAATTAATGAATCATGAGTGAACTAAATAATTGGTTCTCCGCGAATTAATTGCTCTTTAATGTTACCAAAACTAAAGCAATCCATTTTTCTTTAGCAACAACTTATATTGTATTACCAAATGATATAACTATAGGACCTAAAAAAATAGAGTTTGTGGAGGTTGTTAAGTTTCTGGGAGTATATTTAGACAAGAAACTAAAGTGGGACGTACATATTGAACAATTAGCATCTAAATTATCTTCTGCGGTCAATGCAATCTCCAAAATAAGGCAACTTTGTGGCTTCCAAACTGCCACAATAGTTTACCACGCATACTTTCATAGCTTAATGACATATGGCATAAAATACTGGGGAATCGCAGCTACAGCTTGCAGAATTTTTGTGCTTCAAAAACGTGCGCTAAGATCATTAAATGTGATGCATCCGCGTATGAGTTGTAGAGGTAAATTCCTGGAGGCTAATATTTTAACTTTTAATTCTACATATGTTTTCCAAAATTTACTGTACGCTCACAGGAATTTGCCTAACATTCCACGACTTTGTGACATACATAACATCAATACTAGAAATAAGAATAACTTAGCTATAATAAATTGTAGACTTGTAAAGAAGAAAAAAAGTTTTATAGCAAATAGTGTAAAGTTTTATAACATGCTGCGAGATTATATAAAGGAGTGCAACAACAAAGCATTTAAGGCACAGTGTAAAAGTTTTTTGACTGACATGGAATTGCATGGCTGTTTTATATGATAATAGTTTGACATAGGATAAATAATTATTCTCATTTTGTATTTTAGATTATGTTTTGGTGCTATCTTGGATAACTTTGTAATTTTTATTGTATCTTTTATTTACTATTTGAAAATTATATCTAAGTGTATATTAATGTGTGATGACTTATCTAAGTGTATTGTAATGTACCAAAAGATAAATAAATGAACTGAACTGAACTGAACGAAGTAGTAGAGCATGAAGTAGTAGACTAAGTAGTAGATCATAAAGTAGTAGACCAAGAAGCCGCTTTCAATACAATGATTGTATATAATAGGGAGACTGTAGATAACTACTGTTTGAGCGATGACATCAGTGACTTCGGTTGTGCTTCTAACTCAAGTTTGTGTACTGTATCTGATTTTGTAATCCTGTAATCCTTCCATTAATTTAAATTTGACCTCATGATAGGTATTATTAGGATTTTGGTTCTTCGAAAACATAAAGAACCTGATAATGGTTCTTTAAGTCAAACTAAAATTAATAAAATTTACTCGGATGGTAGAAAACTCGCAATAAGGTATACTATTTTATGATTATTTTATTACCTAGTAAATAGGTATACAATTTATCAAATACAATTATTGCGTCAAGTCATTGCTTTCAAGAACTTCTCAAAACTAATCTTGCAAATTGTCCACATTGGTGGGTTGGTGAGAATGGTTCCAAAAGTTTGTTTTCACGTTAAAAGTTGAGGAGCTGTAACCGCAGGCTTACCTTCCCTTTGTCAACGCAATGTCGAGTTTCCTCTTTCATGTTTTTTGTGAAACTTCAATGATTTTCGCCCATTCCCAGCGCCCGCCCGCCCGCCAAGGGTCCGCCCGACTCTGTTATTGTATTCCAGCGCCGGATATCCGTATTATGATTTTTGTCGCCTCTAATTTTGTCTGAGTATTTCATTTCCTCTCTCTTAGGTTTTTCTCAAAAAAGAATTATCAGAGAAATGCTTCTGTGCTTTATTCGGTCTTTCTATAAAGTCTGAAATAACTGGTCCAATTTAGGGGACAATAAGTGAACGTTTCTGGGAAAATCATACTCAGAAGCAATAACAGAGCCCAGATATTGAGCAGAGTATTAATAATTTATAACTTACAATACTGAATGAACAATTATTTTATAAAATGGTAAGGACAATAAGTGGTACAATTATTTCAGTAACAATCCAGAGTTGGTACTGACAAGTTTTATACGACGCTATTAAGCGCAATAGTTGTCGCGTAAAATAGAGTGTTACTTTGAGGAAAATAGAGCACTGTTTAGCGAAAATTTCCGGACGAAATCGCGTAGAAAACGATGCTGACTACATAATCACTTTGTTCGAGTAGGGTCCGCACTTAGGGCCGACTGTACATAATAGATGAGATTACATTAGATCGAGAGGTGTTTTGTTCACCAAAACAGCTAGACAATGGCACAGACATTCTGTTCAACTACACCTTGCCAATGACACAGACTGATGAATAACAGCAGCATCTTTGGCTGAAAATGGCGTTCTTTTTCTTTGACAATAGCTCAGCCTATAAATCTCCTACATTAAGGAGCCTATTTTATCAATCACCAGATCACCAATCCACCCAAAGAGCATAAAAACATCAATATCTCCCTACTACAACAATATGACGGCTCTCATTGGATGTTTACGTCCAGTGGGCTGTTTAGTGGGTGTAAAAACGAAACAGAAATTATTATAAAGGGGTATTATTCCAGTGGACATGTACATGGGTCCGGCGCTGAACCTCAGCCGCGTGGAGCGCCGCCAGATGGGAGCGTATCTGTGCATCGCGTCCAACGACGTACCGCCCAGCGTCAGCAAGCGGATCATGCTCAGCGTCTACTGTGAGTTGCACTATTTACAACATTACATTTTATATTTACAAAAAAAAATATCTCGCTTTTCTCTCTTGGCCACCATAGCTAGCATAAATGAAACTTATAGAGAAGTTTTGTCTCTCGACCGACGTAGCGTTTGACCATTGGAAACGACGAGTCGATTGTCGAGTGATATAGCTTTCCTCCGTTTCCATTAGTCAAACGCTTCTGCGAGAGACAAAACTTTCTTTATTATTTCCATCTATGCAAGCTATGCTGAAAAACTTTAAAGATAAAGAGACGGTATACCCCGGCAGAAGCACAGTCAACTGAGGTTCAGAGCCCTAGTGAAAGAAGCTGGCGAAGTATTGAGCAGTACAGCCTTCTGCATCCGCGCCGGAAGTGAACTTCCACGAAATCCCAACCACCTCGGTTTGATTTCGAGACCACTAATATTTAGTTCAATACCGGGAGAGTGGCTACACGTAGTTGCGTGTGATTCGTTCGATACTGACTTACGTATATTTTGCAGAAGCCGCTGGACTGCTTAGCGCTGCATCTTTTTTCACTCTCCTACTTTCTGTGTTAAGAACACACTCAATAATCACAGACCAAAAAAGTTTTCAGAGACTAATAAAAAACATCACGACAACTTGAGTACGACATAAAAATTATCAATTTAAAGAAGTAAATATGACTATACAAAACAAAATACATCAGTTACACAAAGAAATAAAATTTACAAAATGGCATGCATGAACACAAAAGAAAAAAAAGATTACTTATTAATATCTCAAAATTTCAAAGACTATTTTTCTATATTCGCCCTAACATACGAAAAATCTGTTTTTTTTTTATAGTCATCTAACGCTTGATGAAGAACGGTGTTGCTTCCATACTTGGTAATACAATTATGAAGATAAAAGAGTCGCCAGTCATAAACGAGCTAGAATTGATTCCTAAACATCAGTTCGGCTTCAAGACAGCTCATGCAACAGTTGAACATGTCCATAGAGTGGGACACAAGATAAGGCAATCTCTGGAAGCAAAAGAATACTGCTCTGCTGTATTATTTGATGTGCAACAGGCGTTCGACAAGTTTTGGCATAAACGCCTCCTATTTTAGCTAAAATATAGATTATCCCACACATTTTACACGATTATGAAGTCATACCTGGAGAATCGAATATTTTACCTGAAAATTGGCGAGTGCAACTCTAAGATATGCGAAATTTAGGCAGGGGTACCCCAAGGATCAGTGCTGGGACCCCTCTTGTACACTCTGTTTACTTTTGATCTTCCCGAGACTGAAGGTATTGTTACTTTCACAGATGATATGGCAGTACTCTACAGTGACAAAGATCCCTTAAGGCGATATGCGAAAAAAATACGGGTGTTTCTTTTCTGTGTACTTCATGAAATACACGGAGTATTTTAATTAATTTCTGGTATATGCATTTTGACTATATAATCTAGGGTTTTGAAATTGAAAAACATGTTTGGATTATTTTCCTCGATAGAAATGATTGTTGAAATGAGGTCTTCAAACACACTTTTTCTCCTCGTTTGACGAATAGGGACCATATTTATATAGAACTCAAACATATTTTATTAGGTGTATTTCAACAATATCTAGATTTGATATTTGAAATTTTTACCAAAGGGAAAGGTGTCAATAGAACCCCAATCCCCCGCCCCCATCCTCTACCAAAATACCTGTTCATGGTCTGCGTGACCGATTGCAGATAACAAACAAAAAAATATGCAGTTATGTATATTTTAATGATTTAACATTATATATTTATATAAAAACACTTATTAAAATAATTGTTTCCAGATATATTTCGACATATTTTTTATAGTCGGCTTCAGTGGAATTAATAAAATTATATTATTTTATTAAATAAAATTATATATATTTATTTTAATAAGTGTTTTTATATAAATATATAATGTTAAATGAATAAAAAAACAAATAAGTTATATTTAAAATTTAATATATTTTAATGCTATTACAACAGCTATAAAACAATTGGCTATCCCATAGTCGTGATCCTAGCCGTAAATTTCTAAAATAATCTAATATCACGCTTATGGAAAATCCAATTACTTTGAAGTTACCATAATATCACTATAAATATATTTATGCATATAGCAAAACACCTTTATTGTTAAAAGTTTTCTTCGCTAAGCTAGCTTGTGTTTTGGTCATTATAATTATTTCTTAATATTTAGTTACAAATACGGAGAATCAACCCTTAAAAAACAATTTATTGGTCGATTAACTTTGGTAATTTTACACGGCAACTGAAATTGTCGGAACTCAACAAAACATTTACTCGTAAAAAAACCTAACATCTATTTTTCAACAAAGATTTTTCCTTGGAACAGTTATGGCAGCAATAAAAACATTTGGGCAAAAAATATTAGCGACAAAATACCTCCACTCAACGGGTGCGGCATGTGAATACTCTGATCCACAAACATGTATAAAAATACAATAAAATATAACAGCAATGTTTTCAAACTGCGTAAGGCTGTCGGCATTACACACCGTCCCTGTTAGTATAAGAAACTTTGTTTTTTGACAACGCCGTTTTCGTTTCAAAAGTCGGTAAGTAATGCTCGGTCCCGAGGCCATGGTTTCCTTCAGATAGGGATAGCTTCCATGAAATATTGAACAAACTTTGTAGCAAAGTGAGACTTAATGCTCAAACAAATTGCAACCATATTTTAGTATCGTTACCTTTCTAAGTTTGCTTAAGTTTAAGTCTAGTTTGAGAACCGTTTATGGACCTTTGGAGAACATTACTCTGTCTCCAAACTAAGTTTAGATTTATAGGAATTTAACCCTCTCAAAGTTAAGACACAAGTCAAATTTTACAACACTCGTTTCACACATGACAAAGACTTGTTGTCACACTTGAAGCTTCTATTGCTCAATCCGACCATGATTCTAGGGACAAAACGGCAATCTGAGTTAATTGCAAACAAAATACCTGATATTTGTATTGACAACGAAAAGGTAGAGAAGCTGTCAACGGGCATTGCCTGGGCCTGCTTTTATGGACAGCGAACTCAGATTTATTTATAGAGGACGTGAATTTAAAAATTAGAACTGCTTTCTGCCGACTTAAATTCCCAGTATCAGGGAATTTTTGAAAGAAGTAGTTAGAATTATATTGATAGAATCACTGATTTTATCTCTTTTTAATGACCGTGTTGTGTGTTTATGGACCTTGCCCCTTTCAAAACACTAGTAATGCTATACAATAAGTTCAAAACACTTGCACCTTATTTGTTATGGATTTCTCAAGCAATCACACATAACTCCCTGTTTAAACAAAAAAGGAATTATTAAAATGGAGGGACGGAGAGAACTGCATCTTGCAAGTATGGTCCATAATATAATACACTTGCAGCGTCTAAAGTAATTATTTAATAAATTCAAATGGCTCGGAGACACTCATGACAAATTTACCAGATGTGCCCTTAAAAATGTCCATCCCAAAGCACAATACATCCAGCTTTAGAGAAGGTTTTAGATTTGCAGCATCGAAGGTCTGGAACGACCTACCTCCACCACTTCAAGGAAAAATCAGTAATATTTCATTTAAGAATAAATTAAAATCTTTACTAATTAACAAACAAATAGCACTGACCCAAAATCAGTACAAAATAAAACCAAAAGAAATAAAACTAAAAGATCTTCATTCTGTAACAGATATTTATGTCTATATATTTTTAATAATTTTTTACCTCTACTCTATCTTACTAACTTGTGATTATAATTACATAAAACACAGTTAAATTTAAAAAATTGTGAAATTCGGGCCCGGCATCAATCACAATGCCCCGAAATATATCTCAAAAAAAATGTATAACTGTTATAGGCATGTACATAATTTGAGAACAATAAACATATATGTATTTATACAAATATATACAATATATAAACAATAAACATACATTAACATGTTTTACGACTACATTTACTGATATTCTACACTCTTCTTTTCAGGAGATAAATTTTTAACTGTTTTTTTTTAATATTATAATTTTTTGCACATAATTTTACTACTGTTATTTTTTTTTCTTTAACGCGCCCTTCTGTACCATTTTTAATATATAATACTGCTCTTAAAAGGAATATAATGAAAAACAGCGCTGTTTGGAACTATGTTTGTTTGTGCAGCAATACTTACTAAATGTGTATTCCATTTGCCAAATAAATTTAAGTGTAAATTTCAAAATCAATAAAGTTTAAGTAGAGCTAAGTAAATTTTTAATTAGGTAAGTTTTAGAAACACATTTTGTGTTAATAAATCAGTTAAGTTTATTCTTATTCTTATTCTGAAATCCCATAACATTCAATGTTTTATTATAAGAATACCTGTCAACTACTTACGTCATGTTCACAGGATCGGTGGAAGATACTACATTCTTTAGTTTGTAGTATCTTCCACCGATACCAAACTAAGGACCGATTTCAATAAAATATTATGGTATCAAATTTAAATTTACAAAATCTTATTAGGCACAACTTTAACTTCCCTGTTCAGTATGAGCATTACCAAACCATTGTCATGTGTTAAGTGAACTTCCACGTATTGAGAAATCCAAAAATTTGTTGTACAAGAGTTTTAAAAAATTCTGATGTAATTAGAGAACTGATTAAAATCCATTGTTTTCAAAGATATAAATGTTTATATAAATAAGAAATGTTTCGACTGTCTTAAAAACGTGATTGAAAACTTTCATACAAAAACAAAATCATAAATCAATTTTATTTATCACGTTTTGTGTCGTCTGTAACATCATAATCATTACAAAACTTGATTTTTAAGATAATTATAGTATTCTCATATAATTATAAGATTGATACTAAACTTGTAACTAACTAGAATTTTTTTGCCTAAATTTTGTGACTTTTTTATTACTTTTTCACACATATAAATCTTACGTTAAATTTAATAAAGCCGATATCTTTTTATTTATATGATTTTCTTGATTGGATTGATGCCGGGCCCTACTGGTCAGAAATATATTCCACTTATATTTAGTTTAATGTAATATTTATTTAAAATTATAATTATAATACTATTCTCATCTTGCTCATTCGCGCCCTCTCAAAACACAGTCAGGTGCGTTTTTCCATTACCCAGTGCACGTTAAGGCCCTTAATACCGCCAAATGGGTACTTTCTAAAGCCTACTCCTCTTATGGCCAAACCAAAAATATTTAAAAAATGTATTATAGATTATCAACTCTAGCACTAATCAAAATCTTCTTGTACGAGTTCCACTATTTTATTTCTTTAATTATTGCGACTAGTTTCGTCTATTTGACATCGTCGGGCTCTTAATAATTAAAGAAATAAAATAGTGGAACTCGTACAAGAAGATTTTGATTAGTGTTAGAATGAAGTTCCATCAAGGAGTCACATCTTACAGTATAAATTATATCAACTCTAGGACAACATATGCAACATTTTTCTTTTTCGTACCACCAAAACTTCTATATGAAAAATTGTTTCAACTGAATGGTGTTTTTTTGGCTTGAATTTCCTACTGCTCCTAAGCGGCTTAGGTGATTTAATTCATTTATGCTTTGATAAATAGATAAACTTGATAGCTATAAATATAACATAGAATTATTCAATCGAACAATGACGCCCATGTGAAAAGTATTATTTTCTCCTATTTTGCCCTTTCAAGGACGCACTGAGTGTCGTAACAGCCACCACGCATTGTGCACTGATTTGAACGCTATTTCGATGTCGTTTCAGTCGATATTCATACAGACAAACATCGAGCTGCTAATTTGGCGACGGTAATCGCCTTAAACAACCATCGCTAAACGTGATGGTGATTCTGGTGCTGACCTTGTGCTGTGCGTGTCCACAGTCCCGCCGGCGGTGCTCGTGACTACGCGCGTGCAGGGCGTGCCGAGCGGCGGCGGCGTGCTACTCGAGTGTGTGGTGCAGGCCTTCCCCAACGCCATCCACTACTGGCTCAAGAGTGGCGACGAGATGATACTCTCCGGGTAACTGACACTTCACACTGCACAGGGGCTGGCAAGACTGGCTGCCTATTGGCAGTTGTTATTATGGCCTTTAAAATCTTTCAGGGAGCCTAAACTGCAGGCGACTGTACTTTAAATAGACAGGTCACATTATTATGAAATGAAACCATGACACCATGACTCCCCTAAACTACTATTACAAAGACACAGCAAAAAAGAGAAAAAGAAGAAATGGACTTTCTGTTATAAAATAAGCAGAATATAATTTTTTATTTTATTTGCGTGATAATGTTCTTTCGAAAGCAGTATGATCAGTAGATCAAGTGGCTTTATTTAGTGTTTCTTCTCAGAGTTTATCTTCAAGTAATGTCGTTCTCCTAAATATTTTTATCGGTCAACCGCTGTATAGCATAAATACAAACAAACAGACAGACAAATTTTGCAATTAATATGTGTACGGGGATTAATATGTGTACGCGGTTCAGTCACTCCAACAATCTCTTTGCGCTCGCGACGACTGAGTGACTTAGCAAGTTGAATTTTGAAGTGGATACTTCTTTGTTTCCACCTCGTTTGTTTAGAACTTGCACGTCCCTTCCAGAACAACCATCAGATTATAACGTTTTGTTATCGTTTTGCAATGATCGAACTTGACACAAACAGCACATGGCTTTCCAAGAAAACTAAATGATATTTTTCCGCAGAGAGAAGCACCAAATATCTGAGGAGCGCACATCGGTGTACCAAGCACGGACGATACTGAAGATCAGCGACTTCGAGAGTGCTGATGCTGGGTCATACACCTGCGTGTCCACCAACACTATGGGCAAGGCTGATGGCACCATGCGGTTATATGGTAACTCATTTATTTGTATGGAACACCTTTATAACGGTTATTATTCATGTCATGATAGATTATGTATTTATAAAATACATCATAATGTTATAGTACTAGACAAAATAAGCTATTTGTATTCCAATACTACCAACTTGTCTTTTTATCTCAAATTATATTTTATTGATTCTAAATAAGTAATATGTTTTTAGACACAGACACGTTACAGACACAGGTAACTTACCTTTGATGAGTAGGTTATTATATCGATATTTCCAGTGATTTTAGACGTATATTTGTGCTTGATAAATGTAAAGCCTTGAAATTTCTCATCAATTATATTTGCCCTGATGCCAAAAATTAATGTTAAATTAGCGATGCATAACGTAATTTCGTTAAGGTTAATTCATAAGACAAGCTGACTTTATCTCTTGTTTGTTTTGACATCCATAACAATAAAGCAACAATTCACAGAAATAAAAGTGACGACAACGACGACAACCACTACAACAACGACGACGACTACGACCACCACGACGACAACTACACCATCGCCCACTACCAGCACCGAGTACACGCCGCCGCCACGTACGTTGTTAAAATGTTCTTCTCGCTCGACCACAGCTGCTGTCTCTCTGACTACCACGCGACCACCACGACGACAACTACACCATCGCCCACTACCAGCACCGAGTACACGCCGCCGCCACGTACGTTGTTAAAATGTTCTTCTCGCTCGACCACAGCTGCTGTCTCTCTGACTACCACGCGACCACCACGACGACAACTACGCCATCGCCCACTACCAGCACCGAGTACACGCCGCCGCCACGTACGTTGTTAAAATGTTCTTCTCGCTCGACCACAGCTGCTGTCTCTCTGACTACCACGCGACCACCACGACGACAACTACACCATCGCCCACTACCAGCACCGAGTACACGCCGCCGCCACGTACGTTGTTAAAATGTTCTTCTCGCTCGACCACAGCTGCTGTCTCTCTGACTACCACGCGACCACCACGACGACAACTACACCATCGCCCACTACCAGCACCGAGTACACGCCGCCGCCACGTACGTTGTTAAAATGTTCTTCTCGCTCGACCACAGCTGCTGTCTCTCTGACTACCACGCGACCACCATGACGACAACTACGCCATCGCCCACTACCAGCACCGAGTACACGCCGCCGCCACGTACGTTGTTAAAATGTTCTTCTCGCTCGACCACAGCTGCTGTCTCTCTGACTACCACGCGACCACCACGACGACAACTACGCCATCGCCCACTACCAGCACCGAGTACACGCCGCCGCCACGTACGTTGTTAAAATGTTCTTCTCGCTCGACCACAGCTGCTGTCTCTCTGACTCCCACGCGACCACCACGACGACAACACCCACATTCTACTTCTTACGCGATCACCACTTATTTTATTGTTGTAATGTAATTAAATTTAATTGTAATGTAAATTTTATTGTTGTAATTGTACAGCCAATGGTAATGGCTGAAAATGTTGTAGGCTAGTATTTCATAATTTTTTTATCAATTTTAATATCGATGATATTGAATATACGTAGGTTACCAAATTTAGAGTTCATTTTGAATTTGAATATAAAATTTTGAGCTTTGGAAATAAGAATTCGAATCTCATATGTTATGTTTTTAAATATATCTCGGTAAATTTTAAGAGTTTTAAGAAAGCACCGAAAGAGCTGAGGGTTTAATTAAATATTTAAAACATGCAAACGTTTGTTGTTTACCTTGGACGAATTTCGTCCAAGTTGTTTACCTATAATTTCTGTTTGAGAAGCTTTTTCGAAGCATGATGTTTGTGGCCGACAATTAAAACTATGTTTTTTCAACAGGATTTGTGGTTCCCGCAGAACAGAAATATTTTACTCCTGACATTACCACATTTGGTAAGTATCTAAATTTACATTAATACCAAAACATGCATGTGAAATAACACCAAGTTTACACGTCTATGACGAAATCTTTCCGCCAAGCGACTTATCGTTAACCGGCATGACGTCATAACTGACTTGCTGTTATTTAGTGTGCATATTATTATGTTGTGACACATTAAATCTTTTGTATGTGCAAAGGTAAATGCAAATGTGTAAAAGTACTGTATCTCCCCAAAAAAAAAAAGAGGGCTGAAAATTTTGTAACCGGGACGCAAGCTATGTTGTACGCGGGACGCAAGCTATGTTGTACGCGGGACCCAAGCTATGCTGTACGCGGCACGCGAGCTATGTCAGACATCAACTTATACATAAGTCATGGTCTAAGAAATAGTTTTACCGCTGCTTTCAACGTTTCATAACAACTGTGTACATTGAGGTATAGGAAAATTTTTGTTGTACTTTTTCCTTGAGTAGTCGAAGATATTGCTTTTACTATTCGTAAAGATCACTTTTCCAATAACAATAAACAAAAGCTTCCTCAAATTACCACAACATCCATCAATAAATTCGTTAGTATCAATACCGTGTTCGGTATCAGCGGCGGAGATGGAGCTTATCACCTCGATCGTATTCTCTCTGAACGCTGTAGTCCCTCGACGCGACTGTCCACAAACAGTTACTCATTCTGGCATTAACGCTGTCAATCCCCCGCACCACGGTTCTAAATTACTTTTTTCCCAACATTCTCTTCGCTGTTTTTCGTTTTCTCGCAGCCTGTTATTCGTATTTAGTTTAGAACTAATTTTTCTCTGCAACTTCATTAACATGGTTTTTCAACATAAGGATTAAAATAAAATAAAAACCATTTGATCCTGTGAATAAAAGAGTGCTTTCCGCTTTCGCATTGTGAAAAACCCGCCTTTTTCTAATTAATTAAATCAGAACACTTAAATTCAAAATTCAGTAAAAAGTTATTTACTGAAAAGTTATTCAACAAAACCTTATCACCTGCCCCCCTATTCTGTATCTAAAGTTGCCAACTGCACAGGGTGCCTATCGTCAAAAACATAGATAAAAACTAAACTTTCAAAATTGCTTTTAGTGGGTATTGAAGTATTTACGAACTGTGTCGTCACTTCAAGTGCTAACATGCCCTTAGACAATCGGAATTCGATAGTATATCTATGTTTTTGATGATAGACACCCAGTCCAGAAGGTAACTAGAGATACATAATAGGGGGGCTGTTTGTTATTCTTACATTAAAGTCACGTAGGTATGTACGTGTCGTGGCCATAACGTAGAATTTATCATTACATGAAATCTTTTAAAACTAAGAGGGGTCTCCTTGTTTCACTCAGTTCCAAAATTATGATCACCAGCGACCTAATACGCTCCTCCTTGCTTGACCGCTCCTCCTTGCTTGACCGCTCCTCTTTGCTTGACCTCTTGATGCGACATAACAAAACTTTCTTCTTCACTTGAGTAAAGGAGGCGCGTCTAGGTCTTCCTCTTTTCTCCTCGACCTACATACTGGTGTAAAGGACAGGTATCTTTGAATGAAATCAAATAACCAATTGGTTATATTGTACAACATTCGTAAAGAAAAGAACAGAGTAAATAAAAAAAGGATTGAACCGTATTAAACCGTACTGAACCATGTTCACAGTCGTCACCAAGTATCTCCTATCTTAGGCTAGAATATTATATGAAGCATTCACCAAAATAGTGCTTACCCGTTTCCTCCTCAACGCAGTGCAGGCACAAGGGATCCTCCTGTACCTCCATCAAGATGTCTGTTCAGCCTGCAGTGGCCAGTACCTACCAACATACCTAGGTTGACTCTGTTTAGATTAAGAATATACCTTACTTTTTTCATAGTCGATAGACATCATAGATAGTCATAGACGATAGTCGAGAGAAAAATGAAATATATTTATTTATGTAATGTAGGTATATCAGATACACTTATTACAGGTCGGTTTTAATGTAATATAATTAAATAATCTATGAATATAGGTAACAGTTTTATGTAATAAATAGTAATATGGGGAAATACACAGGGAAATAATAAAGGTTGGGTTTACATAAACTTAATAGAAAAATACACTTGAATAAAATAAGGAATAAATAATATTATAAATATATGCATTACATATAATAAATATATGCCTAACTCCATTCAATTTGTCTTGCTAAGAAGAAGGGCAAGAAACTTAGCAAGATAATTTTCTTTTTCATATATTAGTTACAAAAAAATATATGTAGGAAGTAAGCCTATACTTTAATTGGAAAAATGATAAAAATTACAAGAAAGGAGAAAATTATGTCATGAAGGCAAAAAAAATATACCTTTGCCTGCCTGTCCCATATAGTCCATCTACTTTTACAGTCATTTCATCTATTAACTAATTAACGTTAATTCTAGAGGAATCATAACATAAGTTAGAAAATTATGCTAACTACTATTATGACCAAGATCACTATCATAACAAAGATCACTATCATAACCCCACGCTTTATCTTCGACTGTCGGCAGCCCTCTATGTTCCTCCATTCATCTGCTGATTCTTCTGAAGCTTCTGAAGCCAGGTGACTTCTTACCTTGTCAGTGACGTTTGCGGCAATAGGAAGCCTAGGTTTGGGTCCAATGAACCTGTCCTCTGCACCTTCTCTAGCTAATTAGTTTACTTTTTCGTTACCTGCAATGCTTGCATGCCCCAAGGCTACTATTATATCAGTTTTTTTACCTAGTTTATTGAGTTTACATGTATTTTTACTCTCTCTTACCAGAGCCAATTTTTTCACTGGATTTTAAGCGCAAAAAGTGCTTCTTGGCTGTTCGAGTAAATAACTGTTTTGAGAGTACCATACTGACGTATTTCATACCCACATAACACCATAATCTTTTTAAAAAGCAACAATTTTCCCTCCCGACGTTTTCCTAGGAATCATTTAGATATTTCTTCCCAATACTTTCATAAGTATTTATTGGCAAAAGAGGAAAATTTCAGCGACAGCTTTATTGCCTCGGTCAACTGACCAAGTAAAGCAGACTTAGTAAAGGAATTATTGGAAAAGTCTGGGCTTCGAATTGTGCCATTTTCGTTGAACGATTTCCCTCGCAGTTTTACGAAAACCCGACGTCAGAAAACTAAACGCGATATTCATATATATTAGGATCAAACAAAGATTGTTATAGTGAGGAGGAACAGAGAAATATTTGGGATAGGAAGCAGTTGAAGCCGGGAATTGAACCCGGGATCTCCACAAGCGGTCAAATGCGTTAACCACTATCCTAACTAGTAACCAGAAGCTTTATAACGTCGTAACATCTAACTATAACCTCTAATGTCCAGGTATAAAAAAAGGGTTTCCGACTCAAAGACCTTTTAAAAGGACTTCGATCGTGGGAAACAACAAATAGTCAAACAATTACTCTTGCTCAGTAACAGCAGGTACTGAAATTTAGGTAATTAATTTAAAATTATTTTGGTTAAATAACAAAAATACTAAGAGCTTTAATTCATTCATTTATTTCGTTTTATGAATTATCTAAACGTAACAAAAGGAAATAAATAGCAAAATATAATATTTTGTATGTATTTTACATTTATTTAGATTACAATAAGGTTACTATATAATACTATTACAACACTATTTCAAAGCTTGTTTCTAACTTTAATGTTTTAGTAAAGTGAGATTTATGAATTATCATTTTTTATCAGTATATTACTTAAGTAACTTTGGACATCTTTCATTTACTCACCAAAGGCTTCCGTGACGTTGGAATAGGATACACAGTCGCGAGCTTTAAGAACAGAACCCTGACGCGACCAACTCAGTTGTGGGCGTGGCCAAATGTCATGCTGTTTCATTTGGCTATAAGGTGCACGCTCCATGAAACTTGCGAGAACAAGACAGTCGTGCCGATTTCGTCGCGGCCGCAAAATTGAAAACTTGTAGGAGAAACATGATTTTGGCAAGACTGTGCACGTTTTCAAAGACTATTTTTAATTATTTTTAATCCATATAACATGTTCGATGTTTAAGTGGTATTAATTTGATAATTTTACTTAAAACAATAAAAGCACATTTGGCAACACTTTTGGTAATAAATCGTTAAATTTACGTATTTTAGTTCGAATTAAACATAGATCGAAATAATGTTAATGGACTCAACCTAAAATATTAACATACAAAATATTAACATAACATTCCATAGACACCCCACAACTTTGTGACAGCGTTTGTATGGAGATTTGTGAGTGACGACGCCTCTTAACTTAGAACTGGACAAAATTATTGAAAATGTCATACATTTGATGTTTAATAAACTGAGGGCTGGAAAAAATTATTAAAAATGTCATAAATTTTTGTCTTACTTTTTGAAGTTATTTAAAAAAACATTTGTTTTTACTAACTGTGGAGCTAACGCGAGCTGACTAACTGACGCGCATTTTATAGATGCTTCAAAGTGTGATAAAATAGTTAATGTAAAATGGTTCACATTATATTATATTCACATAAATGCGACACATTGAGTTGTCCTAATGTACCCGTTTGTTGTCTGCCTCTAGATACAATGCAAAACGTAATTGAGCAATCCGTCCTGGACAACCACTGGCTCCCAACCGCGGAGTCGACGGGGTCCAGCGGCTCCCAACCTGCGGCCGCCGCTCCCCTGCTGCTGTGCACCCTCGCGCCCTACCTGCGGGACGTCCTGCTGCTGTTCCTGCCGCGACTAGGGTCTCTAGCGCATTTCGTCACTAACTATACTCATACTAAACTAAGTCGAAGATGATAAGGTGTTCAGTTGTTCAAACAAAAGTCAATTTCGTGATCTGAGCTAAGATAACCTCAGTGACTTGTAAATTAATCACAACTACTGCAACCGGTATATTACATTTAGAATAATAAACGAAATGGAGTAATCGCTGTTACATTTCAACAAAGTATAAATCAGATACTTATTCGGAACACCGTTATTTCATAAAATAACATATCAAAACAAATGAGTTTCTGTAAGTAGTCTGTGTTCTATGTAAGTACATGATTTTTTTTTTCAAACAGCTGATTTACGTTTTTGCTGACTTACAGACGGTTAATGTAAGTACTTACAGACGGTTAATGTAAGTACTTACAGACGGTTAATGTAATTACTTTGTAAAAATGTTATTGTTGTAAATAATAAGACATTCAGTAAGAAATAAACGAAATATTTGTAAGCTACGTTAGATTAAAGGAACTAAATAATAAATTAATAGTTAGTGTTTTAAACACTAGAACTGAAGCAAGGGTGATATTATTTTTGTTTTATAATTTTCGATGTAAAATATTCTTATTTATCTGTCTTGTTTGCACATTATAATAAAAATAACCAACAAAATACAATTTATTATATAAAAAATATAGCTAAAAATATATTTCTGACGAGATAATCATGTCTGATGACAAATTTACCGTAAGGAACCAACAAAATTTAAAAATACAGGCTGTAAATGCAAACCCAAGAGGGGTAGGGTATGAAACTATAAACAATACTGATACCATTACGATAAATATAATTTTCCTTGAATTTTCGATACAAAATATTATTATTTTCTAAGCTGTGGCTACGAACTCTTATCAACGCAGTTCATTCAAGCAGCGCGGTCCGACCGATCACATTGAGTAATTGCGTTCTGTGCTACTGTCGCTATCAGAGGTCAACGACCAGCAAGGGTGTCCACTAGAATAACAGTTAAGTTTAACAAATCGTCTTATTGTGTGGTACTGTTACAATTATTGTGTGGTACTGTACAATTATTGTGGGGTACTGGTACAATTATTGTATGGTATACAATTAAAAGTAGCCGCTATTTTTAAAAAACACTGTATGTGTCATTCCCTAGAGGATTTTTGCCTTTGCTTGTACATCCTGTGTATTAATTTAATTAAGTTTTGTCAGACATGTCCAACGTCATAACTTGGCGCGACGAACGAGTAGGGGACGGGACGCCGGGTGGAGGGGTGGAGGGGAGTGAGGTAGAATGCAACTATGAACAACTCCACCGAGAGCTCGAATTAAGTTCACAATTTTCAGTAATAATTTCAGTTATAGCTGTTATCTAGAGAAGACATTTTTATACTTACGTTAATTATCATAATCCGCTGAAGCATATCAACAGACGTGGGCAATATACTTGTAAATATGACACATTTTTAATTAGTTTACGTGGTGTCTTTGTATCTGTAGGTGTATTAATATTATTTACGTTGAATAAAACAATACTTTATTGGTTCAGGTCACATACATATGTCACTGCATGCCGAGGTGACACTTGTCTTTAAATTAAACCAAATAATCTATAGATCATACTGAACAACTTCCCGATAGAAACAAACAAACAAACAAACGGAAATAACAAAAAAATATTGTCACGTTTCTCTATAAATTTTGAAAACCTACCGTAAGTTATGCATGAGACGGTTTTTTTTTTGTTTTCGGTATATAAGTAGTAGTTTTAAATAAAAATAGCAGTTTACCTACCATCGAAATTATTTCGATGCCTACCCTCCATAAAGTTGCTTTAAAATAAAATACTGTCAGTTTTGACACGGCACGTGACGCAGCAGTACGTAGCAACTTATCACTTATATTCAGCGGGCGATGTAACCTGACCGAACGACGAACCTTCCAACAACTTGCTCGCTTCTCAAACGATTTCTAATTAATTAAAGAACTTAGAAAGTTAAAAACTTTGTGCTCATATTTTTATTGCTGCTATTAATATATAGGTAATTAATTTAAAATATATTTTTTTTAAGATTCACTTCTTTCTTATCAGATGAGAATTAAACGCAAAAAGAATTATAACAAAATAACGCAAAAGAATCAAAACAAACATATTTTTGAATTGTTAAAAAGACATCCGACAACTTATCTAATTCTTATAAAATCTCAAACCTTTAATAAGTTTTTTTTTTACGTCTTATGTACATATTATATTAATTCAGACTTCTTTGTGAAATGGTTTGTATTCCTTTTGGTATTTGTCGTTTTTGTAATTTTTTTAATTAATACGATTGAAAAAAAATTTTTTTTTGTTTTTCAGCGATGAGGACGTGCGTTTATTTGATATCTCTGACTTAAATTTTAAATTTTATAGACGTACCGTGGAGATCACAACAACCTTTACACATTGGTCTTTGTACCAATCTTATATGTTTCACTATAGTATATAGTTTGTTGTGATCTCCACTGTACGAAACGTTTTGCTTTTTCATATTTAGCGAGTGCAAAGTTTTATGTAAAAAGACTAAAATAAAAGATCGCCCGCCTGTGTTTAAAAATATAAACCATTTGTTAGTACTTAGTTGCAAAACGTTCCACGAATATATCATATTTAATAATACTACTTATTTATTAATCAACAAAAATATGGTTTGTTTTTAGTAAGTATTTTTAAATAAGTTACCCCTTTACATCCTTCTAACTTGGACATTTAGTTTGTACCCGTATACAGTATGAATTGAAGTACGCATTAACTTTATTTTATAAGCGTTATTTAGTTTTAGGGAAAAATGTTATGTAAATATTGCCAAAATAAATAGAGTTAAGGGTTTACATACCAACCAGTAAGAAAACATTAATTTATGAATGGTCCACCATTACCGTTGTACATAAATATACAAATATACTGAACATTATTATAATTTGTCGTTTTATTTAACTACATGTACAACGTACTAACTCTTAATACGTAGAATTATAGATTCTCCATAAAAATAGTAATTAAATAGTAAAAAATCTCCAAAATGTTTTGATAACGTCACGGTTCGGATCCACTCAACGCGATATTTTTCAAATGCCTGCAACTAATTTTATATTGTTTTTTGGGCATAATTATCTTTTGAAAGTTTCTAATATAGCTATCCACAGACGGAGATGTTGGCTAGTGACAATAGTTTACAATTACCACACATAATATAATGTTATATTATAAAGATATGTTTTTACATATCATGTTCTTCTTTTAATATTTATATATATGTATATACAGGTATAAAACCGTCGGCATCAGTCATTTCTAAACTAATTTTTAAATATATATGTAAATAACTAGTCTTAGTGAAAACAAAATGAAATTTTATTACTTTATAAATGACTGATGCTGACCATTATCGTCGAAATATATTTAAAAAATATGTTTTGTAAAATGTGTTACATACTTGTGTGTTTTATACTTGTATATATATAAATATTAAAAGTAGAATACTATGATTAAAAATATTATATCTTTATAGTATTAAAAACAAATAAGTCTTTTATACTTAATTTTTATTGTATTACATAATATAACATACATTAATGCACAATTACCACGCATAAAATTGTAACATACATTTATTCACAATTACCACACAATAATAACATACACACACATAAATAACATATCGTCATGATATGAATTTCCGAGGGTACCAAGCCAACCTTAGTTCGAACTGTGAAATGCAAATCACAGTTGACGACACTTGGTACACCCGCTTTTCGTCGACGATTATTACTTCCCAAACGTGATGGGTGGTTAGCCCTATTATCGCCATCAATCACACGTTGGTAAAACTATGGTATACAACAATAAATGTTGAACTCATCTCACGGTCAAACCTTACAAGACCGTGGATTCGAGTCCCACGGGGCCCCATACAGAAGCCCGCTATAATCTGAAGTTTTCTTGTCTCCAGCTTCTGTTCGAAGGATCCTATTTACTGAGCTTTACACTCCTGGAGACCTGCCTTTGTGATGCAAATCTAAGGACAAACCCAATTAAAATGTTAATTTATTTACCACAGCATAAAATGGCGTCTCTGCCTACTTATCTGACCATATAAAAGCGCTGTTCGTGTCCCCCCCTGTTAGGGTCCCCGCCCGGGACACTCGTGCCGAAAATTTATGTAAGAATTGGTCTTTCAGGAAAAAAAACATGAAAACGCTTTTTGTGTTCCAAGGGAACTTGACTCGAATACGTAAATGAAGCAGATTACATCTCTAATGGCTACCTGACTCATACTTTGTAAAATCTTGTTAAAAATAAATAAAATTAATTGGTGCTTCTGCTTTGGCACAATAAGACTAAAGGTGAATTTTTAATGTACCTACACAAAAATATAATTAAAAAAGCTATTCTATATAGTTATATAAGTTATTATAGCAGCGGTGGCTCAGTCGTTAGGACTCTTTTGATTTTGAGACCCGCGTTCTAATCCCCCTTGCTAATACCACTTGCTGGGGGTGAACTAGAACGCTGTGAAGTACACCAGCATGTGCTAAAAAGTGTGTATTTAAAGTACGGTGATATTGCTCAGGCTTGTAACGTTCGAACGTTAAAATCTTCGGTGAAAACAAGGTGGTACGACAAAAATCGCGAAGAAAAATTCGCTTACCCACAGAAAATGACGAGTAGATAATGATAACACGACGTTGTGAGCTAGGTCTGTTTAATAACCGCCCCTAATGACGAACAATTGTAACAATTAAAAGAATCAAGTGCATCCACCATCCCACCTCCTTCCACGAGGCAGCCAACGCTCAACGCACGAGCAATGCGTGCAGCTCGCCAATCGGCGGTTGCCAGTACCAGTTTAACAACGACGGTGAACGCCACGTCGTCGTCCTAAGAACGACACTCGCCTTGATAATGCCGACATTGTATCGGTGAAACGGTTGGCATATAATTAACAACAATCACACGTGAGTGTTCAAGCCGCATGTAATAATAATGTAGTTTGTCAGCTTACGTGAGTTCAAATAATATTTTTACTATCATAACGGCCAAAATAGTAAAACCTTCAGCTCAGACAACTTTAAACAATAGTTTGCTATATTTTCTTGATACAGCTATAAAACAATTGGCATTTCCATAGTGATACCAGCCGTAAATTCATAAAATTATCTAATATCACGCCTATCGAAAATTCAATTACTTTGAAGCTATCATAATAAGAATAGAAATACGGTTATGTATAAAGCAACTATTATTAAAAGTTTTATTTTGGCCGTTATAATTATTTCTTATTATTTTGTTAAAAATGCGGGGAGTCGACCCTTAATGCTCTTCGCTGCCATTCCCATCCCTTAGCCTAGTAGTATAATTATCTGTCAAAATTTATAATTATCTGTAGCAGAACCTATTACTGAACGACTAAACTGATAAAAGCAATCTTAAAAGCACACAATTCTGTAACAGAACCTATTACTGAACGACTAAACTGATAAAAGCAATCTTATCAGAAGGAAAGCACCCAATTCTGTAGCAGAACCTATTACTGAACGACTAAACTGATAAAAGCAATCTTATCAGAAGGAAAGCACCCAATTCTGTAACAGAACCTATTACTGAACGACTAAACTGATAAAAGCAATCTTATCAGAAGGAAAGCACCCAATTCTGTAACAGAATCTATTACTGAACGACTAAACTGATAAAAGCAATCTTATCAGAAGGAAAGCACTCAATTCTGTAGCAGAACCTATTACTGAACGACTAAACTGATAAAAGCAATCTTATCAGAAGGGAAGCACTCAATTCTGTAGCAGAACCTATTACTGAACGACTAAACTGATAAAAGCAATCTTATCAGAAGGAAAGCACCCAATTCTGTAACAGAACCTATTACTGAACGACTAAACTGATAAAAGCAATCTTATCAGAAGAGAAGCACTCAATTCTGTAGCAGAACCTATTACTGAACGACTAAACTGATAAAAGCAATCTTATCAGAAGAGAAGCACTCAATTCTGTAGCAGAACCTATTACTGAACGACTAAACTGATAAAAGCAATCTTATCAGAAGGAAAGCACCCAATTCTGTAACAGAACCTATTACTGAACGACTAAACTGATAAAAGCAATCTTATCAGAAGGAAAGCACCCAATTCTGTAACAGAATCTATTACTGAACGACTAAACTGATAAAAGCAATCTTATCAGAAGGAAAGCACTCAATTCTGTAGCAGAACCTATTACTGAACGACTAAACTGATAAAAGCAATCTTATCAGAAGGGAAGCACTCAATTCTGTAGCAGAACCTATTCCTGAACGACTGAACTGATAAAAGCAATCTTATCAGAAGGAAAGCACCCAATTCTGTAACAGAACCTATTACTGAACGACTAAACTGATAAAAGCAATCTTATCAGAAGGAAAGCACTCAATTCTGTAGCAGAACCTATTACTGAACGACTAAACTGATAAAAGCAATCTTATCAGAAGGGAAGCACTCAATTCTGTAGCAGAACCTATTACTGAACGACTAAACTGATAAAAGCAATCTTATCAGAAGGGAAGCACTCAATTCCCAGCAGCACTAGCTATGAGTATACGCTAACTCGTTACTAAATTAGACAATTGACAGTGCTTCACTTAAAGCGACGACATTCACAGAATATGTGCAAATGAAGTTGTACGTTGATTGCGCACTCGAATCACGACCTGTACGCATTTGTCTACGTCACGAGTCTCGTCGCGGGGCGGTACGGGGTGGGACAAGGGCTGAGGGGACGGGGCGGGGGGAGGACAGGTACAAAGTTGCAGATTTTATCAAAAGCTTTATCATTTATCACTTATTCTTATTTCACTCCCAATTTAGAGTTCCGTTAAAAAATAGAACTCTGTAATCCGACCGTGCATCGCCACGACATGAATCTCTGAGGGGGTTTCTGAGATTGTTGTGAGTATGGACTGCTAAATACAAGTCGCAGTCCACACTTGTTAGACCCACTCTTCACCCACGTTTCACCGACGATTATTACGTCCCAGCGGGATGGGTGGTTACCTCTGTCGTCGTACATAAAAATAATAATGCTCAAGCAAAGCACGCGGACCGAACACAATAAATTAACAAGCCCTTACGGGATTTGAGCCCGCGACGTCCGGACTAGTAGTGTAGTGCACGAACAACTAAAAACTATTTAATTCAATTCAAAACAGACTGGGCATACCTTTTTAAATTTGGCATGTCGGTCGGTCGGTCGCTGGAATGAACATCCAGAAACATTGATAATTTTATGTATGCGCCATTAATTATTAATTTATGTAAATGTGCAAAAAGTGTCCTTAATAAAGTAAATAAACTAAAAAATATATATTAACATTACAAAATAAAACAATTGGGCTCGCACAATTTCATATGGATCCCGCGGGACAAAACTACGGTGAGCAACAATAGTATATTTCGTGACGAGTATAAAATGGCGGATTTTCTTACTTACTTTTCTTACTTAAAACCCATTTTTTACTCGTTGCGAACGATACTTTTTCTACTACGATTTATGTATTTAATTTTTCCTGTCGAATTTAATGTATTTTATGACTTTGCAATGCACGGCGCGGTTTTTACCTTTTTTATTCAGGTTTCGGCCGGCCGCTTTTATTTGTGGCCAGTATCATTTTGCGAAAAAAGAGTGTCAGACGCGATATAATCGATTATGTCGTGAATCGGAACGCAAGGAATTTCGATTGTAAAGACAAACTAAGGACGTCAAAAATAACCTAATTTTGCATGAAATGAAGACAAACGTCAAAAAGAACCTAATTTTGCAATAATTGAAATTTCAATACGATATTTCAAACTGACCTGATAGTCATTCCGCAACGGGGCCCGGAATGTTCCATTTTCAAAACTAATTTCGAGTATTAAATGGAACTTTTAAAGGTAGTAAAGGTAGTAGAAAAACTTCTTTTTATACTTATAATATTAAGTTTTTTTGCAAAAAGGAATATTTTTAGTACCTATCTTTATATACTGCAAAAAGCTCTTTTAAAATATGTTACCTCTCAAGGTAATCCCTTTTTTTTTGTTTAGGCCAATTTGGCAAATTAAAAAAAATCTGTAATCGTTGATCGGCGACTGGCTATATAGTATAATACATATGTGTGCGTCATCAATACCTATCAATACCCAAAATTTTGAAGTCCTACGCTATATTGTTTTTAAGAAAAACCTCTGTGACAGACGGACACGAGAGTGAACTTACAAGGCTCTGTTTTTCCTTTTAAAAACAAACATGTTGGGTAACTAATGAGTTAACAAAACACGTTTATTTAAAAAACCTAATGGGCTCATTCAGTGTTATTCTTTCATTAAATTAAAGTAAGCCTAACTTTCATTTTAACCGACTTCAAAAAAGAAAAACTTTTTCAATCTAATTGTATCTCATGTGTATAACTCCGTAATTTCTGAACCAATTTGAATAATTCTTTTTTGTTTGGAAGTGTGTGCTTCCAGGTAAGGCCCGTTTTGAGTTAAGCCATGATCTGATGAAGGTCTTCACAGATAGGCAGTGGAACTCCTCAAAAAATTACAGCATACCATTCGAGATTGAAGCGATTGCTTTATTCATATTACTTGAAAATTATCATTCTTCCACCTGACTTTCGATCCTGGTCTCATTACCATAGAAATCCTCAATTAATGAGAGCACATAACACGAGATTGCGGCAATCACTGTGTTAGGATGCTGACTGCAAGGGATACTTTGGAAATTATCAGAATACACACCTGACCTTCGATCCTGGCTTCTTCACCATAAAACTCTTCAACGGATGACCAGCACATAACTTGATATAACGGCAATCAGTTTGTGTTACAGGCTACAGCGTTTTTCCACGGTCCGTAATCCATCCGGTAATTGACGGACCGATAAGCTGCGCATGTTGTTAGAACTGTAAAATCGGTCCGTCAATTACCGGATGAAATACCGGACCGTAGACGAACGCTCTTAGGGTTACAGGGCATTACTTGAAAATATATTTACTTGACCTTCGTTTTATATCAATAGCGTGTTTAAAAGACTTCAAATGTAACTGCAGTCATTCACCAAACAATTTAAAAGAGTTGATATACTGACCCATGTTACCGAAATAACACTTGCCGACTTCTTTCTTCCTGAAACATATGTTATCTAAAGGTCAGCGTATCCCCTACGTTATAGCAACATAAAAACCAGTATGGGGGCGCTGACTTCTAAAGAATATAATGTTTCAGGAAGTTAAAGGGATAATTTATTCTCAACTCACCTTAAAACACACCCTGCTTGACCTGATTCATGTCTTAGTCATTATTAGAAATCTAATATTTATCATTGCATTTTCTAGTGCAGTTCTCAATAAAACAGCCTTTTAGGTTTTTGTTTTCTGACGAACCCAAGAAATCAGTTCCAGTGCAATACCAAAGCCGCGCATTTTCTATCCTTTTTATTTTTAAAATCCCTTAAGTAATGCATGTGTATCGGTGTGACAAGCGGCCGGTGCGGCTTGGGGGGGGAGTGATGGACGCCAGGGTCGGACCTGTGCGGGCGAGGATACGTGGACCTCACCTTTCTGTGTCAATAATAAATAAACATCCGCCGCAGCACCGCAGGGGAGGGAGAAATGGATAATTGTTCTATTTGTTTGGGATCGGAACGTCGATGGCCACTTCGGCCGCTAATTTATTTATTCGTATACAACGGTGACGTGCGCTGTGAGGTTTTTAAATGACGTAGGCTTTCGCAATTTTTCATTCTTTTTACGGTTACTTTTTATTCTTGATGTCCTCATGGTCACGTGATTGATGAGGGTTCGGTAGATGTATTAAGTATTCACGACATCCTAATCGATAGCTTTTTAAAAACAGGATTTTAAGAGATTTAGATATGGTGAATAGAATGAACTTTTATCAATATCCCCTGAAAATTGAGTCGGCTACTTTGCTCTGTGAAAACAAGCCTGAGAGAGTCCACATTGTTCCAGACCGGGCCCAGCGTGTGACCCAGGATTTAAATTGTATTGGGTCGGTTAGTGTGGAAGATAAAAATATTTATACTATAAAGTGTTCTTTTAACGTGTTTTGATACGTTTAAATATAAATATATTTATATAGTTTAAATATAATAAAATTTAAATATAACGTTATTTTTAAAGTATTAACAATTACTTACTTAATATAAACGGTAATTTTTAGATTAATCTTAATCTTATTTATTAAAAATGTAACACCAACAGTACACATATTACACACAAAAAATTATTTACAAAATTAAAATTCTGATATGCGACCAGTGACAGGCGTTCACTACGTTCATAGTTAAATTATAAACACAAAGCAGCTATACTATTTAAAGCAAGAATAAAAAAATCAATATATAATAATATTTAAACAAATTTATTTGTATAACCATTTAACCTAATAACTAGCTAAAAATTTTACAAAACATGAGTGAAAGACAAATCAAAATTATACTAAAGAAAGTCTTAGCAAACTATTAAAGGGGGTCATCGTTATAATCTCAGAATAATACTTGAATGTTTATAATCTACAACTACAATTTTGGAACCATGCAAATATCCTGCCGTGCTTAGAGCCTTACTGAAATATAACTATAAAAGTTTTGAATTTTAATTTTGATATCTTATTTACAAAATGCTTAATCATAATTACTGCACAAGTCAGTTCACGTATTAGTTTAGTATTACCATTTAAAGCATTTAAAAATTAGATAAAAGACTTATATTTATTTATTTTTAAATTGTACAAAGATCTTAAACTGTTATTTAAAAAAAACGCTTTTGGGCAAAACTTCTTGTAAAAGGACTTCCTGTTTACATTAGTAATGTAAAAAATATCTGTATTCGCAAATTCCCCAAAAAATTATTAATTTTCATAATATTTCAATAAAGCACCTAGGTACATACATGTCTGTTCCAAAGATTATTTGGATGACGTAATCACAAGGGTTCTTTCAGCTCGTAACGTTAATGTAGAGGGCAGTGACGTCACCCTCGAAATGGTGCTGCAACCACCTCCTATTATTTTTAAGACGTACTTATCGGAAATAGAGTGGGCCATTTGAGGAATAATCCAGCGTGTGCCTCCCTATACGGGTAATACCTTCGAATAGGTAAGCGCTCGTATGATACGATTATGCATATAACATGAATATGTAACGCACACTGGTTCTACCTAGATTGAGAGGAAGCCTGAAATTATATATTTTACCTGAATACAAAATGTGACCGGTGCGGGGTCATATGAAGGTGGATACGAACAACTTTGAGTGTTAATTGAACCTTAATATTGTACTTAATGCAATGCAACAAATTGTTTTGTAGCTCTATATTAGACTCAGTGATACCTAATGACGTCGATGTAGAGATACCGCGACCTAAAAAAAACGTATTACTTATCCTGATTTATGAGAAATGTGTTGAATTTATGTTTGTTGTACCTCTTGTTTGTAAACAAAGGGAGAGATATTTTATAATTAAGAATACTTGCGTAAATAAATCGAATTAATATCTTTGTATACAAATGCAAAAAAAGCCTAGCGAGAGGTCCCGGATTTGAATCCCGGTTCAGAGCTCGTCACATCCAGGTTTACTTTTCTTTCTACGTTTCTATACTGCAATAATATAATTTTAATTTGTATCTGTAAGAGATAGATAAATCGCCAAGTATTAAAATATAGAAATTTATTTCTATCACAGTAAATGAATCACCCGCCATTACATAAAATTACATATTAAAAATATGGTCTGATGACCATCAATCTTCACTTTCAATAAATTAAACGCGATTTTTTTGTCCAAATCGGCCTCATTCTGGGCTTGAGGCCAAAATTTGGTTCAACTTGTAAGGGGTGTTTATAACTGAAAGTTTAATGAACCTAGGGAATATTACCCATCAGGTAGGTATTATTACGATCATTCACTATTACAAAACGTCAAACACCTTTTGGCTGACTGACACTAATGCTGTCAGTTCGAATGTGCACCCCTTGTCAAAGGATTTGACATATGATATAGGTTTAGTTAGCGAGGTTGTTTGGTTACAGAACCAATCGGATATGCACCCTCCCCGCCTTATCTCTGACGTATATGTGTAATGTGTATGTATTATACCACAAAATAATACACATAACACAAAATATAGTTGTTGTATACTACAGTTAGTTCATTTGTCACATAGATACAAGTTAACTGAAATAAACGACTGCATACTCCTTATCCAGGAATTTCAATAATTATATTTCTACACCGGTAATAATTCGAGTTATATTTCTACACCGGTAATAATTCGAGTTATATTTCTACACCGGTAATAATTCGAGTTATATTTCTACACCGGTAATAATTTGAGTTCGAGTCCAAAATTCCGGTAAATTGGATAAAATATACTCATGGTTCCCGATTATCATTCGTTTAAAAACTTTTGAGATTTTGTAAAATTGTACAGCCATCGAGAAAAATGGCAATTGATAAAGAACAAGTAAAGAACTTAGGAGTCAACAGAGGTCAGGGTATAAGTTAAGGTTATGCCTATTTAAGGTTGAATACCGAGACATACCATTTTATATTACCACCATTTAATGTGTATTCTGGCAAATAAATATATTTGTATTTGTATTCGAAAGAAAACACTAAATAATATTCCCATACATTCAATATGGAATATTTCAAAAACAGTATTATCATTCTGTTAGATCATCTTAATGATATGGAACAAGAGGTCAAATCACAAAAAAAATGTGATGTGTTTTCCCAAAATCTGTGAATGCTGAAGTAAAATGCTCCAAAAGTTATATTTAGTGTCATAAAGCCGTTCTCTTCTGGTAGCCCTTAGTGGTATATTTTAATTTTATATAGAAGTGTTCAATAAGACAAACCACGGAGAGTACGGAGTGTAACAAATACAACAATAAACATCTCCACTTTATACCAAGCTCAAACATTTACTGCATGATTCAGATACCAGAGTATTAGTATCTAAGTACATATAGTTCTACAAGTTAATTCAGACCTTTTTAATTATTTTATTTTTTTTCTAATACAGAATTTTTATATTTTAACTGTTTTAACCGCCGTCTGCTTCTTTTTATTTTTATATTTTAGTAGAAACCAACAAAATGTATTAAATTTTAGGGCTTAATTTTGAATTTGGTCTGAAATAAATCATTCTTTGCTGTTTTTTTAGGAGTACTTGAAATAGTAATGTTAAGCATAATATTTAAATCTTTAAAATTATTAGTACATAATATAAAGCTATGAATTTAGAACAATAATTTATATAAATGGCTATGAAATGCTTCCGAATAGGTACAAGAGAGCTTCAAATGTTAACTGTACAGTAAAATGTTAACTGTACCGTCAACCACTCGTACACAACTTTAATTGAGCAACAACAATGGCTGGGAGTGAGTCAATCGCCATAGTTTGAGAAGAAATGCTTTTAACCTGCTTATTAAGGCGAGGGTATTCAGAGAAATCTGTCCTGCTCCAACGCTTTCATTTTACACTTGCCTATCCCGCTCAGTGGCAGCGGGCCGCTCAGAAAATTCGCGATTTCGAGGTGTTTTTATTTATTATTTTGGAATTAGCGGGCTAAGTTTTTAATTTTATGGCTGCCAGGGCGTGCGTGTTCTCTATAGCAAAATGTATTAGTACCAAACCAGATCGCTGAATGAGAGTCTGATATTCTTACTCTATAAAACTGCTGTCATGATGGCATCATGCAGATTGATGCCAGTAACACGATAATCTCTAGCGAAATATGTCCGCAACTTAGTTTGAGACATAAAGAACAATTTACTATGATAGTGCCAAGAAAACAAACTAGCTATCTCCTAGATTTTATATAAAAGGGAACAAAGCGTCTCGCGTCTCCAGCCATGCATAAACCCACTCACTTTGGACAGAAGCTACAATGGACCATGAGAGGTGAGACTACCCACTTTGAACCTTATGTCAACACGCTAAGAGCTTGCTGAATGTCTGAGATACACGGTAGGTTGTTACAAGGACTGGAGATTTACCTCCAGCTTTATTAGAAGAAGGTATATCAAGAAAGCGCGCGAATAAATCTTAACCTAAATTAAAGTGGGTTGGATATAAAGCGTTTCGTTGGATGCGAGGAAGATCAAGTATTTACTTTTAGAAGCTGCGAGAGGTTCTGTCTTACGTTATATCGCTAACGATCACTTTTATTTTGTCTGAAAATAATAAATTAAATATTTAATTCATTAATTATGTAAATAAGAAAATATTTAATAAAAATTAGGAACCCGGAAACTAATCACAAAGGGAAATTAAGTTTCATCATATGTATTGACGTATATACGTATTGAAAGCTGTGAGTCGATATTACGCAATAGGTGGCCTCCTTGATGCGGCGCGTGAGAGACAACCGCAGCCCCAGCAACCTTCTCAACACCATATTGGATCGGATGGATTGTCCAATTGTGCGGCACTGGAACTTCATACATATGGGGTACAGAGCTGCAATGTTTAATATTAAATGAAATTTTTAATTAATCTTAGTCAATACAGCCAAGACGCAAGTCATGGGTTTAGGAAGTAGAGCTCTTGTCCATAAACTTGACCTAGATACCTTGCCCTCGGTTCACTTCAATAATATAAACTTAGTATGCCAAAGTAACAAACCTAGGTTGGCGTATTCAGAATACAATGTCCTGGGATTTATACGTCTCAGAAATAAGTAGAAAAATATTATGCCCTTAAACCCATGCAAAAGTTCCTGCCATACTCTGTCAAAGTTACTCTTGTCAATTCCTTGTTGCTACCTATTGTGGATTATGCAGATGTCTGCTATCCTGACCTCACTGAGGAACTTCTGAATAAGCTTGACCATCTTCTCAACTTATGCATTCGCTATATATTCGAGCTGCGTAATTATGATCACATCTCTTAATTCCGTTCCGAACTCAATTGGCTAGACATCAGATACCCACGTTCTTACTTTCTTATATGGCATTTTCCTTTACCTCAATTCCCCACAATATCTCAATTGTGTACCCCTCTCGTCCCTCGATCGTCTTCAACGACCCAGCAAAGCCTGGCTTCTTTGCACTACTGATCATAACACATGCATGTACACCAATTCTTTCACTGTGAGTGCAGTACGCTTATGGAATAGCTTGCCGTTACACATCCGTGAAGCGTCGTCAATGGTGTCAATTCGGTGTAACACATCTTAAGAGGATAAGTTCCGCTTGCACACTACCCTGTTACTCCATGCGGAAAGACTCGCAGTGCGAGAGGGACGGATTCTGGAAAAAAGACAAAATGACAACTTTTTTCACTTATTTTATTATTTAAAAATAAAGCAAAGGTGCTATGAAATATATGTCCTGTTTGGAGTTTAATAAAGTTTATACAACATTTTATTCATTAATAATATGAACGGGTTTTTACTTAAATAAACTTAACCTCGACATGTAAACTTTTTTTAGAGCCATCTTTATTTCTTTATTTCACTACTTTATTTCTCACTTTCTTCACGGCACTTTATTTCTCAATGTTGGAATGACGTTTGACGATTTTGTTACTATATGAGTGTGTATTATATTCCCGAAAGAAATACATATTTTTTTCTTTTTTATGTAGTGTTGCTAGATTCTTCAAACCAGGAAGAATAAATTATGGTTTTGCGGAAACTATCCTCTTAACTTATTTGACAGGACTAAACTTAATGTATGCGTTCTGTTCTTGTCTTTTCGACAAACAAAGCAAGACAGGACGCTTAAAATAATTAGGCCTATCAAATAAGTTAAGTTGTGTTACGCCGAATCGACACAATTATCAGTCTCCAAGAACATAATTAGACAATATTATTTTCTCGAGTTGCAGAATATTACTTGATTTCTTCTTGTGATTGTTATGTTATATGATATATTATGAGTAATTAATGAATTTTCGTCACTATACATTTATATGTTTGTGTAAACTGTTTATGTAGTTTATGTATTTTATTATAAACTATAACTTTGCTTTCAATTTTGTATGATATAAGATGTAGCTAATTATTCAAATTATTTAAGTACTATTCTCATGATTACTTTATTAATTTTCTCTTTTAAATATTATGGCACTACCCTAAACAATTTTCTTATTGCGAAATATTAGTTGGTAGAAAATATTAATTAGTTTTAAGCTTGCCTTTATAAAATAATTGTATTCTGTGAAAAAAGAATTTTATTATTGTTATTTACCCGTTACTCCACAAGGAGCTGTAAAGACTGCTACGGACTGCTACGAGCTGCTACGTGCTTCTGCGACTGTTATAGAGCGTGCCCAGGAATAAAATGTATGAACTACTACGACTACTACGAGTATGTAGTCATTACCTATCTACAAGCTACGAGTATGTAGTCATTACCTATCTACAAGCTACGAGTATGTAGTCATTACTTATCTACAAGCTACGAGTATGTAGTCATTACTTATCTACAAGCTACGAGTATGTAGTCATTACCTATCTACAAGCTACGAGTATGTAGTCATTACTTATCTACAAGCTACGAGTATGTAGTCATTACTTATCTACAAGCTACGAGTATGTAGTCATTACTTATCTACAAGCTACGAGTATGTAGTCATTACTTATCTACAAGCTACGAGTATGTAGTCATTACTTATCTACAAGCTACGAGTATGTAGTCATTACTTATCTACAAGCTACGAGTATGTAGTCATTACTTATCTACAAGCTACGAGTATGTAGTCATTACTTATCTACAAGCTACGAGTATGTAGTCATTACTTATCTACAAGCTACGAGTATGTAGTCATTACTTATCTACAAGCTACGAGTATGTAGTCATTACCTATCTACAAGCTACGAGTATGTAGTCATTACTTATCTACAAGCTACGAGTATGTAGTCATTACTTATCTACAAGCTACGAGTATGTAGTCATTACCTATCTACAAGCTACGAGTATGTAGTCATTACTTATCTACAAGCTACGAGTATGTAGTCATTACTTATCTACAAGCTACGAGTATGTAGTCATTACTTATCTACAAGCTACGAGTATGTAGTCATTACCTATCTACAAGCTACGAGTATGTAGTCATTACTTATCTACAAGCTACGAGTATGTAGTCATTACTTATCTACAAGCTACGAGTATGTAGTCATTACTTATCTACAAGCTACGAGTATGTAGTCATTACTTATCTACAAGCTACGAGTATGTAGTCATTACCTATCTACAAGCTACGAGTATGTAGTCATTACTTATCTACAAGCTACGAGTATGTAGTCATTACCTATCTACAAGCTACGAGTATGTAGTCATTACTTATCTACAAGCTACGAGTATGTAGTCATTACTTATCTACAAGCTACGAGTATGTAGTCATTACTTATCTACAAGCTACGAGTATGTAGTCATTACCTATCTACAAGCTACGAGTATGTAGTCATTACCTATCTACAAGCTACGAGTATGTAGTCATTACTTATCTACAAGCTACGAGTATGTAGTCATTACTTATCTACAAGCTACGAGTATGTAGTCATTACTTATCTACAAGCTACGAGTATGTAGTCATTACTTATCTACAAGCTACGAGTATGTAGTCATTACTTATCTACAAGCTACGAGTATGTAGTCATTACTTATCTACAAGCTACGAGTATGTAGTCATTACCTATCTACAAGCTACGAGTATGTAGTCATTACTTATCTACAAGCTACGAGTATGTAGTCATTACTTATCTACAAGCTACGAGTATGTAGTCATTACCTATCTACAAGCTACGAGTATGTAGTCATTACTTATCTACAAGCTACGAGTATGTAGTCATTACTTATCTACAAGCTACGAGTATGTAGTCATTACTTATCTACAAGCTACGAGTATGTAGTCATTACTTATCTACAAGCTACGAGTATGTAGTCATTACTTATCTACAAGCTACGAGTATGTAGTAATTACTTATCTACAAGCTACGACGACTGCTTTGTATTATTTTATATTACAACTGTGCACTCACGATTATGCCATTAATTAAAAATCCATCTTTATAAATCTAAAAGCAGCAATATTTTCTTAGTTTACAAGAGTATTTTTTTTTATTTACCATCCATCTAAGAGGAATAAAATGAACTTAGGTATATGTACTGAACAATATTTCATAATTTATTTCTGAGGAGATCAAAGACTGTTTCGGTCAGACAAACATAATTTGTTTACTTTTTAAACAATAATAATCCACGTTCCACTTTGTAGACATCAAACGTAAATATTTATTGCTTAACTTAACTAAACGATTAGTTGCGAGTAGCTAATACTTGCCTAGTTGAAATTGTTTTGTGTTTTATCAAGGATTAATGAAAAACTATAGTGAAAATAAGTAAATTTAAGTAAAACATTTAAGTAAAGGTATAAAAATTAATCGCTATTTATAAATGGTTACAATGGATACAGACATATATATACAAAACAAAGCGTTACAGTGGATACAGACATATACATACAAAACAAAGCGTTACAGTGGATACAGACATATACATACAAAACAAAGCGTTACAGTGGATACAGACATATACATACAAAACAAAGCGTTACAGTGGATACAGACATATACATACAAAACAAAGCGATACAGTGGATACAGACATATACATACAAAACAAAGCGTTACAGTGGATACAGACATATACATACAAAACAAACCGTTACAGTCGATACAGAGATATACATACAAAACAAAGCGTTACAGTGGATACAGACATATACATACAAAACAAAGTGTTACAGTGGATACAGACATATACATACAAAACAAAGCGTTACAGTGGATACAGACATATACATACAAAACAAAGTGTTACAGTGGATACAGACATATACATACAAAACAAAGCGTTACAGTGGATACAGACATATACATACAAAACAAAGCGTTACAGTGGATACAGACATATACATACAAAACAAAGCGTTACAGTGGATACAGACATATACATTCAAAACAAAGTGTTACAGTGGATACAGACATATACATACAAAACAAAGCGTTACAGTGGATACAGACATATACATACAAAACAAAGCGTTACAGTGGATACAGACATATACATACAAAACAAAGCGTTACAGTGGATACAGACATATACATACAAAACAAAGTGTTACAGTGGATACAGACATATACATTCAAAACAAAGCGTTACAGTGGATACAGACATATACATACAAAACAAAGCGTTACAGTGGATACAGACATATACATACAAAACAAAGCGTTACAGTAGATACAGACATATACATACAAAACAAAGCGTTACAGTGGATACAGACATATACATACAAAACAAAGTGTTACAGTGGATACAGGCATATACATACAAAACAAAGCGTTACAGTGGATACAGACATATACATACAAAACAAAGCGTTACAGTGGATACAGACATATACATACAAAACAAAGCGTTACAGTGGATACAGACATATACATACAAAACAAAGTGTTACAGTGGATACAGACATATACATTCAAAACAAAGCGTTACAGTGGATACAGACATATACATACAAAACAAAGTGTTACAGTGGATACAGACATATACATACAAAACAAAGTTTTACAGTGGATACAGACATATACATACAAAACAAAGTGTTACAGTGGATACAGACATATACATACAAAACAAAGTGTTACAGTGGATACAGACATATACATACAAAACAAAGCGTTACAGTGGATACAGACATATACATACAAAACAAAGTGTTACAATGGATACAGACATATACATACAAAACAAAGTGTTACAGTGGATACAGACATATACATACAAAACAAAGCGTTACAGTGGATACAGACATATACATACAAAACAAAGCGTTACAGTGGATACAGACATATACATACAAAAAGAAAATGGATCGATGGGAACCTCTGCGCGTATAGACAGTTGTATTAAAAGAAATTGAGTCAGATAGTGACTTGAAATAACTACAATTAAAAGATAAATATTAACTTTATATGATTGAGAAAGTCTACGTAGAACTCCGTTTAATGTATGTATTATTATTTATCATAATATTTTTTTTCTATTCTTGAGCTTTTATTTTTATTTTGAATAAATATTAACACTTAGTATATGTAAAACATAAATACAAAACGAAAAAATTCTGGCGACGACCCCAAGTGGGTCAAAATATATTTCAAAACGTATTTTTATTGTATGTTTACTATAATACAGAATGGAATCTGTCTCTGCCTTCCATGATTATATGTGTTATGATCCTGACACACCTCTTTCAAATTCCTCGCTCTAGACTTTGTCTTTCACCATATCACTTATATCACCATACGTCGGCCGGCATACGTCCTTCTAGGGCGGCCCGGCCGATCTTTACCTTCCACTTGCGCACCATAAATTTCTTTCGTCACTCGTCTTTAATTAATCCTCTCTACATTTTTGTACTTTCCTTGAAATCCTCAGACCAGAACAAAACACTTAAACGGCAAAACGATTACTCAGAAATATGCCTTTTGATAATTTTCTCAAAGCTGTGTTCTCAGTTTCATACATAACGTCGTCGCACAGTTTTCGTATCGAATTCATCTTACAAAGTGTAAAATACCAAAACTATTTTCTCCTCGGCAAAGCAACTGAATAAAAAATTCCTTAAACTTGGCAGAGCCCGTTTCACTTGTTATTCATGCTGACATCGCAATACGTAAAATGATTAGAAACTCGTTGGAGAATGCAAGCGCCGCCGGTGGGCACGTCGCCAGCCTCTCTTATCATTTGAGGCTTCGCACTTTAGCACTTTACTTACCTTATTTAGCCACCGTAAGACCCATTTTGGCATGCCTATAATACAAATGCAGTTTGGCAGTTATTTACTTTAATATTTGCATTTGGAACGTCCCTGCTTCCCGCCACAGCTCGTTTTGCTTCCCTTCCTATGACGCAAGACAAACAGCTGTCTCTGGGTTCTTTTTATTTTTGTTCGCTTTGTCAGCTTTGTTTCGAGCTTTTTCTATTTGCCGCTAATTGGTTTAATAGACGGAGCCTTTGCCAACAGTTACACTGGCAGCTTTCTCAAAAGGCATACAATATAACGTTGTTATTTACGAGTTATACACATTGAAATTACAGTAAGTTGACATCGTAAATGTTAAATAAAAGTATAAACTCACTTTAACACATACAAGTGCTTAATGTGTACGAGCCACGATCTGGCTGAATCAATTGTTTTAGTGACAATGAGAATTAAAAGGGTAAAGAAATGGCTCAAATTCTCGATAAGATTATATGTATTATCAGGACTAGTTAGTTTTTTTTAACCGTTTTATTATATATATATATACAGATTCTTACGAATATTAAAGTAGAAATTGAATAAAAAAGAAAATTTTCGATATATATTTCGACCCACTTGGGATCGTCGTCAGTCGAATATAGAATAATATCATAAATAAAACAGGACTAGTTAGAAGACTCCGGATAAGAACCAAGGCCGTCACATCGTATGAAACACCAAGCAATGGTTTTTACGTTGACGTTACTAATTACTAACCAAATAACCATGATCTTTTGTATAAATATACCAATTAACATTTAAGTTTTTAAATTAGAACCTGTTCAAAACCCAAAATATAATTTTCTTCCAACTCCTGTGCCAATAAAGAAAATTTTAAAAATGGCAGCCGAAGTGTGGATATCTGTCAGAATTGTGAAGCAGTCAAGGCCATACACATAGAATACTTTTTTCTTTAATTAGAATGAAGGGCTCTTTGACTGAATGGAATTATTGTAAAATTTTCCGCCCTGGCTCAAAGCTGGCTCTGAAAATTTTACAAAATACGGCACAAAAAACGGCACAATCTAGCATTCCATAGAAATATATCTTGTTCTGTACTGAAATGTCCGAACAATCGTCTTAAAAATGATGGGAAACATCCATTTCACAGGTAAATATGGATATGCTAAACAAAGTTTGATGTACATACATATTTATCCATCTAAAACTGAAAAAAATGTCATAAATAGAGTATTTAGTTGAAATTTATGATTGTTTCTATAAGTGAAGTGCAATTTTTTTTCAAAAACATATAGACGCGGTACAGCGGTATGGTCAAAGTATAATTATAATAATTCCTGCAGCTGAGATTCATACTTTTCGATGTTCCAAAAAACGTGTTCTGTTCGAGTCTTCCACCAAAAGAACAAAATTTGCAATTTGACACATCAGTGGTCGGTCACGATCTCAAGTCCGGTTTGTTTGCTTTAGTGAACGTGTTGGTTTTCAAGGGGATGGCCTTTAATCGATAGTTTGTTTTTAACATGTTTAGGGTACAAACTATTACACACACATAAGCTTGTGTCACACACATTGACACTCGGTTTTGGTAACATCGTGTTTCCTTGGCTTTACAAATCAATGAGTTACTATATTGATGGTCAAGGCAGAGATGGTTATGAGTTCACAATAAACTAAAATTTTCCACCAAAAACACCCATGATTCGGTCACGACCCTCAACAAACGTCAAAAATCGTTGGGAAAAATTGTCTGTCAAACGTGATTATGCCGCTAACTTCAGGCCACTACCATGGTATTTAGTCACACGCGTACAGGACGATGGCCAGTCGCCGCCTCCATATGGAACGTCACATTTTGACAGTTCTTGGCGTTGCACCAGCACCAGCGCGATGTCCTCGCTCACCGGCAAGCTCACATGTATAGAAATGTACAATTACTTGCAACGACAAGGCACTGTCACTCATTTTATTCTCAGTGCTACTGAGACGGGATTTATCAATTCTCTCGCATTTTTAGAGCCCTTTCTAGAGCTCTGAATCCAAACGAACGCTCTAGGAAATAACACACCTTTTCGCTCGATGTACTATTTAAAATTCTTGTTTCCTTTAATGTTTAACCGCTCCGCTCCTTTATATGCCGTACTTTGGCTTAATAAATAAATGTATATGGAGCTGCTCAAGAGAAACAAACCCTTAGACCAAGAACTTGTGTTTTGAATGAAACACGCATCAGCAGTCACATACTCGTAGACCGACTACGTCATACGCGACGACGGAACGACCCCTCAAGTGGTACTCATTAGCCTTCTGGACCGTCTTCAGTCCAAGCGCACTCCACAGACCATGCTCCACAGAGTATTATACTCCCGAGACACACCCTCTCGCTCACCCTCCCACACACACACACACACACACACATCGGCGCGTGTAAGGGCCAAGCTTCCCGAAGAATCAAGAGTCGTTAAGGGCTCGAGCTGTGCCTCGCTCCGGAGTGTTCTCGTGTCGATGGCCCTTACGGACTGTCCTGTACTTTCTACACGTTCTGATCTTTTTAATGGATGACTCATTAATACATTGATGCGATAAGAGAGGATTCTTTTTCGTTTGATCTAATTGGAAATGTTTTTGTTCTCTACATTTTACTAAAAGCTGTGTATAAGGGTGAAATAAGAAAATATTGCATCATCGATATTAAAAAATATGTTTATTATCACAAGATCTCACTAAAAAGTTAGAATAATCGTCTATAAAAATTAAACAGAACTACAAATGACTAAGAAACACACCACCCGTGCATGACCTGAAATGAAATGAAATTGTAGATTTATCTTTTTAAATGTTTGGTTAAGAGGCTATGCGAATTTTATTTTTGTAACTGTTACTCCAAGCAAAAAAAAGCAGTGCGAGAGGGGTGGATTCAGGGCAAAAGGAAAAAAAGTTGGTTTTATATTTTATTAAAAAAACTAACCTAGCTAGCAATATTTCCAAAATCAAAAATCTAGATATTGTTGAAACCCATCTAATAAAATATGTTTTACATTGTTTTAAAAAAACCCTTGTACTTATCCACATATTACGTACAACTTTATTATGCCCGACCGGTTTCGCTATAAAGCATTTTCTAGGGCTTTTTACACATCGTAACTAACAAATAAATCCTATATGTAAACTACAATCATGTCTAAAATGACGTGCAATTCATGCAATTCATTGCACGTCATTTTAGACATGATTGTAGTTTACATATAGGATTTATTTGTTAGTTACGATGTGTAAAAAGCCCTAGAAAATGCTTTATAGCGAAACCGGTCGGGCATAATAAAGTTGTACGTAATATGTGGATAAGTACAAGTGTTTTTTTAAAACAATGTTTTATAAACTCCACCAAGTGCCAACAATCACTAGCATCTACAAATATGTTTTAGTTCTGTACATGGCTGCTACTCGTTAAACGAGGAGAAAAAGTGTGCTAGAAGACCTTATTTCAACTATTATTTCTATCAAGGAAAGTTTATCCAAACATGTTTTCCAAAATAAAACCCTAGATTATATAGTCAACACTAATCAAAGACTTCTTGTACGAGTTCCACTATTTTATTTCCTTAATTATTGCGACTAGTTTCGTCTATTTGACATCGTCGGGCTGATTGGAATAGGTTAATAGTAAAAGTATAGAAGTCTTAGGGTAGATAAATGTCAAAATAAAATTAAAAGTAAATGAAGGTACATGGATATTTGCGTTTTGATACAAATATTCATAAGTAAAAATAAACGCGAAATGTCCAAATTAAAATTAAAGATTAAATACAATTAAATTCGAAAGTCATAAATAATATAAAAAATTAAATACTAAATGTCAACTTGGAAATTGAATAATGAAATACCGTGGTGTAATAACAAAACTTGGCTATGTTTCAAAGTTAACAAGTCACCATCCTAAAATCGAAATAAAACTAGAATCATCTACTGCGGAGTAAGGTAACATTAAACACGGTCAGAAATAATTTAATAATGGGGAAGTGGACAAGCAAGTTTGGTCATTTATTTTGGGTAAGGTCAGGCGAGGAAATTAAACGATGTCGTCAGCTCACAAATCACACTGTATTCCAAGACCGTTACAACCAGTTGTACAATCAACTATACACTAAAATCTATTCACATATATTGCGACTTTTACAGGGCACTAGCCACGCGCTCACTCCACGAGCGTCCGAACTAGACGACTGTCAAAACCCAATTGAGTCACCACCCCGCCAGACTCATACTTGTCTGGTGGCGTCATGCGGCAACGTCCGATCGGTCGGAGTCAATATAAATACTTATTGTAATGTAATTCCACTAGATAGTAGATAATAATAAAGTTTGGCAATAACAATTACTGGGACGAATCATATAACTTTATCAATAATTAATAAGGAGCTAACAGTTCGGCCGTCCTGTAATGAGCGGGTCCGCCCGCTTAGGTAAATAAACATAATACTTTTTCTAATTACAATTCTTCTACTGGTTAGTGATTTTTTTTTTTTTTTCACAAATTGTTTAAGTAATGACAGTAAATTATTTGCAAAATGCTTAAGTACATATATTATTGTTAATTTAAATCAAACTTAAAATGGTAATTGTAACGCAGGCATCCACGATATAATTAATTCACGGTATCTATTTCCTACATCTAGAATTGAATATAATATTAATGTATATAATCTTTCAATAATTGGTAATGATTTATTAAAATTCCGATGCTTACATAATATACACTCAGCTATAACTACACTCATACCATTTTTATTTACTACTATGGATATTGATATAAACAAAATATTTATTAAAGCATAATACAAAAACAAGTACGCCTATTATTATCTAGATACATCTACATTTGCTGTAGTTGAATATTGGTTGACTATAATTGACTATGTGAACAAGAATAATATAAAAAATGTTGTATCAGTTAATTGTGATACCAATACAAGTAGTAAATAGAGATAACGAAGCGGTTGTATTTTATTAAGGTTACTCATCATCATTACTTTCACTGTCCGAATTAGGGCTTTCGGATTCACTTTCAAAATTTCTGCTAAAATTCATCCATGCTTGTATTTTGTCAGCACACACGATAGCTTCGTACCTGCGCCCATTCTTACGCGTTAGGGGAGTATCCTCAATGAGAAACCTATCATTGGGGAGCACTTTTACTATACGATAGGGTCCCTGAAATTTGGTGACGAGTTTATGAGACTTACCATCATGGGGTACCTGCCGCTCTACACGAACCAGATCGCCTTCTTTGTGTTGGGTTACCGGTTTCCTACGTTTATTGAACCTTTCCCTATCTTTAACTTGTTGTCGTTTGATCTTCTCGTTGGCTTCGCCTCTTATGTTCTGTAACTCATCAGCTGGAGTCGTATTTAACGTATCATTAATCACGGAACTCAGTATTCCCTCAGTTCGGCAGGTGACGTTGAAGCCAAAGAGAAGTTCAGACGGGCTTTTCTGTGTGGTCTTATGCTTTGTAGTGTTGATACCTATTTGGATATCTGGAACATAGTCGTCCCACGTTTTATCATCTCTTCCGTGACTTGATGTTGAAAGAGCGTCTAGTATCGTCCTATTAAAGCGTTCAACCTGACCATTAGCCCTTGGTGTAGCAACTGCGTTTTCTATGTGTTTTATACCATAGGCTTCTATGAACTCTTTAAATACTTTGCTGGTAAAGCTGGAACCTTTATCGGTAATCAGACGAGTTGGTACACCAAAGTAACTAATGAGCTCCCTCAAAACTCTCACGGTCGTTACCGATTTTGTATTCTTAACGGGGGTTATATTAATGTATTTTGTGAACCCGTCTATCACTACGAGCAGGTAACAGTTCCCTCTCTTACTCTTTACAAAGGGTCCAAGGTGGTCTGCATGGACAGTATGAAAGGGGACGCTAGACTTTTCAATTGGGTGCAGTTCACCTTCACGTTTGCCGCCTGGGATTTTGTGGTGAGCGCATTCGAGGCATGACGATACGTATTTTTTTATAAACCTCCTCATCTTCGGAAACCAGTAATGTTGTTTAATCCGTTGCAAAGTTTTATCGAAACTGTAGTGCCCTACATCGTCGTGGTTCTTCTTCACAATTTGCCAACGGACACCTTTTGGAACGAGCCACTTTAACTCATCGTCGACGACGCGGTAAACACGACCATTTTTGAGTTTGTAATTGCGTCTGATTTCGGCGACTTCCTCAGAACAAGGATTAGTCAGGGTTTCCTTAATTCTTTTTATATCATCGTCAGCAGACTGAACAGTGCTGATCCAGTCTTGATCAGAACCCTGTAACGCTAGTACATCCAGCACATGGGTCTCGGCTAAGTCTTCATCAACGGGGTTTCGGCTCAGCGCATCCACGTGGGTCATACTGGAACCAGGTCTGTATTCAATAGCGCAGTCATATTCCTGTAGCTGTACCCACCAGCGTGCGATACGCGGAATCAGATCTCGCTTCGTCAGCGTTGCTCGAAGGGCATTGCAGTCTGTAAAAATTTTGAAATGCATCCCCATAAGATACACCCTAAATCGATTCAGAGAGGAAATGACGGCTAACGTCTCCAGCTCGTACGAGTGCATCTTCTTTTCGTCGTTCGTAGTCTTACGGCTAAAGTATGCAGTCGGATGCAATACACCATTCGAGTCACGCTGAAGAAGTATACCGGCCAACCCATTCTTACTCGCATCCGTGTGCAGCTGAGTCTCCGCCTTTGGATCGTATAGGGCCAAGAGCGGGCGCTCCGTCAACAGATTCTTAATCTGTGTAAAAGACTCTTCTTGTTTCGTACCCCAAGTCCAGGCAATATCTTTCTTAAGTAAATCCGAAAGGGGCGCAGCGATGACGGCATATCTTCTAATAAAGCGTCTGAAAAACCCTGAGAGCCCGAGGAATTGACGCAGCTCGTGCTGGTTAGCGGGTGTTGGGAAATTTGACACAGCATTTATTTTCCTAACACCTGGGCGAATACCATTGGCAGAAACCTCAAATCCGAGGAAGTCGATGGTGTCGAGAAAGAAGTTACATTTAGTCATTTTTAGAGTAAGCCCTCCTTGTTTCAATAATTGAAGCACTTCTTCGAGTCTCTGCATCCCTTCTGCAACATCTTTTGATGGGATCAGAACATCATCCATGTATACTATGGCGTACTTAATCTTAGCCTCCATCAATATTTTATTAATAGTCCGCTGGAATACGGACGGGGCATTCACTAGGCCGAAGGGCATCCGATTATATTCGTACTGCCCGTCCGGGGTGACGAACGCCGTTTTGCATCGTGACTCTTCCGCGATAGGAATCTGGTAGTAGCCAGAAGCCAGGTCTACTGATGTAAATAGATTGTTGCCCCCTAGTTGATCCAGCTGATCTTCTACACGTGGTAACGGATAGTGCTCTTTTTTAGTTTTTCTATTAAGGGCTCTATAGTCAACGCATAAGCGTTTCTCGCCAGTTTTTTTGTGCACCAGTACAATGGGACTAGCGTACGGCGAAGAGGATTCCCTAGCGATGCCACAATCCAACATTTCCTGCACCATACCTCTTACCAGCGACCGCTCAGCAAAAGACATTCGGTAAGGGCGATAGACTACTGGCTCCGAATCTTCCAATTCAATTACCATTTCGGTGGCATTTGTGAACCCTAAATCCTTAAGCCCACTCGAGAAGCAGTCGCTATACTTCGATAGTAGTTTCTGGAGGTCCAGGCGTTCTTCTTTCTTTAACAGCGGGTTGCAGTTGATAGTGGCATCAATCTCATCCCCACTAAAGGAAACGCTACAGGATTCCATCACAACACTGGGAGGAGTCTCGTCCTTATGGAATGCTCTGGTGACCAAAGTACCCATCCTAATGTTAATGTCGGTAGAAGTGGCGTTATGTACTAAAAGAGCTCCACGACCTCTCTTGAGTTCGTACTCACCAGGAAGAAGATAATAGTCTTTACCCTCATCGCCCCGAAGAGACCCATTAACATATACGCAACAATCGATCGCCGTATCAGCGTTTACTGCGACGGCTCGTAATGTATTGGTAGGCACAGTTACGTCATTTACAGATACTAAGTGTATTTTCCTTTTCATGATTCTGTTGAATAAAAGCTGATTCGGTGTTTTAGTGATTACAATGTCAGGCCTTTCTGTGAACGAATGACCGAGGAGGACTGGATACTTCAGAACGTAGTCTTCCACAACAAGTAAATCTATGGTCTCCTTAAGACCCTGCACCTCCACAGTTGTCACTACTTTAGCAACTGGACGAACTAGATTAGCACCTATACCTCGTAGCATCGGTAGGTCCTCGTCATCAATCAACTGAAGAGATAAAGCTTTTGCGTCACTGAGTCTTATCAGTGAACACTGACTACCCAAATCCACATGAGAAACTATGTTTGATTCGTTGACCTTAATCTCAATCACGTATTTGTCGTTACTATCGCCCTCGGTGCTTAACTCCGATACCTGTTTCACATTCTTATCCTTGGAGCGATTTTGCTCTTCCGAAACCTCGCCGCTAGCAGATGCTTTGTTCCTAAAACAGTTAGAGGCAAGATGACCCATCCTTTGGCAGGTCGTACATTTTACCGAAGGTTTCTCGCATTTGAAGCTGGGATGACCAATTTCGTTGCAGTTATAGCACTTGATGTTATTATTTACAGGGCCGAACTTATCCCCTGGTTTGTTCGCAAACTGAGTATTGTTCCTTCGATCGTTCCTGAACTTCGATGACGTGTAAGCATTATCCCTGTCCCTAGTATAGCCTACCTTCACCGTCCTAAAATATGATAGTACTTGTTCCGGTTCCTTAACGCCTTCCTTGGGCGCCTACCTTTATTGTTCGATCCTCCACTCCGTTTATTATACAATCAACGGCCCTTTTGCCTTTAATCTCACACCTATTGAGAAGATTGACCTTGGCATAGTAATAGTGCTCCAATGATTCCCCAAATTTCACACGTTTGGAAAGCATTTCGGTCAGGAGTTCGGCGTAATCCTCACGGCAGGGAAATGATTCAATTAGTTTACGTTTCCATTCGGACCATGTGAACAGTAATGTGGGTAAACTTCGGTACCATGTTTTTGCTACCCCACCTAATTTTGGTAAGGCGTAATGAATTATTTCCCTCTCGTCCCATCCGTAAATTTCCGCACACTCTTCCACCTTAGTAATCCACGTCAGAACAGTTTGTTCCTTTGTCAGAGGGTCGAACTCTGGCAGTGCATTAGTATTAAATGTCAGTTTAGGTTTATCTGAACTCCTGACTTCCTTCAAGACGTCCAAAAATTTATCAAGTATGGCATGAGTGTCATTAGACTTCCTTAATGAATGTGATCGGCGAGTTTTCCTCGGCGGTGACTCACCCTCCGATTCCGAAGTTTCGAGTGCGTAACCTCTCCTCCTCGAGCGTAGCCCTACCGCGGCAGATCCCCTTCTCACGTGGCGTCCTGGCACTCCCGGTGAAATATCGCGTCCGCCATCGTCTGGATTCGGGACACTCCGCGCGGTCCCCCTCATAGTCATCTGCTCTAACCTTGAGCCTGATGCATGACGATCCGATGCCAGCTCTGACCTTGAGCACGACGCGTGACGATCCAATGCTAGCTCTGACCTTAAGCACAATGCGTGACGATCCAATGCCAGCTCTGACCTTGAGCGTGACTCACGTCGATCTCTTATCTGCTCTAACCTTGAGCGTGACCGGTCTCGACTCAACATCTCTGACCTCGAGTATGATGAGCGAAGGTTTCCTTCCGCACCCTGACCTTCATCCTCTAACCTGGATGTTCCTTGGTCTCGGCGTGATCGGATTTCCCTTAAATTAATCACAGGACTTAACCTTGTCCTCTCCTCTGACGTCCGCCCTTCACCACGGGGATCGTCATCGTCGTCCATCTGAAACTTACGAACTTCAGCTTAATAATGTGTAAGATTAGCAAATATTCGGACAGGCGCACGTCTAAGCAACCTAGATCAGTCCACGAATCTTCAAGTAACGGTCAACTACAAACACCAAAGATATCTCGGTAACGGTGCGTCCTAGCCCAAAAATAATGAAATTTTGACAACCCCTTAGTAACCCTCGCAGTCTAATGTGTTGTACAAGAAAGTGTTTTTTTTTTTTTTTTTTTTTCGATACCACGAAACCGCCGGTTTGTAACACAGGTATAATTTCGGTTCGGCCAACTAAAGACAAAGCTGTATAGAAATAAATTCCTTTGCCTATTCCGGGAAAAATTTAACATTGCCATAAAATAATAATAAAAAAAAAAGTATGGCATATGCTAGGGTAAGCGGACAAAATGATTTGGTTTCCACCATTTCCATGTAAATTATTTCACCACAGATCGAAAAGGGAAAAAAAAATGTACTAATAAGTATTTATGGAAATATCTGACCTATCAATTGTTCGGATACATGCTTAACCCACTACCGAATGACATCTTAGGGGCTAGCACAACGTAAACTACTATGGCTACAGTTTTTGGTCTATGAGTTACTAGTACTGGGCAGGGTATGTATAATTTACGTCAAGTGTAGAAAAGTACTTACGTTTTCCTTTTGTCAGTTGTCGGGCGTGGAATACGAAAAATGTAGAAATTTCTCGTCGATCCAACTTCTGACCTTTTGGGTAAGGTCAGGCGAGGAAATTAAACGATGTCGTCAGCTCACAAATCACACTGTATTCCAAGACCGTTACAACCAGTTGTACAATCAACTATACACTAAAATCTATTCACATATATTGCGACTTTTACAGGGCACTAGCCACGCGCTCACTCCACGAGCGTCCGAACTAGACTACTGTCAAAACCCAATTGAGTCACCACCCCGCCAGACTCATACTTGTCTGGTGGCGTCATGCGGCAACGTCCGATCGGTCGGAGTCAATATAAATACTTATTGTAATGTAATTCCACTAGATAGTAGATAATAATAAAGTTTGGCAATAACAATTACTGGGACGAATCATATAACTTTATCAATAATTAATAAGGAGCTAACATTTATTAGTGAATTAGGATCTATGTCTCTATGTCTATTTACTTCTAGGGCTTCGAGGGCATTCATTTTCCTTCCTTTCTTGCATCTATGCAATAATTTAAAGCCCGTTTGCGGATTAAAGTCATGCTCCTGTGAACTCAGGTGATTGCCGAAGGTAGACTTGTTATCTTTCTTTTTCCAGCTGGCTATGTGTTCTCAGCTGGAAAAAGAAAGATAACAAGTCTACCTTCGGCAATCACCTGAGTTCACAGGAGCATGACTTTAATCCGCAAACGGGCTTTAAATTATTGCATAGATGCAAGAAAGGAAGGAAAATGAATGCCCTCGAAGCCCTAGAAGTAAATAGACATAGAGACATAGATCCTAATTCACTAATAAATGACCAAACTTGCTTGTCCACTTCCCCATTATTAAATTATTTCTGACCGTGTTTAATGTTACCTTACTCCGCAGTAGATGATTCTAGTTTTATTTCGATTTTAGGATGGTGACTTGTTAACTTTGAAACATAGCCAAGTTTTGTTATTACACCACGGTATTTCATTATTCAATTTCCAAGTTGACATTTAGTATTTAATTTTTTATATTATTTATGACTTTCGAATTTAATTGTATTTAATCTTTAATTTTAATTTGGACATTTCGCGTTTATTTTTACTTATGAATATTTGTATCAAAACGCAAATATCCATGTACCTTCATTTACTTTTAATTTTATTTTGACATTTATCTACCCTAAGACTTCTATACTTTTACTATTAACCTATTCCAATCAGCCCGACGATGTCAAATAGACGAAACTAGTCGCAATAATTAAGGAAATAAAATAGTGGAACTCGTACAAGAAGTCTTTGATTAGTGTTAGAATGAAGTTCCATCAAGGAGTCACACCTTACAGTATAAATTATTATATAGTCAAAATGCATATAATAGAAACTGATTATAATTTTTCGGGTATTTCATTAAATACACAGAAAATAAACATCCGTATTTTTTTTACATATCGCCTTAAGATAATTTAGCTGTATTAGAACGAAGTTTACGGTTTGCCTTAATTTGGTAATATTTATTTTAGATCCCCTGTACTAAAATGTTAAAATTCAACTCTTTATTTGTTTTGTTTAATTTAAATAAAGTCTATTTGTAGGAACTGATTCGTTTGATTTTCTACCTTCTCTTTAATGTTATTTTTGTGTTAATGTGGTTCGGAGTTGCCATCAATCAATCAATCAATACATCTGTACATCGGAGAAAAGTAATAAAAATAGAAAGTGGGTGACTAAAGAAGAGTAATAGAACACAAATCAGTGATTTTTAGAATTCTTTTCTGTCTGTCTGTTTGTTTGTTCACGCACATCTTAAAAACTACTGAAAGGATATTCATGAAATTTGGACAGAGATTAATTTGGATCATAATATAGGCTTTGTTTTATTGAAATCGGGTATCGGAAAAAATTTATCGTCATTTAAAGATTTTTAGAATTTACTTTTCTACTGCTAGAAGTTAGATGTTTTATTATTTTAGCAAATAATAATTCCCGGCGATAAAGAATAGATGTCACGACCGATGGTTTAAAAGAAAAAAAGAAAACTTTGGATAGAATAACATATGTAGCGTATACAATTTTAGTACATAAAAAGGTCAACAGGTGCCGCTGTTCATTATTAGAACGCGTATTAAAATATTTAATTATTTTAATTAAATAGCGTCATCTATTTTGGTAAATACAAAGTTTTAATTTGAAATTAGTTGCAGTAATTTTATAACAGATGGTGATACCTTCTTTGATACAACGGACTAGGTATTTTAATAACTAGAAATTATAAAACTAAGTATACTAAATACTATTAAAAACTGTAAAAGAAAAGAGCTGTGTCTATGTGTACATTGATAATATTTCGAAAACATAACGTATCAGTATTGGATGATAAATAAATAGTATCCTAATACTGATACAAAAATACGGAGTTTTTGTTGGTATTTCATGCATCACGGAAAAACTACTGAACGGGTTTGATGCGAGAAATGTACAATCCTTAGCAATGAGATATGGATTACAAAGAAAGAAGGAAGGCAGATCACTGTTCGATAACTTATTTATCTAACTTAAAAACTGGGATACTTTTTACTGCGGGATTCCCAAGGGATTACACTGTTGCCGCATTATCTTCTTCTACGCGGACGAAGTCGCGAGCAACAGCTAGTAATAAAACAACCAAGAAGGAAGAACTCGCCATTCCCAATTTTCGAACCTAACCTACCGGTTCTCTTCTGCGCTGCAGGATTTCCGAAAAACTAGGATTTACAGCTTGTTTGTCCTAAAATCGGGTTTGGCCAGTAACGTATATGTATATGAATCGCTACATTTCCTTCACTGCACCACATATCAAGTTCCGTGCCATCACCGCACCGTGTTGTAGTGTAGTGTCGGCGTCGTGGCGCCACTAGTGACGACCGATACTTTATATTCTCTGACCGTGGTGTGGTAGGGTCGTGGCCCCGGCACGCACGCTACCACACCGTCACGACCGACACGTACCAAATTCTAAACTCAGTGGAAACTCCCCGTCCGTCCCTCGTCTATTATTATTTTAAAGCAATGTTCATAAACAAAACTTTCACGCTAAAATTGGTTTATATGTACTAATCGTAATTACATATGATCGTAATTACATACGAGTAGATCGGTTAATATATTTTTTTATGTTTTTTTTTTATTTATTTATATATAACTGATCAAATTCAATTTCAAATGGTTCATTTTGCAAAGTCGGTATATAATAATACCCTTTTTACAAGTCAAATTCAATCTCATAAAACATATGTAATAAAATAATAAATGTGCATGATCTAAATTAAAGGTTTATTTAATTTATGTAGCAATATATGTACGATTAAAATTGTAGGTAAAATATATATTATACAAGGTGAAATCCAATCAACTGCCCGAACACATACCGGAGACCCGGCCAGGGACCAGGAACAAGGTTCGATGATCACCAACTGAGACCCCAGCACGAATCCAGGCGGCCAACCAAATGCATTCCTATATACTAAATACTAATAGGTAACATATATAAATACATATATACCTACCATGCCTACCTCCGCCCATTCGATTAGTCTTGCTAAGAAGAAGGGCAAGAAACTTAGCAAGATCACGTCTTTTTCTTAACATAAAACTAATACTTATCGTTATTACATAACAGTAGATCGGTTTATATATAACTTATCGTAATGATATACGAGGTATTTATGCAGGTGGTAGAGCTGATGCCGGGCTAGACTATGGAGGTACCACCATCTTACTTGGAGATCCCCTCGAAGTAATTCTGGGGAGAGTAAGAGGACAGCTCAAAGGCAAAAACCAAGAGGCCCACCATGCCTAGGACCGATGGATGGCGGTATATCCATCCCTAATAGCCAGGCCTTATATGGAACAGACTGGTGACGGGCAGCGGCGTCACTGGTGCGAGGGTTTCGCTGGGAGGGCTGCCCAGCGTGTGTGAGTATGGGCAATTCTTCCAGGATGACCATCGGGAGTGGCAAAGTCCTGGAAAGGCTTATCTCCAGCAGTGGACGAACTAGGCTTGTGGATGGATGGATGGAATAATATACGAGTAGATCGGATTATATATAACTAATCGTAATTACAGACGAGTAGGTTGGTTTATATAACATTGGGTAGTAACATTTGATTATTGTGTATTAAGTTTAGTACTTTAATAATAAAGTATAAATATTATATATGATAAAAACACGATATTATCTTCGTACAGACCTATTTTCTTGCGTATTGTTTATCAATTCATATTAATATCCAATATCTTTTCTTATTGTCATGAAATCGGATATCAAAGCCATCCTGAATCGAGGCAAAACAATATCATCGGTAAATTAAATTACATTGTATCACATTTATTGTATTGTATTTACATTCATTGTATTGTATTGTATATACTAAAGAGGGTAAGAGAGGGTCGGCCTCGCGTAAAAACGTAAATTAGATCGGATGAAAATTCTTCGTTTGTAACTGCGAATGCGAGGCGAAACATTTTTACAATTGATTTACTTCCTACGAAGCGGGAATTTAAATTAATATTTGCTTAAACGGATCATTTATTTCGGAATGATGAATATTAATCCCGCGCAGGCTGACGTGTGTTGTTTGCCATCAATGTAAAAAGGGATCCCGGTCTAATCTCGTTACGAAAAGTGGAATGAATGCCGAATGAATGTAAATTTGGTAATTCTATTTGGCTCGGCTACATTAGACTTAATGAAATAATCATAAATTTAAACCGTTAATTGAATTATGAAACGTGAGTTTAAATGAGGCTCACAATCATGTACCTATATTTGTACTTCGTTGTCACAAGCCACTCGACTCATTATCTGATTACATGAGTTAAGGCGGTTCTGCCGATTGTGTCTCTTTTCGAATACATTTTAAACCGAGACATTGTGATTTTGAAAAAAATATTTGTGTCATATTTCACTTTTTAATCTTTATATTTCGGCCGTTCAATACGTTACATTTCCCTGAATACAATAAAATCACAAAAATAGGTCTAAACTTTTCGTTTAAGTTAAAGGTTTTTTACAATAAAACTTATACCAAAATAAACGTCCCATAAAAAGAGATATAAAACGGCCATTATACTAAAAATCCATCCTTCTATAGTCCGTAAAATATAGCTCGAGCCCTGTGACAGCTGTCAGCGCGGTACATATTTGAGCATGAGAAAGAGAGTTAGAAATACAAATTGTGTAGCGCTGTCCTGCTGTCACAGGGCTCAAGCTATATTATACGCACTATAATTCCAAAACAATAAATAAACAACTGAAACAAACACCATGAAATCGCGAGGTTTCTGATCGGACCGCTTCCACTCAACGGGATAGACAAGTGTGAAATGAAAGCGTTGATGCAAGACCGATTTCTCCGAATACCCTCGCCTTAAGGTGATATGTCGTCCGTGTAACGGTCCCCATTATTCCAGGCGCAAAGATCCGATGTGCGAGAGGGACGGAATCGGGGAAAATTGATAAAAGATCGGTTTTAAATTAATGCATTCAGGTATTGTTGAAACCCATGTAAATAAATATTTTTAAAGTCTGTACGCTCTCCCAATTTGTCAGAATATCAAAAAAGTGCCAATTTAGACCTTATTTGAATAAGTATTTCTATCGAGTGAAATGCCTCCAATCGCGTTTCTGATATTCCAAAATGTAGAAAAAGTACCCAATTGTTTTCTTCTTTTAACAGCAAATAAATAACCTTAAAAAGTATCGATTTTGACGATATAGCCTCTCAACAATTACTGAGACAGTTTTAAATAGTTTTATCAGGTGTTATCTGATAGATGGGACTCCCCTCTTCTTAAAAAGTGTATGGAGCACCACAATAAATTATTTAATTTAATACTACTTTTACTCGCCTTTCCTCCTACTAACACTTACTATATGTTATTTTGTATTACTAACACTTTATGGACCCTGTCCGAAATAAATGATTTTATTATTATTATTATTATTAATAAACATGTTTAGACAAAAGGCAAACGTTACTGAGTATTGTTAACGTTGGTTTTCTAGCAACTACAGCGGGGTGAAGGGCGAGGGCGGGGCGCGGAGTGCGGGGGCGTATCGTCGTCTCTGTGGCAAAAACTTTTATATAATTTATGGATTCTTTTCCCTCAGGTATTCTTACGGAATACGATTCTAGCCCCACACGCACGTTTCAGATTACATGAATTCGTAAGTTTTATGGCGGATAGAATTCTATCTCCTTTTTAACTAAAAAATATAATATTCTTCGTAGTGTAACAATAGATAGTTACTACGAGTGTAGAACTATCTGCAAGGTTCTTATCATCACTGAAACAATAGTTAAAAAATATATAAATGAAAATGAAATGAAAATGAAAAAATCTTTATTGAAAATAAATGTAACAGTTATTGGTTATTGGCTCCCAAGCTACAATTCTCTGTCCAATGGGTAGCCAGGCTTCTTTTGTACAGTAAGTAGGTAGGTACATTTGCTAGTTATGCTTATGACTAGTTTAAAATAAGACTAATTAACAATAAATGAATCACACCAATCGAACAATATTAGTGCGGGTCGGTACCTGCTCATTCGTTTGAGTTATCACTTAACTCGGTTTTATTAGCGCCTACTACAGGGATGGCGTGACACAAATTTTATACCAGCACCGCTGTCGCCGCTTTTAAGAATACGTTAGTAATGGTGATCATTGAACCTTGTTCCTGGTCCCTGGCCGGGTCTCCGGTGTGGGTTCGGGTGGCTGATTGGATTTTACCTTGTATAATATATATTTTACCTATCATTATAATCGTAAATATATTGCTACATAAATTAAATAAACCTTTAATTTAGTTCATGTACATTTATTATTTTATTACATATATTTTCTTTATTAGATTAAATTTGACGTATAAAAAGTGTATATATCTATACCTGCTTTGCAAAATAAACTATTTGAATTTGAATTGAATTTACCTAGTTAGTAAACACACGCGGCGCACACATAGATTCACCCGCCTTCACACAGCCAAAATAACACCGTATTTATAAGCTTAGATGTAAAATACCAAACACGTCATGGCACTGTGCCAAACTATTATACATATGTGTAAAAAGCCTTGACTAGTGGCCGTACTATGACACAGTTAGGTCCGGGTTGATAATGTTTAAAAAATATACATTGCGGTGTTAATATTCTAACTCAATGTGTGACACTCTTTAGAACCTGCAATGGACAAAATATCGTCTAATTTCAACGCTACTCGCTACAATGAAAACTATTTCATGGTAAGGTTGAAAATTTATTTACCGCAAGGTTTATTCTGTAAATATCAAAATAAATACATGTTTAAAGTACTTACCAGTGAACTTAAATTCCTTTGGATGTTTTATTTGCGTTATTCGAAGAGTTAGAACAATTTGCCACGCTGCAATACATTATTTTTACAATATGTTTGTTCTAACGCGTTCGGTTGAGAAATGAAAGGCCCACGGGTTATGTCTTGACGTTTTGATCACAGCGGTGCGTCGCAGTCACGGCTTTCATGGCATTTCTATTCCTTATTAATATGTTCTGTGGCGCCTACCCACATCTTCAGCTGGAAGGAAGAAACTAAACAAATCGTTTAATTTCATGCATTTATTATTGTTAATAATCTACGTTTTCATTTAATGGTTTTTCAAGTGTATGTGACCTAGACTTTGAATTTATGTAAACAGTAAATCAGCAGTAAATGCTGTGCAAACTTAGTAAAAACAACAGTTACACTAAACAGTTAAACAATTAAAACAGTAAAACACCACTATTTGTTTACATTGTCAACCAACAATCAGTAAATTCCGCTTATTAGACAATAACAGGCAAGATTATGGCTCGAAGCCATTCTGCGGGTTAATAATAGCAGTAAGTAAGCACTACAGTAGTCTCTCATCTTGAATGGGGTCCCCACATACATAGAAGCCCTACGTGGTATGACTTCGTTCGGCCGGATACTCTGTTAGACGCATAAAGCAAATCATTGATGTCCCTAAGATACTGCTAGATTAGTCTATTTTAGTTACTTTCACAGCATTATGTCATACGGCATGCTGCTTTGGGTTAGAGCTGTGGATATAGATGTAGTCTTTTTTTGCAGAAGAGAGCAATTCGGGCTATTTATAGTATGAAGCACCGGGATTCATTAAGAGAAAAATTGAAGGCAAATAATACCTACATTGACGGTTCCTTGTGAATTTATTTACCAAGTTCTTAAATATATCACAAAAAATGTTGAATCTTTGTGAAGGCTTGATGAGCAACACTGTAAAAAGAAAAACTTAAACAAAAATCAGACTTGCTAAAGTGGGTAAGTGGTAAGTTCGTCAGAGAATAAGTTCGAACTGTTTATTAAGCGTAATTATTTGAAGAAAGCTTATTATAAATTATACTTCGACGTTGGATCCTCAAGATTTATTCACCAGGTAGTACACTCTTTAATGTACTAGGCATTGCACACATTTTAGAGTAATTAGAACAATAAAATTAAAAATCGATTCGGTACACGATATACTACTTCCCATCCCTATAGCGCCCACGCATACCCGTGCTCGTCGTTCAAACGTCATTCACTTTTTGTGTGCAGGCATTGTCACATCACATCGACTCTGTATTAAATTTAAAGTGTTTTAAAAGTGTGTTAGGCACCATGGGCAAAAGAAAACGTAAAGAAAGGGAAATAAAAAGAAAGATTAGACGTTTGCAGGAACGCCTTGATGAATCTTCAAGTACAAGTAGCGAAGAAGGTTAGTCTTTAATATATTTTTCTACCCACTTTTGTTATTGCATATTTTTTTTCCAGGAAAACTGTACCTAGTGCCCTATTGTTATTCCCCGTGACGCGCTCACGTTGGTTGATAACAAATCAGTCCCGCCGTATAACGCGATTATACGCAGTGACGTTAAAATCTAAAAATATCTCATTTCATGAGGATTTTATGACATGTTTGGGCAATACTCTTTTCAGAGTACCGCCGTCGCTATTATGAAGACACCAGGGCTTTTTCATCTACATCAGATGAACCAGCGGTTAATTTATCAGACACAGACTCGACGGGAAATACTCAAAATGTCCGACCTGCCGTCCAAAAGGTACCAGCGCTATCTAGACCAAGTACAAATGATCCGCTGCCGGGTTCTAGTAACGATAGAACAGTAGCGGCCCCAAGTACTAGCGCGATGTCGGCGATTCCGTGTGGTGCAGAGGCGCCTTCGCTGTCTGACATAGCAGTGACTCCGGATGTAACTGTAGCTTCATTACCTGCTGACATTTTGGAGGCCCTAGGGGATCCAAAAGGAAAGGATGAAGTTTTTGGATCAAATATTCCAGAAGAGATCTCTCAACGTTGGGGTCGTATTCTGGTGGATGGCTTAACTAAGGAGCAGAGATTAGAAATTAGAGAGAAAACCCTTGTCCCTAACAATTTCCGTTTGGTTAAAGCGCCAATTCTCAACCCGGAAATCTCGGCTATTTTAAGTGATTCTGTTAGAAGTCGAGACAAAGTACTTGAAAAGGACCAAAATACTCTTGGTTTGGGAATTGCAGGTCTTACCCACCTTACTGCATCATTGATAGAAGGTGACTTTAACAAAATTGATGTTATTAAGAAAGTTTCCGAAATAAGTCAGATTTTCTTAGACTTGCATTTCGAAAACACAAAAACAAGGAGAAAATTGTTGATGGCTAGTCTGAACAAAAAATTTACCACTGTTATCGTGGGTGTTAAAAGAGATTCTATGCTGTTTGGTGAGAATTTAGGCGAAAAGATAAAAGCAATAAAAACAGCAGAGAAGTCCGGAATGCAAGTGAAGAAGAGTGATTTCAAGAAGTATACTATAGACCAGGGAAACTGGAAGGGCCCACCCAAACAGCACGGCCAGAGGGGTCTCAGACAGGGTGGGCACAAACGATCTCAGTCGTTCAGGAGACCAGCCGCGACAACGGATCGTTTTCAACAATCATCGTCGAAAGCGAGGCCAGGGTCTCAGAAACAGTAGAGGTGAGTTCCCCAGCTGGTAGACTTCGCCATTTCTTATCTTCTTGGAGAGAAATCACGAATGACCCTATGGTGTTGGGCTATGTTACAGGACTAAAGATTCCGTTTAATTCCCCGGTTGTTCAATATAAAGAACCTATTCAAAGAAGGCTTAATACGGCCAATCTCGAATGTTTATCTTCAGCCATTTCAAATTTATGTAAATTAGGAGCAGTGCGAGAATGTACTGATACTCCAAATCAGTTCTTATCGAGTTATTTCCTAACCCCTAAAAGTGACGGTACATTTAGATTTATCTTGAATTTGAAACAACTGAATAATTTCATTGATCCTCAACATTTTAAAATGGAGGATTATCGTACCGCAACAAAATTAATTTTGAAAGATAGTTACATGGCTTCTATTGATATCAAAGACGCATATTTTTTATTGGCTGTCGACGATGCCAGTAAAAAATATTTGAGGTTTAAATTTCAAGGACATGAACAAAGGGCTAAGACATATGAATTTCAATGTCTTCCATTCGGTTTATCTTTAGCGCCGTTTGTATTTACGAAATTGCTTAAACCAGTTGTGACGCTATTAAGGAATAAGGGTCTATTATTAGTATCTTACTTAGATGATATTTTATGTATAGGCCATTCATCAAATGAGTGTGCAAAGTGTGTTTCAGAAACTGTGGAATTATTACACAGGTTAGGCTTTATTATTAATTACTCAAAGAGTAATCTAGTCCCAGATCGGATACGAACCTTTCTAGGTTTTGAATTTAACTCTCATGAAATGCGTTTAAAATTGCCGCTCAAAAAACGTAGAAGAATTTTAGATTTAGTTGAAAAGATTTCCAGGAAGAATATATTGTCTATTCGCGAGTTTGCACAGCTCTTAGGATTACTTACCTCCGCATGTCCAGCCATCTGTTATGGTTGGGTTTACACTAAGAGATTTGAAAGAGAGAAGTTTCTGGCGTTGAAAAATGCAAATGATGATTATGATACAATGATGTTAATAGATAGCCACTATTTAGAACCGGATTTTACTTGGTGGAAAAATAATATCATGACTTGTACTAACTCGATTTGTAACAGGCAATATGTTTTAGAAATATTTTCGGATGCTTCATTGTCAGGCTGGGGCATCTCATGTAACGGTGAGCGTTCAAACGGTTTTTGGAACGCAGAAGAGCAAAATAGCCACATTAACTTCTTGGAATTAAAAGCAGCCTTTATAGGGTTAAAGTGTTTTTCTCGCGACCTTACTAATGTAGATATTTTATTGCGAATCGACAACACGACTGCAATATCATATATCAACAGGATGGGTGGAGTGCAACATAAGCATCTCAATGATATCTCTAGAGAAATTTGGCAATGGTGTGAAGAGCGGCGGCTATATGTGTTTGCATCATATATAAAGTCAAAGGATAATGTTGAAGCTGACGAGGAATCGAGACGCTCCAATATTGATACTGAGTGGAGCCTGTCTTTTGCTGCTTTCAGAAAGATTACCGACTCTCTCGGTCAACCCAACATTGACCTATTTGCTTCTAGGATAAACGCTAAATGTCATAAGTATATTTCATGGAAACGAGACCCCCAAGCTTTTAATATAGATGCATTCACTATAGATTGGGGAACAGATTTCTTTTACGCGTTTCCTCCCTTCTCATTAATTTTAAAAAGTATTCGAAAGATAATTGAAGACAAAGCAGATGGTATCATGGTGGTTCCTCATTGGCCTAGTCAGCCATGGTTTCCTCTCTTCGTATCATTGTCTCGTTCAAACATTATTTATTTGACACCTGAGCGTGACCTTCTACTATCCCCTTTCAGAACGGAACACCCACTTTGGAGGCAGCTTACCCTGGTGGTAGCTCATTTGTCAGGCAAGCGTTTACGCGACAGTCATTCACTCCAGAAACGGTTGACATCATGATTTCATCCCTGGCTGATTCTTCAATGAAACAGTATGATTGTGTATATAAAAAATGGTGGCAATTCTGTACTGAAAATAATATCGACTGTTATGATGTTGATATACCTCACATACTTAGATTTTTAACTATACAGTACGGATCAGGGGCTAGTTATTCTACTTTGAATACTTACCGTTCAGCATTGGCCTTAGTTATGGGTAAAAGGTTTAGTGACGATGATCGTGTATTACGGTTTTTAAAAGGTGTTTATAAAAGTAAACCTTGTTTTCCTAGATATCAGGCTACATGGAATCCCGATTTAGTCTTAAATTATCTTTCGACATTATATCCGAATGAGAGCTTGTCATTGGACTCTCTTACAAAGAAGTTGGTAGCTCTTGTAGCGTTATCGAGTGCACAACGCGTACAGACGCTATCATTAATTCGGTTGTCGAATGTTAAAGTTAACGCCTCACATATAGAAATTACTATAAATGATTTAATTAAAACTTCAGCACCAGGACGACCCATGCCGCGATTAATAATACCTTTTTTTCCGGATAAAGAACAAATTTGTCCCGCTAGGACATTAATATGTTACATGGAGGTCACAGAATGTTTTAGAACTCACCCTCAGACTGATAGGCTGCTACTTACTATTAAAAAGCCTATACATAATGCCAGCGCTTCGACGATCAGTCGTTGGATCAAGCGCGTGATGTCCGATAGCGGAGTAGACACGTCTATATTCTCGGCGCACAGCACCCGACACGCCGCGACATCGGCGGCTGATCGTCGGGGTTTGTCGATTGATGTCATTAGAAAAGCTGCTGGCTGGACTAGTGATTCCAATGTTTTTGGTCGTTTTTATAATAGGCCTGTTATAGTTAATAATGAATGTGCTTTCGCTGAAGCAATATTTGATTCTGAGAATAATCATAATTGTAATGAAGACTTATAAGTTATATAATTACTTAGTTGTTTATTGTTTTGTAATGTAGAAAAGTAAACATTTTATGTTTGTTTGTTGATTAAATGAATACATAAAACTTTATTTAAAATAGGAAAAATTTGTGTTTTTCCATTCTTGGTCTATTTCGCAATAACTCTAAACATCTACCTGGTGAATAAATCTTGAGGATCCAACGTCGAAGTATAATTAAAGGTTAAACAAACTTACCTGTAAGTGAAGTTTGACCATAATTATACGAGACGTTGGATCCGAAGAGATTTATTACCCGCCCTCCCCTCTATGATAGTTCATGTGTCCCAAAGTAAGGCGAAATAGAAGCTCTGAAAAGAATGACGTTTGAACGACGAGCACGGGTATGCGTGGGCGCTATAGGGATGGGAAGTAGTATATCGTGTACCGAATCGATTTTTAATTTTATTGTTCTAATTACTCTAAAATGTGTGCAATGCCTAGTACATTAAAGAGTGTACTACCTGGTGAATAAATCTCTTCGGATCTAACGTCTCGTATAATTATGGTCAAACTTCACTTACAGGTAAGTTTGTTTAACCTTTAATTATATGAATATTTGGACGACAAATAAGCATACTCCATCGCATAAAGCATGGGGTTATGATAGTGATCTTGGTCATAACAGTAGTTAGTATAATTTCCTAACTTATGTTATGATTCCTCTAGAATTAACGTTAATTAGTTAATAGATGAAATGATTGTTAAAGCAGATGGACTATATGGGACGGACAGTTAGCAAAGGTATTATTTTTTTCACATAAATTTCCCCTGTCTTGTGTTTTTTCCTCTTTATTCAATTTAAGTAAAGGCGTATTTTTTTAACTTTGTACACATTTTTTGTTTCAAATAATATTATTGTGGAAAAAAGACACTATCCTGCTAAGTTTCTTGCCCTTCTTCTAAGCAAGACTTAGAGAATGGTCAGAGTTAGGCATATATTTATTATATGTATTCGATATATTTATAATATTATTTCTTTGTTATTCCTTTATGTTTTATTTTATTCAAGTGTATTATTTTATTAAATCTAAGTAAACCTTGCCTTTATTATTTTTAGTGTATTAACCCATATTATTATTTATTATAAAAGTTTATTACATAAGACATATATTATTTAATTATATTATATTAAAACCGACCTGTAATAAGTGTATCTGACATACCTACATTACATAAATAATATATATTTCATTTCATTTGATACATACCTGCTGGTAAATGAAATTTAAAGTTTCTAATTCTACTGAAATAACCTTATAGATTTACATGGTGAGTCAATTTGTATGAAATTGTTACGTAAAGGACCTTTTCAAAGCCTGATTTTTTACAGCACCATGCGGCAGACAACAGAATTCTATAAAAGGTATTTCAACCTAATGTCTCTCACGGGGCTCGAGAAATGGTCAGAACAGACGGAAAAACTGATCCTTTTTTTATTTCGAGGCACGGAGGGACCCTAAAAATTAGTCAATTATTACCTTTTTCCTTAAAGATAACTTAGATACTTTTATTTTTTCGTGATCAAGAATACTACAACAAAATACTTCAGTAAAATACTACAACAAAATACACCAAAACAGCTTACAAAATATCGCATTTTAGTAAAAAAAGAGACTTTAAAATAAGTAAGAAGAGCAAATTTAAAAGTAATGTAGGAGCCGGGACCCGCGCTGCGCTCGGTACAGCACCTTGTAATTACATGCATACCGAGTTGCTTGTTATTTTCTTATCCTCTAGTTAACAATTTACGCTGGTAGGTAATTACTTTTTCTCAAATTCGTTCGGGTAATGCTGACGATGTTTGCAAAAACGTTAGCTGCGAATTTCTTTATTTAGGGACGAGGCCCCAAATGAGGATATTTGAAGCGCACATTGCAGGACTAGAGGCAAAACTTTGCAATTACATTTACATTAATGCGTTTCAAATCGTACCGTATGAAGCAATGAAGTGCGAATCAACGTCAAACATATCAGTTTCGTTGGCGAAACTTGGTATATAGTACATTATTATCTTTTTTGTTACTTACCGTCACGTATCACAAGGAAAGTGCTAAATTATCAAAAAATTATTACTCTACTTATTTTAAGTCCTAAGTGTTTAAGATAAACATTACACAAATAAGATTCAAACCTAAGTTGAAAGAGTACAACATTAAATACAAAAATAATCCTAAAGAAATAATTATATGTTTATAGCGACATCCATCACTTTAGTGCACTACAAACTTTGTCTGTCAGTCTGTCAAAACCCTTTTGCTCAGGCCCCGTATGAAATATCAAGTTCAAAGTGATACAAAGTTGAAAGTTGAACGACCCCATAGTGGTGTAAAAAAATTTGGTTTCTAACTCAACGCGAAAAAGTGATTGCGCTTTATTTAATCAATTTCATACAAATGTTTGATACTCGTAAAACTTGAAATTTTGTTTACGGTTAGGTATTATAGCACACACATAGAAAAATATCTAAAAATTACAAATATTTAATGATTTAGGAAAATATCAAAGATCATGTTAATTTGACCCTTTAGATAATGCGCGAATCTGACTCGCACTAGGCTAAAAAAAATTGGCCGTTCTTTTTTACAACGTGCTTAACTTCAGCCATCACATCGCCTGATGTTAACTGTCAATGGGACCTAGGATGAAGCGCGGTCACCCAGAAGGTACATATTTACTCTTCTTTTACCGGATTGTGTAAATAAGTAGACTATGAATATACAAAACCATTTTTGTTATTTGTTCCCGCTCTTTGAGAAAAGCACTTTAGTTTCTTTGACAAAAATAGCATGCTTGCGGCAATAATTAAATTCTCCATTTTTATTTTCGGCTTCATTTTCGTGTATTTTCCGCCGGTAAATAATTTTATTGTATTTCCAATTCGATCTACACAAAATACTCAAATTTCAGGGTGTAACTCATACCGTCTACGAGTTCGAGACCCCTACTGATGTGTAATGGAAAAAATTGGAGGATACAGCACTGTTACTTGGTCCTCATTAACATGTTTCCCTGTGAAAGCATCTACAGGTTTCAAAATATGACGATAAACAATGTTATTCATGTTTGGTGGTACATATTGCAAATCATCCGTAACTAAACAGTAATAAAATAATCTTTTACCAAAAAAATAATAGCTGACTTCAAATTAATGTAACTGCAATCATTCACTAAAAAGTTTTTACTAACTACATACAGACCGACGGTACCCATGCACTTTTGATGACTTCTTTCTTCCTGAAACATATGTTATTTATAAGTTGGCGTATTCCCTACGATAAAAAAAGTAATTTGAAGAATAGCAACTTCCATAGCTGTTGAGGAACTCCTTGAACATAATAATCATATAACCCCCATTAGATCTCGTATTTTGGCCATAGATAACTTTCATTACATCCCGTATGTTGACCATAGATAACCCCCATTAGATCCCGTATGTTGACCATAGATAACCCCCATTATATCCTGTATGTTGGTCATAGATAACCCCCATTAGATTCCGTATGTTAGCCATAGATAACCCTCATTAGATCCTGAATGTTGGTCATAGATAACCCCCATTAGATCCCGTATGTTGACCATAGATAACCCCCAATAGATCCCGTATGTTGACCATAGATAACCCCCATTAGATCCCGTATGTTGACCATAGATAACCCCCATTAGATCCTGTATGTTGGTCATAGATAACCCCCATTAGATTCCGTATGTTAGCCATAGATAACCCTCATTAGATCCTGAATGTTGGTCATAGATAACCCCCATTAGATCCCGTATGTTGACCATAGATAACCCCCATTAGATCCTGTATGTTGGTCATAGATAACCCCCAATAGATCCCGTATGTTGACCATAGATAAACCCCATTAGATCCTGTATGTTGGTCATAGATAACCCCCAATAGATCCCGTATGTTGACCACAGATAACCCCCATTAGATCCCGTATGTTGACCATAGATAACCCCCAATAGATCCCGTATGTTGACCATAAATAAACCCCATTAGATCCCGTATGTTGACCATAGATAAACCCCATTAGATCCCGTATGTTGACCATAGATAAACCCCATTAGATCCCGTATGTTGACCATAGATAACCCCCATTAGATCCCGTATGTTGACCATAGATAAACCCCATTAGATCCTGAATGTTGGTCATAGATAACCCCCATTAGATCCTGTATGTTGGTCATAGATAACCCCCAATAGATCCCGTATGTTGACCATAGATAAACCCCATTAGATCCCGTATGTTGACCATAGATAACCCCCATTAGATCCCGTATGTTGACCATAGATAAACCCCATTAGATCCCGTATGTTGACCATAGATAACCCCCATTAGATCCCGTATGTTGACCATAGATAAACCCCATTAGATCCTGAATGTTGGTCATAGATAACCCCCATTAGATCCTGTATGTTGGTTATAGATAACCCCCAATAGATCCCGTATGTTGACCATAGATAAACCCCATTAGATCCTGTATGTTGGTCATAGATAACCCCCATTAGATTCCGTATGTTAGCCATAGATAACCCTCATTAGATCCTGAATGTTGGTCATAGATAACCCCCATTAGATCCCGTATGTTGACCATAGATAACCCCCATTAGATCCTGTATGTTGGTCATAGATAACCCCCATTAGATTCCGTATGTTAGCCATAGATAACCCTCATTAGATCCTGAATGTTGGTCATAGATAACCCCCAATAGATCCCGTATGTTGACCATAGATAAACCCCATTAGATCCTGAATGTTGGTCATAGATAACCCCATTAGATCCCGTATGTTGACCATAGATAACCCCCAATAGATCCCGTATGTTGACCATAGATAAACCCCATTAGATCCTGAATGTTGGTCATAGATAACCCCCATTAGATCCTGTATGTTGGTCATAGATAACCCCCAATAGATCCCGTATGTTGACCATAGATAACCCCATTAGATCCCGTATGTTGACCATAGATAACCCCCATTAGATCCCGTATGTTGACCATAGATAACCCCCATTAGATCCCGTATGTTGACCATAGATAACCCCCATTAGATCCCGTATGTTGACCATAGATAACCCCCATTAGATCCTGTATGTTGGTCATAGATAACCCCCAATAGATCCCGTATGTTGACCATAGATAAACCCCATTAGATCCTGAATGTTGGTCATAGATAACCCCCATTAGATCCCGTATGTTGACCATAGATAACCCCCAATAGATCCCGTATGTTGACCATAGATAAACCCCATTAGATCCTGTATGTTGGTCATAGATAACCCCCAATAGATCCCGTATGTTGACCATAGATAAACCCCATTAGATCCCGTATGTTGACCACAGATAACCCCCATTAGATCCCGTATGTTGACCATAGATAAACCCCATTAGATCCTGAATGTTGGTCATAGATAACCCCCATTAGATCCTGTATGTTGGTCATAGATAACCCCCAATAGATCCCGTATGTTGACCATAGATAAACCCCATTAGATCCTGAATGTTGGTCATAGATAACCCCCATTAGATCCTGTATGTTGGTCATAGATAACCCCCAATAGATCCCGTATGTTGACCATAGATAAACCCCATTAGATCCTGAATGTTGGTCATAGATAACCCCCATTAGATCCCGTATGTTGACCATAGATAAACCCCCATTAGATCCTGTATGTTGACCACAGATAACCCCCATTAGATCCCGTATGTTGACCATAGATAACCCCCATTAGATTCCGTATGTTAGCCATAGATAACCCTCATTAGATCCCGTATGTTGACCATAGATAAACCCCCATTAGATCCCGTATGTTGACCATAGATAACCCCCATTAGATCCCGTATGTTGGCCATAGATAACCCCCATTAGATCCCGTATGTTGGCCATAGATAACCCCCATTAGATCCCGTATGTTGACCATAGATAACCCCCATTAGATCCTGTATGTTGACCATAGATAACCCCCATTAGATCCCGTATTTTGACCATAGATAACCCCCATTAGATCCTGTATGTTGACCATAGATAACCCCCATTAGATCCCGTATGTTGACCATAGATAACCCCCATTAGATCCTGTATGTTGGTCATAGATAACCCCCATTAGATCCCGTATGTTGACCATAGATAACCCCCATTAGATCCTGTATGTTGACCATAGATAACCCCCATTAGATCCTGTATGTTGACCATAGATAACCCCCATTAGATCCTGTATGTTGGTCATAGATAACCCCCATTAGATCCCGGAAACTAATTAACGCTTTCACTCCCCCACTTTCTGCACGAGTGCGAGTGCATCCCAAGTAAATCTTAGTGCTTAGAGTTAAGCTTAGTCCAGCTTGAGTGAGGCCTAGTCCGCAGAAAAACAAACATACAACCAGGTTCGTTGAACAGTAGGGCGTATGTTGACGAAATATTATTCCTGGAAAAAAATGTGAAAACACAAAATAAATTAACAGAACACGTGCATCGAATGCCTCTCACTTTACAAAAATAATAAGGGCAATAACCAAAAATCGGAATTCGTATTTTAGGACCTCTAAATCCTTGAAAATTATCTGATACCTAATCGTAAACGATTGCGTGCAATCGTAAATAACGAGAAAATATATTGTAGTAAACGAATTTTCTTCCCTGATACTTCAAAGTTTCACAAAGTGTCGATGAAAGATTATCATTTATCATGGATGATTGTCATGATTGCTAATAAAAGAAATAAAACTTAGACTGAAAAGTTTAGACGTTTACTCGGGTAACCAATTTTAGAAAGAGAGATTTGACAGAAAGTGTTACCAACCATAGAGTTGGTTCATACCAACGTTCCAGAATAAATTGGTTGCGTTCTAAGAATAATAAGTCCCTAGAAGCGTAACTAAGTTCAAAAAATGGTTCCACGAAATAGAACCCGCGGATGGCGGGGCGTAAAATAGGGACAGCGTGGCCCGCCAATTTGTTATAACATCTTGAGTCGTGTGTTTGTGCCGCGGGAAGTATCAATTGTGCATATTATTGTGTTTTTGCGCTATTTGATTTTACAAATATGCTTTAGTGTGTCGTGAAATGGTTTAAAAGCCATACGGATATGAAAAATACTGGAATCACCTTTCATAAGTGACTGATGCCGTGCCCAGGATAGGGCCCGAAATATATCTCACATTAACTTGCATTTTAATTTATTAAGTGTATATATACAACGTGTAACAGAAAGGTTGAACCATATTTGAAGAGCTTATTCAGTCAATGGTATAGAACAACTTTTACTATGGAACAAACCCTGTATCTCGAAAAAAAAATAACTTTCAAAGAAAAATGCAATGCCGCTCGGCTGAAATGTATGGAAGGGCAGATTTTTTTTTTGAGATTTCAGGGTTAATAAATATACTCCATAGTAAAAGTTGTTCTATACCATTGACTGAATAAGCTCTTCAAATATGGTTACACCTTTCTGTTACACCTTGTATATACACTACTTCCATAAGTAAGTAAATAAAAATGTTTAAAACTATGTTTGATGACTTTGGAAAGTGTTATGCTCGCCGCTAGCTCGTTGCCATGTTGAGAGTGCTGGCGACGACGTACCCTTTAAGCGACCAATCGCATGCAAGCTTTGTCTATGAAAGTGTGTGAGTGTTTCGTTGTAATTGCAGTACGTTTGTTTGTGTAAATGGACCCACATCGAAGCGGTAGTTGTATGAGAGTTACTTTTCTAGAGAATTATTATTCGTAGGTTGCGTTCCTAATTACCAAAATCCCCCGACAGTCAAACATAACAGTTTGTTTTTAATTCTTTGTTTTCATTTTATATCGATTAACTAAGTAGTCAAAACAAATAAAACGCATTAATTTCCAAAACTTGTAGCAAGAAACTATAATGAGTGGTCCTTCGAGCCGGTTTGTGTAACGCGAGGAGCATTAGCCGACCGCCCATAAACACAACTTGCGCACCGCTCAAGTACAGCTTTAGCTTAATGTATAATTAACTTACACAAATTGCTGCTTCCCACTCCATACCCTCCTACAATAGGGCCTCTGTTTAAGGCTCTTTGAATTAGTGCCTGATTTTGTCTCCTTCTGCTGAGTGTGAAACTAAAAGTGGAATTGTAGATATTGCGTTAATTCAAAGGGATAAATTAACTTTAATAATAGTGTTCCCACTTTAAAAGACTTAGCTTTAAAATTAATACTCTGTACTATAATATTAATACTTTCAGCTTTAAATTTCTCTTCCTTAAAAATTGTTTTGTACAATAATCAAGTATTAGTATTATAGTCCACATTATTTAACTTTAAACTGATAGTTGCTCAGAGTATTAACAATTTTTAAATAGGTAGGTATTTTTTTATTTATCGGCATTAGGAAATTCTTTTTCCAAAAGTCAAAAATAGGTGCGATGACGAGCGAAGCGAGGAGGAGCGTGTTAGGTTTACATGTAAAATAAAATAAGGAGCCGAGCGAAGCGAGAAAAAAAAGTCTTATCGTTATATTTATCAAGTTTAAATGTGTCCCTAATTCGAACTCCATTCAAAGTGTCGTGGTCCGTAGTTGCGATTCAAACTAAACTCCCTTCTACAGACAAAGGAAATTGATTTGCATCATAGCATCGTTTGTACGATTGAAAGGAAATGAAATTATTTATTTGTATAATTTAGTTACATGTATATTACATATTACAATATTCATTACATACTGGTCAAATGTAAAATAGAAAATAAAACAAAGTGAAATGCATTTTTTTTTAATAATTAAAGTTTCACTTAAACACTTAAATTTAGTAAAATTATATACTTACAGAAATAAAATACATATAATAAAACAGTAGCACCCGGTGTGTCTGTACATTGAAGAAAAGTAATAAAAATATAAAGGGGACGACAAAAAAATTGTAATGGGATACAAATCTGCAATTTTTAGAATTATTTTCTGTTTGTCTGTGTATCTGTCTGTTTGTTTGTTCGCGCACATCTCCGAAACTACTGAACGGATTTTCATGTAGTTTTCACAGGTGGACAGAGCTTAATTTGGACTAGAATGTAGGCTTTGTTTCTTTAAAATTGGGTTTCGGAAAAAAGTTATCATCATTCAAAGATTTTAGAATTTTACTTTTCTACTGTTAGAAGCAAATTATAATCCCTGACGATGAAGGCCTTGAAACGTCACGTACAATTGTTTAAAAGGAAACAACAAGAAAACTTTGGTAACAATTATATAGCGTATACAATTTTAGTACATTATAAATCAAAAGGTGGCGCTGTTCGTTATTACAACGTGCATTAATAAATATTTAATTATTTCGTTTATAGAGCGTCATCTATTTAGCAAATAAAAAGTTTGAATGCGAAATTAGTTGCAACAATTGTATAACAGATGGTGACACCTTCTTTTATAAATAATTACTGAAAATTGTAAAGCTAAGTGATTTAAATAATATTAATAAAACCGACCAAGTGCGAGTTGGACTCGCGCACGAAGGATTCCGAACCATTATCTATGAAAACATGTCTATTGTATGGGAGCCCCCTTAAATATTTAATTTATTCTGTTTTTTAGTACTTGTTGTTATAACGGCAACAAAAATACAACATCTGTGAAAGTTTCAACTGTCTAACTATCACGGTTCATTAGATACAGCCTGGTGACAGACGGACAGCGGAGTCTTAGTTACCCTTTGGTTACGGAACCCTAAAAACTGTAAAAGAGAGGAAATTTGGGTTTTCGCATACTGCAAAATTAACAGCTAAAACCGCTTAAAACTGATTGAGAATTTGTATTTTCTTTCAAATGCTGCCCGCGTGACGAGCAGATCCCCTCGCTTACCCTCTAATAACCGCCACGCACTGAATCGTCCATATATCAGTACTGAAACAGGAAACGGTGAAATAATGGTACAGTATTCAAAAAGGTTACCGCTATTAATTTCGGTTAATTTTATGGGTTATCGGTACCGCTTTCAATCCCTGGTCTATCACCTTTTCCAGAGATTGAAATCCCATCTGTGTATCTATTATAAGCGAGGAGGAGCGTGTTAAGTTTACATGTAAGATAAAATAAGAAACCGAGCGAAGGGAAGCGGAGCAGTTTTCTATTTTAGTGATAAATTTGACAATTTATCACTAAAATAGAAAATTGTTCGCCTGAGAGTTATTCAACTCAACTCAAATTTGTATTGTCAAGTCGCCGTTTTCAACACTTTTATTCGACCACAGTCTTTCGCCCACTTCGTATTTTAGATCGCTATATTCAGTGTTTTTGACATCTTAAATTTGAATTTATATTCGCTCGTTTAAATACTACCCGAAAAAAAATCTAAACTAAAAATTTCATCCCTAAACAGGTTTGCAGCTTCTGTGAAACTGAACTTTTTATTGAAAATTAAGGGACAGCACATAATTTTACAGACATACATATAGGTACTTATTATTACAATAAAATTATACCACTTTATTATTATAGTGGAGATTAGCGCGCTTGTCGCACCATCGAAGGGCATAAAGAAGAAATCACTTTTTAGTAGGAGTCCATTATACGTTTAGGTATTTTTGAAATGATGACAATAATTTTGCAATGCAGTGTATTTATCCAAAATATTTGCCTAGCTCATAGAGAATATCCTGTTTTTTTAGTTTAAAAAAATTAAAAACAAATAACCTGTTTTTGTCAACAATGCTATAATTTCTACAATGTTTCTTCGCTGTTTTTCGTGGTTCCATTTAGAATTAAAACCAGCACAGAATCTTAAAACTGAGCGCCATGATAGGTAATTTCTTTATGAAGTTTGATAGAAATAAAATATGATTTCAGACCATTATGTCATTGACCCTGATTACATGCGTTTTATTTAATTTGTGTTTTAGTGCGGTTATTGGCAATATTTTACACCCAAAAAAAATTGTTTCGGGTAAACATTTTATATTTTTGTTTTACTGTATCGGTAAATATTCGCGTGGGAAATACGAAAATGCAAAAAGCGTATTTTGACAAAAGTGGCGATTGACATGATTAAGCATTATTGTGACGAATTGTAACCTCCCAATAAGATGTTGTGCCCTATCGACGTACTTCGAGCACAAATACATACTTTTAGGACATGTAGGTTTATCTGACAGTGTGTTCCTATAGCGTCAACACGAAGTAAGTATACAAATACTATAAACTTAAATTCTGAAAACTCTTTGTTACTTTCTTAACTTAATTTTAAATGTTACAATTCTGGGCTGTGATTGGCCCAATCCATTTTAACACCGCGTGGATAATCTAGGTTCTTATTCTAGACAAAGGTATCGCCGCCATGCAACCTCTAATGCTCCCACCACAGAACACCTTCGGTAAGGGTTAGCTCGTAAATAACTGATAATTAGACTGAATAACTAAAACCCTTGCAAGCGAAAAAAACCTTCTTTTTCTTATTTTTCGTGATAAATAATATTACCCGAAAAAGATATTTTTGATGGTCGTATACAAAGTATTGTGTCCAACTAGACATAATTAGACATAAAGTATTGTGTCCAACTAGACATAATTAGACATAAAGTATTGTGTCCAACTAGACATAATTAGACATAAAGTATTGTGTCCAACTAGACATAATTAAACATTGTGACATAATGAGAGCCATTGTGACACGAGCGCTTGTGTTACGAAACTAACGAACTAATAAAATACTATAACAAGAAAATATTAAACGTACAAGCGGAATATTTCATCACTTTATGTTCGGGGCTATTTCTGTCCGCCAGCTACCAATATGTCCGCCACCTACCAACATGTCCGCCAGCTACCAATAATAATACCTTGTTACCAATAATGTAGGGCTCGACATAATATATTATAGTATATATTGTACCATCGATGACGGTGATGTACCTATATACATGGGGATTGTTACAACAAGGACTAACCAAAATGGTCTTGTGTAATGTTACACGATTGGACGGAATGATAGATAACTTTTTACATTTGAAACTGTATGTTGATAAATTGTAGTATCCTTGTCATCCTTTGTGTTTAACTAGTTTTAAACATAATAAAATTAGTCGCTCGTTCGAAAGACTTGACATAATAAATTCCCATAACGAGATTTTACTTTAAAATGTTGTTGGAAACTTCCCCCTAATTGTTGCTACATGACCAGTGCCGCTAAGAGCTCCTTTGCTTCTGTTAAATACCCTTCTACTATTATAGATGCTAGTCATGGACCTATTAGTATAGTTTTTAGTTGCCATTTATAAAAAACATAGGACACGTTGAGCAATTCTACAAAATTATACCGCAAGAGACGGCAACATTTTCATACTGTTATATGAAAAAAAAACCGGCCAAGTGCGAGTCAGACTCGCGTACCTAGGGTTCCGTACAGTGGATGATAAATTTAATTTTTTAATTTTTATCGTGAATTTCTCAACCGCTTTATTTTCCTGTAATTTTTACGTAAACACATCTTACCACGTTTTTTTTTTCATATTTTTTGATCCACTATTTTTGGAGATAACGAGGGGGGACATACATATTTTTGGGATTATTTAAAGATTTCTCGAAACCAGTGGCAGTAAATATAGTAAAAGTATATATTTTTACAATCAGCTTTTTAATATCTACAATTTGATACCCAGTTTGTATTTTTAAGCTAATATTGTTTACTTTTTTACTTTTGTTTTGGAAATATTTTTAACAATTTTAAACTTTTCTTTTTTTTTTACACCATGATATGTGGGCAAATTAACGCTATTTTATGCCAAATTTCATGTATTTGTCTTTAACAGTAATAAAGTTATAAGGCTGTGACATACGAACGGACGAACGGACGGACAACGGAGTCTCACCATAAGGTTCCTTTTGTACCTTTTAGGTGCTACGGAACCCTAAAAATAGGTATTGTTCTCACCTCAATTTCCTTTTAGAGCCCAAACAGGTCGGTTTTGTATCGGGAAGCAAATTTTTTTCATGATTTCTGCAAAAAGCCTTTGAACTTTGAATTTCTAATCAAGTAATAAAATCAGTTATCGAGTATTTGACTTGACTGTTTATATAAAAGTTCACGTTAAGGTGAATACACACATACGATTACAGCCTGTCCATAATATATGTAGAGTGGTTAGAGATAATTTAATTTAACTGATTAGAAAATTTAGAGCAAGCTAACGCTGTAAATACTTGTTATTTAAATCACCGACAAAAAAATATAATAACTCATTGTGTAGCCTCTACGAGTGTTCTACTAGTTATAATTGTGTAGTCTCTACGAGTGTTCTACTAGTTATAATTGTGTAGTCTCTACGAGTGTTCTACTAGTTATAATTGTGTAGTCTCTACGAGTGATCTACTAGTTATAATTGTGTAGTCTCTACGAGTGTTCTACTAGTTATAATTGTGTAGTCTCTACGAGTGTTCTACTAGTTATAATTGTGTAGTCTCTACGAGTGTTCTACTAGTTATAATTGTGTAGTCTCTACGAGTGTTCTACTAGTTATAATTGTGTAGTCTCTACGAGTGATCTACTAGTTATAATTGTGTAGTCTCTACGAGTGATCTACTAGTTATAATTGTGTAGTCTCTACGAGTGATCTACTAGTTATAATTGTGTAGTCTCTACGAGTGTTCTACTAGTTATAATTGTGTAGTCTCTACGAGTGTTCTACTAGTTATAATTGTGTAGTCTCTACGAGTGTTCTACTAGTTATAATTGTGTAGTCTCTACGAGTGTTCTACTAGTTACAATTGTGTAGTCTCTACGAGTGTTCTACTAGTTATAATTGTGTAGTCTCTACGAGTGTTCTACTAGTTATAATTGTGTAGTCTCTACGAGTGATCTACTAGTTATAATTGTGTAGTCTCTACGAGTGTTCTACTAGTTATAATTGTGTAGTCTCTACGAGTGTTCTACTAGTTATAATTGTGTAGTCTCTACGAGTGATCTACTAGTTATAATTGTGTAGTCTCTACGAGTGTTCTACTAGTTATAATTGTGTAGTCTCTACGAGTGTTCTACTAGTTATAATTGTGTAGTCTCTACGAGTGTTCTACTAGTTATAATTGTGTAGTCTCTACGAGTGTTCTACTAGTTATAATTGTGTAGTCTCTACGAGTGATCTACTAGTTATAATTGTGTAGTCTCTACGAGTGTTCTACTAGTTATAATTGTGTAGTCTCTACGAGTGTTCTACTAGTTATAATTGTGTAGTCTCTACGAGTGATCTACTAGTTATAATTGTGTAGTCTCTACGAGTGTTCTACTAGTTATAATTGTGTAGTCTCTACGAGTGTTCTACTAGTTATAATTGTGTAGTCTCTACGAGTGATCTACTAGTTATAATTGTGTAGTCTCTACGAGTGTTCTACTAGTTATAATTGTGTAGTCTCTACGAGTGTTCTACTAGTTATAATTGTGTAGTCTCTACGAGTGATCTACTAGTTATAATTGTGTAGTCTCTACGAGTGTTCTACTAGTTATAATTGTGTAGTCTCTACGAGTGATCTACTAGTTATAATTGTGTAGTCTCTACGAGTGTTCTACTAGTTATAATTGTGTAGTCTCTACGAGTGTTCTACTAGTTATAATTGTGTAGTCTCTACGAGTGTTCTACTAGTTATAATTGTGTAGTCTCTACGAGTGTTCTACTAGTTACAATTGTGTAGTCTCTACGAGTGTTCTACTAGTTATAATTGTGTAGTCTCTACGAGTGTTCTACTAGTTATAATTGTGTAGTCTCTACGAGTGTTCTACTAGTTACAATTGTGTAGTCTCTACGAGTGTTCTACTAGTTATAATTGTGTAGTCTCTACGAGTGTTCTACTAGTTATAATTGTGTAGTCTCTACGAGTGATCTACTAGTTATAATTGTGTAGTCTCTACGAGTGTTCTACTAGTTACAATTGTGTAGTCTCTACGAGTGATCTACTAGTTATAATTGTGTAGTCTCTACGAGTGATCTACTAGTTATAATTGTGTAGTCTCTACGAGTGATCTACTAGTTATAATTGTGTAGTCTCTACGAGTGATCTACTAGTTACTAGTTATAATTGTGTAGTCTCTACGAGTGTTCTACTAGTTACAATTGTGTAGTCTCTACGAGTGATCTACTAGTTACTAGTTATAATTGTGTAGTCTCTACGAGTGTTCTACTAGTTACAATTGTGTAGTCTCTACGAGTGATCTACTAGTTATAATTGTGTAGTCTCTACGAGTGTTCTACTAGTTATAATTGTGTAGTCTCTACGAGTGTTCTACTAGTTACAATTGTGTAGTCTCTACGAGTGTTCTACTAGTTACAATTGTGTAGTCTCTACGAGTGTTCTACTAGTTACAATTGTGTAGTCTCTACGAGTGTTCTACTAGTTATAATTGTGTAGTCTCTACGAGTGTTCTACTAGTTATAATTATGTAGTCTCTACGAGTGATCTACTAGTTATAATTGTGTAGTCTCTACGAGTGATCTACTAGTTACTAGTTATAATTGTGTAGTCTCTACGAGTGTTCTACTAGTTACAATTGTGTAGTCTCTACGAGTGATCTACTAGTTATAATTGTGTAGTCTCTACGAGTGTTCTACTAGTTATAATTGTGTAGTCTCTACGAGTGTTCTACTAGTTACAATTGTGTAGTCTCTACGAGTGTTCTACTAGTTACAATTGTGTAGTCTCTACGAGTGTTCTACTAGTTACAATTGTGTAGTCTCTACGAGTGTTCTACTAGTTATAATTGTGTAGTCTCTACGAGTGTTCTACTAGTTACAATTGTGTAGTCTCTACGAGTGTTCTACTAGTTACAATTGTGTAGTCTCTACGAGTGATCTACTAGTTATAATTGTGTAGTCTCTACGAGTGATGTACTAGTTATAATTGTGTAGTCTCTACGAGTGATCTACTAGTTATAATTGTGTAGTCTCTACGAGTGATCTACTAGTTATAATTGTGTAGTCTCTACGAGTGATCTACTAGTTACTAGTTATAATTGTGTAGTCTCTACGAGTGATCTACTAGTTATAATTGTGTAGTCTCTACGAGTGTTCTACTAGTTACAATTGTGTAGTCTCTACGAGTGTTCTACTAGTTATAATTGTGTAGTCTCTACGAGTGTTCTACTAGTTATAATTGTGTAGTCTCTACGAGTGATCTACTAGTTATAATTGTGTAGTCTCTACGAGTGATCTACTAGTTATAATTGTGTAGTCTCTACGAGTGATCTACTAGTTATAATTGTGTAGTCTCTACGAGTGTTCTACTAGTTATAATTGTGTAGTCTCTACGAGTGTTCTACTAGTTACAATTGTGTAGTCTCTACGAGTGTTCTACTAGTTACAATTGTGTAGTCTCTACGAGTGTTCTACTAGTTACAATTGTGTAGTCTCTACGAGTGTTCTACTAGTTATAATTGTGTAGTCTCTACGAGTGTTCTACTAGTTACAATTGTGTAGTCTCTACGAGTGTTCTACTAGTTACAATTGTGTAGTCTCTACGAGTGATCTACTAGTTATAATTGTGTAGTCTCTACGAGTGATGTACTAGTTATAATTGTGTAGTCTCTACGAGTGATCTACTAGTTATAATTGTGTAGTCTCTACGAGTGATCTACTAGTTATAATTGTGTAGTCTCTACGAGTGATCTACTAGTTACTAGTTATAATTGTGTAGTCTCTACGAGTGATCTACTAGTTATAATTGTGTAGTCTCTACGAGTGTTCTACTAGTTACAATTGTGTAGTCTCTACGAGTGTTCTACTAGTTATAATTGTGTAGTCTCTACGAGTGTTCTACTAGTTATAATTGTGTAGTCTCTACGAGTGATCTACTAGTTATAATTGTGTAGTCTCTACGAGTGATCTACTAGTTATAATTGTGTAGTCTCTACGAGTGATCTACTAGTTATAATTGTGTAGTCTCTACGAGTGTTCTACTAGTTATAATTGTGTAGTCTCTACGAGTGTTCTACTAGTTATAATTGTGTAGTCTCTACGAGTGTTCTACTAGTTATAATTGTGTAGTCTCTACGAGTGTTCTACTAGTTACAATTGTGTAGTCTCTACGAGTGTTCTACTAGTTATAATTGTGTAGTCTCTACGAGTGTTCTACTAGTTATAATTGTGTAGTCTCTACGAGTGATCTACTAGTTATAATTGTGTAGTCTCTACGAGTGTTCTACTAGTTATAATTGTGTAGTCTCTACGAGTGTTCTACTAGTTATAATTGTGTAGTCTCTACGAGTGATCTACTAGTTATAATTGTGTAGTCTCTACGAGTGTTCTACTAGTTATAATTGTGTAGTCTCTACGAGTGATCTACTAGTTATAATTGTGTAGTCTCTACGAGTATTCTACTAGTTATAATTGTGTAGTCTCTACGAGTGATCTACTAGTTATAATTGTGTAGTCTCTACGAGTGATCTACTAGTTATAATTGTGTAGTCTCTACGAGTGTTCTACTAGTTATAATTGTGTAGTCTCTACGAGTGTTCTACTAGTTATAATTGTGTAGTCTCTACGAGTGTTCTACTAGTTATAATTGTGTAGTCTCTACGAGTGTTCTACTAGTTATAATTGTGTAGTCTCTACGAGTGTTCTACTAGTTATAATTGTGTAGTCTCTACGAGTGTTCTACTAGTTATAATTGTGTAGTCTCTACGAGTGATCTACTAGTTATAATTGTGTAGTCTCTACGAGTGATCTACTAGTTATAATTGTGTAGTCTCTACGAGTGTTCTACTAGTTATAATTGTGTAGTCTCTACGAGTGATCTACTAGTTACAATTGTGTAGTCTCTACGAGTGTTCTACTAGTTACAATTGTGTAGTCTCTACGAGTGATCTACTAGTTATAATTGTGTAGTCTCTACGAGTGATCTACTAGTTATAATTGTGTAGTCTCTACGAGTGTTCTACTAGTTATAATTGTGTAGTCTCTACGAGTGTTCTACTAGTTACAATTGTGTAGTCTCTACGAGTGTTCTACTAGTTATAATTGTGTAGTCTCTACGAGTGTTCTACTAGTTATAATTGTGTAGTCTCTACGAGTGATCTACTAGTTATAATTGTGTAGTCTCTACGAGTGATCTACTAGTTATAATTGTGTAGTCTCTACGAGTGATCTACTAGTTATAATTGTGTAGTCTCTACGAGTGTTCTACTAGTTATAATTGTGTAGTCTCTACGAGTGTTCTACTAGTTATAATTGTGTAGTCTCTACGAGTGATCTACTAGTTATAATTGTGTAGTCTCTACGAGTGATCTACTAGTTATAATTGTGTAGTCTGTACGAGTGATCTACTAGTTATAATTGTGTAGTCTGTACGAGTGATCTACTAGTTATAATTGTGTAGTCTCTACGAGTGTTCTACTAGTTATAATTGTGTAGTCTCTACGAGTGTTCTACTAGTTACAATTGTGTAGTCTCTACGAGTGTTCTACTAGTTATAATTGTGTAGTCTCTACGAGTGTTCTACTAGTTATAATTGTGTAGTCTCTACGAGTGATCTACTAGTTATAATTGTGTAGTCTCTACGAGTGATCTACTAGTTATAATTGTGTAGTCTCTACGAGTGATCTACTAGTTATAATTGTGTAGTCTCTACGAGTGTTCTACTAGTTATAATTGTGTAGTCTCTACGAGTGTTCTACTAGTTATAATTGTGTAGTCTCTACGAGTGATCTACTAGTTATAATTGTGTAGTCTCTACGAGTGATCTACTAGTTATAATTGTGTAGTCTGTACGAGTGATCTACTAGTTATAATTGTGTAGTCTCTACGAGTGATCTACTAGTTATAATTGTGTAGTCTCTACGAGTGTTCTACTAGTTATAATTGTGTAGTCTCTACGAGTGTTCTACTAGTTATAATTGTGTAGTCTCTACGAGTGTTCTACTAGTTATAATTGTGTAGTCTCTACGAGTGTTCTACTAGTTATAATTGTGTAGTCTCTACGAGTGTTCTACTAGTTATAATTGTGTAGTCTGTACGAGTGATCTACTAGTTATAATTGTGTAGTCTCTACGAGTGTTCTACTAGTTATAATTGTGTAGTCTCTACGAGTGATCTACTAGTTATAATTGTGTAGTCTCTACGAGTGTTCTACTAGTTATAATTGTGTAGTCTCTACGAGTATTCTACTAGTTATAATTGTGTAAAAGAAAGAAGAAAGAAAGAAAAAATTTATTTGCATAAATTGTGGTATACATAAAGATGGTGAGGTACACAAAATTTGTTCAGCACAGTTTACCTTATTCAGGCATGCAAATTTTAGATTAGGTATACATTTTATAATATCTATTCATAAAGTTTCTATAATAACATCACTAATTTCTAAGTAACTATCTATCTACGAGTGTTCTACTAGTTATAATCTATGAACAACATATATAATGTTTGTCTACCCTGTGATAGATAGGTGCCACGTTATTTATGTTAGTATTCCTATACTAAAATATCAACCAATGTAATTATTATTAAATGTTTCATTAATTGCCGTGATAGTCCATAGTAACACGTATTCTGTGAAAATTTCAACTGTCTATCTATAACAACTGAAGCTGTAGATCCCTGTTACCGACGGACAGACGGACAGACAGGCAGATGGACAGCGGAGGCTTAGTAAAAGTAGAGTCCGGTCCCTATGAAAATGCACTAACAGCTTTCGAGAAGGCCGTAGAAGAGGTGTCGGAGGCAGACTTGAAAAAGTGTTTCGAACATTAGTTTAGACGCATGAAACCATGTATAGATGTTGGTGGAGAGTTCTTTGAAAATATTTAATAATAAAACTATACACCGTTAAACATTTTTTTTTACTTTCGTAAAATTTTCTGAGTATCCCACGTAGTTATTTGTGTAACATGGGACCCAAGTAATATTTTGTACGTCGCGGGCGTTATTTTGAATTTAGAGCGAAGCAAAGGATTATAAGTCTAGCGAGGAATTCAATATACTTACGCTGCCAGTAACAAAATATCTGGGCCCCGAGTGACACACACTACTAAGTTTTACCTAAAAAAAAATAAAAAGCTATATACGAGTACCTGGTATTTTGTGCTAATAATTGTTGCACCACATTAGGTGCATCATTTACTATGTTTTCAGAAATAAATATATCACTACTCAAACTCATTCTAAATTATTATTTGCAATAACTTAGCGAAGACTCGCATGAAAATATCTGAGTAAAAAGAAATGAAAAGAAAGAAGAATATACATATACTAACTTTTTTTTCATCACACCTTTTCAAAAAACGACAATTGGCTTTAAAGCATAGCAGGAGCCAAAGTCAATTTTATTCCCATGGGAGTTTGCGCTTTCTGTCTTCTGATTGATCTGCGTTCGTGCTTCTCATAGATTAGCATCATTTGACCAAAGAGGTCGAACGTATAGTTTTATAAGAAGATACTGGCCGGTTAGGCTATGGTGGCAATGCGCGCTGACTGCGCTGAGTAAAAAAACTATTAGTGTATTCATCTGTATTCATCTAATTAATCTAATTACATAAGATGTTTGCTTCTTTGCTGAAAGATTTCTTAAACAGAATTAGTTTAATAACACCATTACGAGATCAGATATAACACTATTGGTCCATTGTAAAAAAGTACGCAATTCTGGGAGGGGGGTGATACCAAAGGGTCTCCCTTCCCTCCCTCTTCCCAACCCCTGCAACCAACCCCCAAATTTGAAAGTCTGGATACTAAGTCACAGCCCCATAACTCCTGAACCCACCAGGTGCGGCCTACCAGTTTGACGATTTTGGTAGATGGGTCAAATTCAAATAGTTTATTTTTTAAAGTAGTAGGTACACATAATACACTTTTTACAAGTCAAATTTAATCTTTTAATATATTTTGTTTAATAATAAACGTAAGTACATTTAATTCATGAAGCAATGTATATACGATTCAAATGGAAGGTAATATCTATAATTATGTACTACATACTAATTGGTTACATATATACATGCCTATCTCCGCCCATTTGATTAGTCTTGCTAAGAAGAAGGGCAAGAAACTTAGCAAGATCATGTCTTATTTTTAGCAACTTTTTCAGTTATTTTTTTATGATTGAATGCAATGTTACATACTGGAGGACTGAGGGTGCCTCAGGTGGTATCCTGGGTTTTGTTGACAATAAAGTTATATTAGACCTTTGAGCCCTTTATATCTTCAGCTTTTAGTCCAGGAATCGAAGCGTGGAAAACAGAAAAGAACGTAATTATCAGTGACCAAGTTTAGTTTTTGTGAGAATAAGCAGCTGAGATTGGTGTATCCGTGTATACTAACTAAGTAGGAGATATCTCGTGTATTTATTGCTCTTCTCTTCAGACAGCTGTACGACTAGAAATAATTACCTACATCCAGCGAACACGAGTGGTTTATGCAACACGAAATGATTCGACCAAAGCGGCAATTTTAGAGACGAGGGTGTTTCGTGAAATTTATTTTGTGCGATACGCAAAATAAACGTTTCGGTGGTCCCGGGTCTCATTCATCTTATTCAGTTTACTGGATGGAGGACGCGACTGCGTTCAGTTTTACATTTTAATTTGGCCCGTAGTTTAATGCGGACTTGGAGAAAGCCGCACAACGACGTTCATTATTGAAATATGTAGAGAATCTATATGCTCCATGCCACACTCGGGAGCTGAGCATTCATACTGGAACTTCACTATTTTATAATTAATTGTTCTCATTGTTTTTTGACGTGAAACGTCTTTAAAATCACATCCAAACATGCGGGTACTCGTTCAAAAAAGTGGACTGTAACGAAAAGGGTTATATCATCCTACCTCAGTAATTACAAAACTATTAGTCTTAGAAACATGAATCTAGAGACTAGTTGTATTTTTATGCGATTAAGACCTAAATCTCTCATAATCTCAACATCAATTTGAAATCATCATAGAACCTTTTACTAAAACAAAGAATGTCTTTAAAAGTAATAAGATGAATAGCATGAAAAATTAAATGAAGCTCTTCTGGAAATGACATACGAGGAATCGGAAGACATTCTAAATGTTCCTTCCTAACATACTGAGAAGCCATAGATGTCCATAAAAATAGATAGATATGAGATAATATGTATCAATTAAATCCTATTTACTTACCAAATCTGATAATATATACAGTAACATTTTATATAAAGCTCCTTTGTTCGTAGTATTCACATATAATCAATAAAATAATAGTCATACATAAATAATTATATATTCTTGCTCAAATCTGTATATATATATATATATATATATATTATTTATCTTATTTTATAATTAATAAAAATAATATGTTTGTGGTCAAACTTTGCTATGTTTAAGTTTAAATTTTAAATGTGCATGCCTTGTGTAAATAATTAATATTTCTTGTATTTTTATTTTTAGATGTTTTTTTGTTTGATATTATGCTAACTTTGAATGACAAACACTTGCCTATCCTTACCTGTGCGAAAATAATACAACTGGAAATCTCTTATGTTGGTACCCACGAGTCAAGCTTGCTTAGTCTGGGGCCACAAGAACACTATGTATTACAAAATGTCAAAATACAAAGTACCTACCTACCTAAGGCAATTTTTGTAAACGGAAATGTATTTGTGCTTGTGTTTGGAAATAAATAATTTTGTTTTTTTTTTTTTTTTTATGAAAGTAGTAAGTTGAATAACATGAAAGTTCTTGTGTCATAATAGTAGTTTATGCTACAAGGGCGAAAAGGAATAAATTACAAGGAAGATTTATTGCTCTTACGCCTGTGTATCGTACTACGTTTTTCAATGCAGAGTGTGAGGAAATAAAAACAAATATAATCTTGTGAACTTTAAATTATGATTGGCTCAAAAGGACTGTATCCAGAGCCGTTTAGTAGTGGAAAAAAGTATAAGGTTTATGGTACATAGGAAAGGTTGCAGCTTAGCCAACTTCTCGTAAATAAATAAAAAAAAATAGTAAAGCCCTAGGGCAAAATAATCGACTTTCTGTTCGGTTTTGATGCATAAAAAGTGGGCCTTTACGAGCACTTGCATTGAAAAAATTTTTACAAGTATCTTGTTCTTTTGAACATGTTTCACTTAGCTGCCGTGGTTTCAAGACTAAATATAAATAGAAACTTGAAATAAGTAAATACCTAAATAAATCGTTAGTTATTTCTTGATTTTTTCATTCAATTGACTGTGAAAAGTATTCATCGTACACAAACTACGAGTTCCTTATATGTAGATACTATTTGCCTAAAAATATTTTGTTGTTGTTCGTCCGAACTCAAAAAAAACAGATCTCTATCACCAACTTGTCAACAACAATTTTTCATAAATATTAGCCAACATCCGCGGCGCGTGTGTGGAAGGTGCCCAAGGGACTATGTGTCAGCTGATTACAGTCATGCCCCTGATGAGAGAGCCGTATTTGTGCGTGTAACGCTGTAACGTCGTCGATGTTCAATCACGAACGTGATTTGTGCCGCAATGAATAGAGCTTTTCAATACGTGTAAGTAAGGAGCTTTCCACGTTTTCTCTTTCTAGTCCCAAAAAAAATGACACCAAAAAATAAGAATGAGGTTGAAAACGTTCCAGAAATGTGCAAATCATGTAGAGTTCCATAAGTAAACCTTTTGTGACTTAATAATAAATTTATGTATATAAGCATAGATTAGTCTTTGATATAAGTACATTAGAGATGAAAAAAAAACTGTAGTCTTAATTTGCCATTCATAGATTTTAATGACCGTAAAAACAATTTAAAAGGCTGCAAGTGAGTGGAAACCAATATCACTAACCCAGCTCGGTAACATACACAGCCTACCACTTACCGACGAAAATAATACAAACTGAACAATATTGGACGTTAACGTGTTTCTGATAGCGATTTGTCCCTTTGAAAAAAGGATATTTATGTTATCGTAACAATTTATCTGAACACAATTTATCGGAAAATATTACGTTTACGGACATGAATTGAGCGCTAAGAAATATAGGGAAACGCAGGCAATGTCCATTATTTTAACACATTCGATGATTTACTTGTAGTGTGCTCCTTCATACAATTTTGTAATTTCAAGATATTTTATTTACAAACGGCAGCCATTTATTCATAATTTTTTTCGTATATTGGCTGCGGCTTTGCCCGCGTTGGTTAAGTTTTTGTGAAGACAATCAAATCCGTCAATATTTTTAGGACCCTTTATTTTATAAAACGTATTTATTTCGACTCTGGTTTGAACGAAACTATTTATTGTCCTCTGAATATTTCCTCTTCTAAAATGTCTTTGGCGAGGCCGAAGACCAATCCGCCTTTCCGAACAAAAGTATTTCTAGTTTGATATACCTGGCAATGTTGTAGTATTTTTTTAAATAAAGAAATTTTTTGCAAGCTCACAAAAAAGGACAAATTAATTTCGAAACAAAGCCCACCCGTCCGTAAAGTATAAGTCCAAGAGTACTAAAGATGTCCATTAAACTGCATCTCAGTAAAACTACAAGTTGGCACCGAGTAACTGCAGACAGAGACCCATACTTTCCTTTCTACAGTAAGAGCTTTGTGGTTACCCTTTAATCGAATTTAAAAAGAAACTTTGTTCCAAGTTGTAGAACTTGTAAAACCGAACTCACACAGTTTTCTTCGGGAAACCTAAAGCATTTATAGTTAGGGAAAAACATCGCGCTGCTATTTATAGTGTGTGTTCGTTCCTTTAAAAACCCTTTTGCTCTTTGTTTAATATATGTAGTAGGTAATTGCAAATATAAGTAATTGCAAATTATTAATAGCTAATATTCATAAGTTGATTAATTGAGATGCTTGTACTTGCGTATATCAACCGCCAAACCACAGAAAAAAACATTAAACTTACGTAACATTACGATAATATGGGTAACAGTAACAGGTATAACATGTTTTTGTAATGTCACCAAGATCTTTACAAATTACTGTACATAACTATTTGCCCATGTCTAAGTCGTGTCCAATGATTCATTCACACTATTTTCCGGTTCACTGATAGCAGGATTGCATATACATTTTTGTAATGTCACCAATATATTTACAAATAACTATACATAGATATTCCTCCATCTCTAAGTCGTGTTCAATAATTAATTCACAATATTTTCAGATTACAGCACTGATAGCAGGATTGCATATACATTTTTCACGCGTTTAAAAGCAACGTTAATAATCATATTATATGTAATAAATAATGTTAATCTAAATTAACCGGCCGCTCTTATAATTAATCTTGAAAAACAGCACTAGAACCTTTCTCGCCTTGCCCTGCGTGGCTCAGAGTCAATCTCGTTATTAGTCCTAACGATATGCAAAAAAGTTGCAAGTGGTGTTAAAAGCACAAAAATTGTGCCATACTTAAAAAAAAATCCCGTAGCAATCATTTTACAGATATAAAAAAATGAATTAATACATAATGAAAATATTAACCTAAAATTCAGGTGTTCGTTTTATTACAGATCAGTATTACTAGTCCTATGACATAGCTATTATATGACTCTGTACGTAGTTTTACCTGCGTAGTACTAACATGGGTAACGAAATTTATTTATATACTTTATACGATAAAGCTAAAATTTTTGAACATTGCCAGAAATTTCAATCAATAAATCAATTTATTCATTTTATTAAATTACATGTCTTAGATGTTATATATACATAATTAATTAATTAAACAAAGTATACTTACTTACTCCATGATCTTAAAAATTGCCACGTTTTCGGCGAACAAAGCGATCTTGCTTTTAACACCATTTGCAGCTTTTATACGGAAAATCAGTGTGTACCGCTAAGATTATTATAAAGACCGCGGACTTAGACCTACAAATCTAATATTTTTAACAACGTAACCAGTGAACTCTTAGGCCCCTAGACACCTAAAATAAGCCAAATCTGTCTAAGTTTAGTAATAGACGTCGGCAACACCTATTTAAATGTCATGGTTTAACCATAGTACTGTGGTTTAACTAAGCACTTTTCATAAAAACCGGATGTAATTCTGAAATCTTTTAATAGATATCAAACGACTTTTAAAATTTGAGATCTAAATATTTTTGTAAACTCAATAAAGAATATTAGACACATTTATATTTTTACATCAAAGGTTTGATCGTTTGAAAATCGGTTTGAACAAGCAATTACGACTAGGTACAGGAAAGAAACGAAAAGAATTTCAAAAATTTTATTTTGTGAAACTTGTCGGGCACGTTCCAACGTGTCAGCAGAAAAATGAACAGATTTTCATCAAGTTTTACGAGTTTTCTTGTGTGTCTCTAATGAGTCGATCGGTTTGATGAAAACAACGCCATAAACCGAATGAATACGAGCCTCAAGAAGAGATAAACTGGAAGCAATCAAACCCAACTCCGAGGTGGCGCTCGACGAAGTTTATTATGTGGCCTCCTTTATGTCTTTATTGAAGAGTGCGATAAAATAAGTAGAGATAAGTAGAGGTCGAGAATTATATCGACATTTATGATAATGCCACCATTAAGGACGCTTTTAATTATAAATCTATTGACTATTTCAGTTATAAAACTTTAGAATCTGCTAATAATATGTAGTTAAGAAAACAATTAAAAAACGAAATACAAAATAATTAATTATAGACGGTGTTTAAAATACTATGAAAAATATGAATATACTTGATTAGAAATTAGTAGATTCACAAACCGTTGTTGAGTAGACATGAGCGCAGGAGCTGGCGTTGAGATTGTTTGGATCGCGCGTAATAGAATATTCATATGTATGTGTGTAGAGTCAGCTCTACTAGTTTTTAAGGTTTATAAATATTAAATAAGATTGTAAAAATAATCATGACGTCTTGCTTAAAAAGATAGAGCATTATGGTATACAAGGAGGCGTGTTGACACTGATTCAAAATAATTTCCAAAGCAGACAAGCTAAGTCTTACAAATCCAGCATTGTTCAAATAACAAGAGGAGTTCCGCAAGGTGGGTCCAATATTTTTTATAATGTTTACGAATGACCTTGTTATTCACATTAAAAAATCAATAGCTGATATTAATCTTGTAGTTTATGCTGACGACACGAACGTTATTATATGGGCAAAAATATAAGAGATCTGAATCATAAATGTATTTGGCTCCTTCAATATTCTGGAATTGGTTTAGAGTCAACAATTTGGAAGTAAACACAAATAAAAGGAACGCTATTTTGTTCAAAACTACCTCACAAAATAAGGATACACTTAATATTAATATGTCTTTAAATGTCAATGACATAAAACTGGTGAATGTTGTTAGGTTTCTGAGTATTAATATTGATAGTTGCTTAAACTGGAAAGAGGAATTAAATGCTATAGAAAACTCAATTAGTTCAGCATGTCACACTTTACGCAGTCTTAGGGATGAAATAAGTTTGCAACAACTGAAAATTGTATATTTTGCGTTGGTTGAATCGAAACTACGTTACAGTATTAAATTCTGGGGAAACAGTTTTGCCTACAACATGAATAGAGCTTTTATTAATAGACTTAGGATATACTGGCTTATCCTAAATCTATGGTTCGCATACCCCCTTGGAAATCAATTCGAGAATTTCTCAAGTCTTGTTTTACTGCTCCGTGACTTTATATTTTTGTTCTGCTATGAGGCCTAGTAAAAATATTCATAAATTTGACAGCAATGACAATTAGATAAAACGCTTACTGCCAAGAAGGCAAGACGTTTATATCGAAACACCAAGCGCACGCCCCCGAGTAGTCAGTCACTGCAGCCGCTATCAAGCGGAACAACTGTTCTACAAATTGCCCACTGAACTGAAAAATATTGTGAATTTGAAACAATTTAAATATAAACTAGAACAGTATCTACTGGCAAATTGTTTTTACTCAATTGAGGAATATGTTAATAAGTAGCTTTATTTGTGGTTGTCTTCATAATATGTGATATGTTTGTTTATTGCTCTTTATTTGCTAATATTCTTTGTTTGTCTTTAACATTTAGTTTTAGTTTTTTAGATTTTGAGTCGTACATTCATAATTAATTTGTAATAATTGTAATTTCAAATACAATATAAAAGTTATTAATGAATAAATAAATTAAATGAAATGCTTCCGTTGTTAGGAATAATAGAAAATCGTGACAAAGAATTGGACGCCATCGTATGATGTACACACGCCAAATGTTCGGCTAGTGATGTATAGGTACTTCATACTTACAGTTTAGCCAAAACAGTATTTGTTATTTATTTTTCAAGAAAACCTTTTTATTTTAATAATATTTCCTTTTCCCGTATACTTTACAACATTGCATTTGATCTTTACCTAAATAGGTGTAAGTAAATTTATAATTAGTTTCACTGAATGGTTAAATTAAAAGCCGCTGCTGTATAAAGGGTCCCTCGAAGCGGAACGGCCGCCAACTCGTTCCGGCGCCTCGTCAAAGGGTTACTCTTTCACTACAAGATATTATTCATTAGCCGCCGCCGCACAAGCCGCACACAATATTGCCTGAAGGAAAAGGTAAAGGCTCCCTAACAATAAAATGACGACCTTGTCTTCCAAAGTACGTAGACCGAACACAAATGTGCCCCCACGTGATTTGAACCCGCGACCTTTACATAAGATGATTTATTTATTTATTTATTTATTTATACACATGAATACATTATAGAAACAAGTCCAATGCGTATACATGGAAAACAGAAAGAAATTTTAATACACTAAAACTCTAAATATACATACACTTACAATAAAAATGGTTACTGCTCCAAGTATTTCACCACACATGTATGGATTTGGGTCAGTGATGCAGAGAAAACATCCACCTCTGGTTGATCTCTAGCCATACCGTTGAGTAAACGAAGCACGCGGCTGAGAGGGGCCTTGTTCACGAGGTTAGTGCGCGCCCCCGGACACTGGAACAGTCTATGACTGCGCGCGCGCGTGTACTGATCCGGCACCCATAGATATATCAGGGCCAGCAACGATGGGACATGAGTCAAACCTCTTGGAATTTTTACCATAAACATAGCCATTGTGGAATCCCTTCTTAGCTGATGATCAAGTACAAGTCAAAATTAAAATTGAGGAACCTCTTGTCCAAGTATGACAGTGAATTAAGATCCTCTGTAGATAAGGGTGGATCTTGTTTCAATCCATTAGGCAGGTGCTAGACTTTTTTTTTTGTGATATTATTTTACGTATCTTGACATAAAAATGCTACGCTTTTTATGTATATTTTGCTCAGGCAGGCTTTACCTGCCTAGCATAGCAAAGCGTAGCGTACGCCGACAACTGATGGACTGATGATCTGAAGGAAGTCACTGGTAGCGGCTGGATGAGGATGACGCCGGACCGTCAAGAGTGGCGAAATATCCAGCAGTGGACAGACACCAGCTGATGGATGGATGAGGCTTTACTTTGTTGCCGTTAAAATATTTTTGAAAATTTTACATCATTGAAGATTTTTTGATTTTTCCCGAGGTCTAAAATTAATTATATTCCTATATGTATGCCAAGTTTCAGCTCAATTGCCTTGGCTTTTATCTTGAGAATTCCGCGTATGTACATACAATACCGATGCTTCGCTAAGTATTCCTGGGGCTCTACCGCGTAATTCTCATTTGTATCAACTTCAAGCAAATGCATGCGAAATTCAACGCGTGCAAAAGAGATGGCATGTTAGGCGAGCGTCGTTGCACGCACGTCAAATTTCAATCTCAAGTTGATGATGATGAAAATGAGAATTACGCGGTTGACCCGTTGGTTTTTGATGAACGCCATCAATACGAATGTGATATACTAAAAGTCAGTTGATCGTGGTATTGCGTTCCGCGGCGGGAGCAGTGGGCGGGCGGGTGGAGGAGGGACATTCGACACAACACTTTGTGATATACTAAGAGTCAGTTGATCGTGGTATTGCGTTCCGCGGCGGGAGCAGTGGGCGGGCGGGTGGAGGAGGGACATTCGACACAACACTTTGTGATATACTAAGAGTCAGTTGATCGTGGTATTGCGTTCCGCGGCGGGAGCAGTGGGCGGGCGGGTGGAGGAGGGACATTCGACACAACACTTTGTGATATACTAAGAGTCAGTTGATCGTGGTATTGCGTTCCGCGGCGGGAGCAGTGGGCGGGCGGGTGGAGGAGGGACATTCGACACAACACTTTGTGATATACTAAGAGTCAGTTGATCGTGGTATTGCGTTCCGCGGCGGGAGCAGTGGGCGGGCGGGTGGAGGAGGGACATTCGACACAACACTTTGTGATATACTAAGAGTCAGTTGATCGTGGTATTGCGTTCCGCGGCGGGAGCAGTGGGCGGGCGGGTGGAGGAGGGACATTCGACACAACACTTTGTGATATACTAAGAGTCAGTTGATCGTGGTATTGCGTTCCGCGGCGGGAGCAGTGGGCGGGCGGGTGGAGGAGGGACATTCGACACAACACTTTGTGATATACTAAGAGTCAGTTGATCGTGGTATTGCGTTCCGCGGCGGGAGCAGTGGGCGGGCGGGTGGAGGAGGGACATTCGACACAACACTTTGTGTTTAATTACATATCATTGGGCTATATCTGATCAAAAACAGGAAGATTATATATAGTCAAATAATAGTTCTGACTGACTACTCAACGCCCAGCATAAACGGCTAAAACCAGGACAATGAAATTAGGAAGGTAGGCTAATTTTACTACGTAGGCTAGGAACTCGCTAAGAAATATTTTTTGAAATTGTACCCTCAAGTCAAGCGGGCAATAAAAGGGAAAAACCTGTTGAAGGACGTATGCTCACCAAATAGCCGACTTAGTGAAGAAGGGCAAGGTCAAAAACACCCGGAATAGAAGAGCTTGGATGATATTTTAATGCTGTAAGGAGGACTAAAATATGTTTTCAATGCAAGTGCTCGTAAAGGCCCACTTTTTATGCATCAAAACCGAACAGAAAGTCGATTATTTTGCCCTAGGGCTTTATTATTAATATTTTTTTAACTTATTTATGAAGTTGGCTAACCTGCAACCTTTTCTGTGTACCGTAAATGTTATACTTTTTTGCCACTGCTTAACGGCTCTGGATACAGTCCTTTTGAGCAATTCATAATTTAAAGTTTACAAGATTATATTTGTTTTATTTCCTCACACTATGCATTGAAAAACGTAGTATGATACACGGGCGTAAGAGCAATAAATTACTCGGTTACGTTTAAAACATATTATTTTTATACAAAGACGGCGGGACTTTAATGGAGACCGTCATAAAGGTACGGTGGGACTCGAACGGAGACCGTTATACAGGTACGGTGGGACTTGAACGGATACCATCATACAAGGACGGCGGGACTTTAATAGAGACCGTCATAAAGGGACGGTGGGACTCGAACGGAGACCGTCATACAGGTACGGTGGGACTTGAACGGATACCATCATACAAGGACGGCGGGACTTTAATAGAGACCTTCATAAAGGGACGGTGGGACTTGAACGGAGATCGTCATACAGGTACGGTGGGACTTGAACGGATACCATCATACAAGGACGGTGGGACTTTAATAGAGACCTTCATAAAGGGACGGTGGGACTTGAACGGAGACCGTCATACAGGTACGGTGGGACTTGAACGGATACCATCATACAAGGACGGCGGGACTTTAATAGAGACCGTCATAAAGGGACGGTGGGATTCGAACGGAGACCGTCATACAGGTACGGTGGGACTTGAACGGATACCATCATACAAGGACGGCGGGACTTTAATAGAGACCGTCATAAAGGGACGGTGGGACTTGAACGGAGACCGTCATACAGGTACGGTGGGACTTGAACGGATACCATCATACAAGGACGGCGGGACTTTAATAGAGACCGTCATAAAGGGACGGTGGGACTCGAACGGAGACCGTCATACAGGTACGGCGGGACTTGAACGGATACCATCATACAAGGACGGCGGGAGTAGGTAGTTATTGTTCGTTCTGGATCATCGAAATTAACGGCTCACGGCTCGCGCCGTTCGCTCGACGCTAATTTCGACGATCCAGCACGATCAATAACTGAGTCGATTATTCAAAAACAAAGTACTGTTCAACGGACCCGGGTTGGTGAACGCGATGCCAATCTCGCACCAGTATGCAAATTTTGAGGTAACAACACCCTCAGTTACTGGTTCTATTGGTATGAACAGAACGTACCGTTCAACGGACCCAGGATCGTGAACGCGGTGCCAAACCCTCGCACCAGTGACGCCGCTGCCCGTCACCAGTGTGTTTAGTTTAAGGCCCGGAAATTCAGGATGAATTAGTGCATTTTTACAAAATTGCAAGGTTCATTATCCCGCTGGTTCAAGCTAGTTCCGATCGGACCTACTAAGGCGCGATCGTGGCAATTGCTAAGTATGAGTAGTTTTCATATTATATATCATAGTACAAGAAAACAAGCTACAATAATAATTCATTTTAATTCAAGAGAGATCTGGAGGTTTGCGAGTTGACACGTGTGACCTACTATTATAAATTGTTATTTATATTATTTTTTAGAACTGCAGATTTTCGCAATCGGCTAGTTGGTAATTAAAGTGAATCATTTGCATTTTCACAAAAAATAAAAACTGTAGTCAGTACAATTACTTGAATATACAGGTTGTTTTTTTTTCTTTGTTTTAACTTGTATTATTATTATATGTTATTTCGATCGTGCATAAAACTGAAACTAACGTTGAGAAGCGGATTACCACGATCTTGACTAAATCATAAATAGGAACAGAGTCGCTAAATAACTCCGTGTAGCAACGTTGTTCGTGACTTTGCGATTTAGTCACGATCGTGGCAATCCGTTACTTAACAGTAGTTTTAATTTTAGGCACGATCGTCGTACAAAAACAAATTTATATACATACTAGCTGTTGCCCGCGACTCCGTCCGCGTGGGTTTGTGTAGTTGTGATAATTACCCTAAGTCCATCCTTGAAAAGTACCCTATGTCCGTCCCTAGTAATAGCAAAACAGCGTTACTTTTGCAATCAATTATATATTAGTGTGATGTGATGTGATGTGATATACAGGATAAGTAATATAAATTTTAGCTATGGAAGCCATACCATTTTATGATCAACCTGTAGATACTGACCTAGATAGCATTTCGTAACTTCATAGAGACATTTTGCTAAATCAATAATATTAGTATTTTGTAAATTTGCGAATTCAGCCGCATTATTTCAGGTGCAGAGGTTGTCAACTATTATGTTTTGAATGAATTATGAAAACAAGCTAAAGCCGCTGCTTCGCCGCAGAGAAAATTAATTAATTTTCTTGCGAATCTGCATGCTTAGTATGTGCTTAACACATTGTCCTAGGACAGCGATAGACATACAATTTTCAATCGGACACTCTGTAAGTGGTCAGTAAGGTTCTTTGACCCTTTTTGTGAAGTTAGTATTTTTTTTTCCCTGCAACTGCAAGCCCAGCCCGGTCAATTTCTATGGGAAGTTAACATTTTATTTTGCTATATTACCAAAACGTATTATCGATCTGTGTCACTTACAGACTCTCCAGTATGAATTTGACTATATCAATAAAAGTCACCTTACTATCATCAACTACAGCAGAATAAACAAAACAGAAGTGTTCCAAAATAATAAATGATAAGAGATATCATTATACGTTTACGATCCCGACACACCTCTTTCACTTCTTCCGTATTCATCAATCGAGGCTTTTACCCAACGAAAAGTACAGTACGTTTTTATTTATATATAGAGAAACCTACCTACATATTCAAACAAAAAACAAAACTGGAGCATAAAAAAATCGTTAACAACACCTGACATGCGTCGTTAATTTTTGCTTTATAAACTACTAAAATTTGACGAATAATTATCAGTTCTCTACGCTCTACCTACAAGTCAGTTAGTACTCGTACTTGACAAAGTCATCGCTCGGTTCCGCTGCTGCCTGCTGCTGGTGCTCCGATTGCTACATTCTGTTGCTGTTGCTGTCAAACTGCGAATCCACTGTCTTCAGATAATGTTAGTAAGTTTGATTTATGTTTTTAATTTCTTTATACCATGTATTTTTTTAAATGACTGATGTCGACCCTTCTTTCATATAAAAGTATAAAAAGTATTATTTACGTTTAATCACTTATGAATATCATCATCCAAGTCAGCCCCTAACAGCTCTCATAATTTAATTACTTTTACCTATTACCTAGGTAATGTTTAAAACTGTATTCAGTAATCAATTAATATTGTAGGCATGTTTTTGTGGAATGTAACAACTTATTGAGTTTGTGTAATTTTCAGGTCGGACTCTGATTACTACAACAGTGTGGGGATACGTGTAGGTGTACTGATGTCAGGAACAAGTTAAAGGAAACATGTTGTTTGGTTGATGGTCGTATAATGAATGAATATATTTAATTAGTACAAAAAATACCTTAATTCTAATTTACTGACTAAGCGTAACTTTAATGACGCACGAAAGTGCATGTCGCAATGCTACATCTCCCCCGAAAGTATATGGTTACACATCCCTTTGAAAGAAAAAAAAATGTTTACATTACAAAAACTTAAAATAAAATCAATGAAAACATTTTTGCTTAATTGTAAAAATTAAACTAAATATTCAATCACGAAATAATTTCGTATTATTTTTATGAACCAAATATTCTTTATTAAACTTATCAATCTTCACATTTGGTGATAAATCTTCTAAAACTACAAAAGGGCCTTCGTAAACACAATCCAACTTATTACCTACTTGATTTTTCACTAAAACTAGATCTCCTGGCTTATATTTAATAGTATTACAATTTTTATCAAAATTAAATTTTCTTAAGGATTTACTATTTAAAAGACTTTGCTTAGCATCTAACTGAGCTTTTTGCAATCTGTATTTTAACTCTTTGGGGTAGTCGTCGAAGTTATACAAAGGATCGACTCCCTTACATAAATTGGATGGAAGGTTACAAACTTTGCCAAACACGAGTTCGTATGGAGTGTATTTCGTCTCTGAATGTACACTAGTGTTGAAAGAAAAACACCAAAACGGAACCCACTCGCTCCAATCACTCCTGTTGTTTTCACATTGAATCCTAAGGTAGGCGCCTAAGTGCTTATGCGTATTTTCTATGCCTCCTAAGGTCTCGTGATGGTACGCGGTAGATATTAATTTCTCGATACCTAGTAACCTACACACCTCACTCATCACTGATGACGTAAATTCGGTACCCCTATCGGTCAGTATCTCTTTTGGGATACCGTAACGCAATATAAAACTGTTAACAAAAGCTTTGGCCACAGTTTCAGCGTCTTTTCGCTCCAAAGGATAAGCCTCTACATATTTGCTTAGATCGCACTGTATAGTAAGGATGTACCTTTTATTATGATTATCTATATCTAGTGGGCCCATAATGTCTAAACTAATTCTTTCAAATGCCGAGTTGGCAGCGGAGGTTATAACCATAGGCTCTTTGATGTGTCTGTTCGTGTGTTTCTGAATTTGACAACTCTTACAACGTTTTACATAATTCATAACGTCATTAGTCATACCAAGCCAAAAATAGTATTTTTTAATGTTATTTAACATGCGATTCATACCTGCATGTCCACTTGTGGGCAAAAGGTGAAAGTCATTTAAAATTGTCGTTATTTCATCCCTGTCTGAAATACGATCTATGTCTCTTGTAATAAGGAATTTTGGTGACGCGATTTTACATTTGTTGATACTGCGCAGTATACTTTTAATAAATCGAGCGTTACTCCTATTTTTTATGATGAGTAGCTCTACAATATTTAACTTTTGGCACAATTTTTCGAGATCCCTCGCTAACACCAACTCGGTCGATAACGATCGGGTATCAAGAATGATCGCGGATTGCGATGGTATATAAGTGCAATAGTTAGCGTCACTTGAAACATACTCTGAAATATTCAAACTTTTGTCATTAAAATTGTTTAAGAAAATTAATTCAGTTATCTCATTTGGTCGTTTGAGCACCTCTACTGCTGTAGGTTGATCAGGCCTACTGGAAGTAAAAGGCTCGGTGGGTCGGTCATGGTCGGTGCCCTGACTCTCTAGTCTTTTCGTCTTTGCTCTTGTCAACACGGAAACTACGTGTTCTTGTAAGTCTTTAAGGTCTTTAGACGAAACCGGAAGTCGACTTAAGGCGTCTGCAGCTGCGTTATTTCGACCCGGAACGTATTCAACCTCAAAGTCATACTCTTCTAAGTATAACCTAAACTTTGTCAATCGACTGGAGGGGTCGGTTAAACCGAACAAATAAACTAAAGGTCTGTGGTCGGTAAAGATTTTAAATTTTCTACCATACAAATAAGGTCTAAAGTAGCGTACGGCCCATACTATAGCTAACAGTTCCAGTTCTATTATCGGATACCTAGTCTCTGTTGGTTTAAGATTTCTACTGGCGTAAGCTATGACTTTGCCATTAATGTTTGATAGAATTGCACCCAAACCTACGAACGAGGCGTCAGTTTGCAAACGGAAGATGTTAGTTTTGGAAAAGTCGGGATAATCCAACACAGGCGGATTACAGAGCGCCAATTTTAATTTCTGAAATGCATTTTCGCAATCAATAGTCCATTCGAATTTTGCACCTTTTTTGCCTAATGCATGTAACGGAAATACGATGTCAGCGAAACGTGATATAAAGCGTCGGTAATAGTTCGCGAATGCAACAAACCGTGTTACCTGGTCGGCGTTATTCGGCCTTGGATAATTTTTCATCGTTGTAATTTTATCTGGGTCTGGAAAAATACCTTCGGATGTGATTTGATGTCCTAGGTAAATTATTTCCTGTCGAAGGAACTCACACTTTATAGGGTTAAGTTTAAGATTAACCTCACGCAATCGGTTCAGTACGCTTACGAGATTTTTATTATGGTGTTCCATGGATTTTCCTATTAAATAAATAAAACACTTGTCAAAATTAAGGCCTGCCATTGCTATGGTCATAAGCCTCGAAAAAACACTGGCACTTGTTTTGATACCCATGGGACAGCGTTTCATTTAGTACTGTTTCCCTGCGTTGGAAGCTGTATAATTTGATACTGTCTATCAGTTGAGAGGTAACCTGCTCCTGACCTGTCATAATAGGCAACAGGGCGATGGCTGTTTTTAAATCGAAATTATCTTGCGCCATGTTTACGGTTTCTGTGCACTTATCTACATATAAGGGAATATTTAAACTTAAAATATATTGGTAAATCCCTCGTATATTTCCTATCAATATGTTAGATGCTTATATTTCTTCACTATTTAATACACTCGATTCTATTTTTACTCTTATATCAGACGAAATAGACTCCAAACGACTGTATAATTCTCGAGCTTCTTGAAACTTGAGCTGAGCTGTCTCTGAACTTTGCCTTCTGGCTGGTCCGACTTTAATGAGATATGCTTTTATTTCAATTAATCTCTCATAAATAATTTCTAACTCAGTTAACTCAGACATAACAAACTAGACGATGGAAATCGTTTCAAAAATATAGGGAAGTACATAAAAACATTAGGTACATTGATAGTGACTTACTTGTCTAGTAGACTGTACTTTAAAAAAATATCGGCACCACGGCTATGACTTGACGGTGAGGGGCGACACGTGGCATGACGCGGCGGCTCGCAGCGGTCATCGGCGGGCGGCGGCGGGCGGCGGGCGTCAGCGGGCATCGGCTGGTCTGGCAGCTCTCGACTCCTTGTCCGCTGAGGGTGGGCCGGGCTATACCCTGGACTCCGTGGGCCGGGATTACCCTGGACACCGCTCGTACGCTTCAAGTTTTCTTATAAGTTCTTCTTATGATTGGTGATGTCAGCTATGTTAGTTGTTTGATTTATGATTACTTGATTGTCAGCCATGCTACGGTGATAGTGGCTATGTGTCTTCTTCTTTAAAGTGGCTTCTTCAATTTCATGTTCGTTTCGATCTTCCTGTTTATAACGAAGTCCTTGGGTTCTTGTGGCTGAGGGTCGCCATGTGGGGATACGTGTAGGTGTACTGATGTCAGGAACAAGTTAAAGGAAACATGTTGTTTGGTTGATGGTCGTATAATGAATGAATATATTTAATTAGTACAAAAAATACCTTAATTCTAATTTACTGACTAAGCGTAACTTTAATGACGCACGAAAGTGCATGTCGCAATGCTACAACAGGAAGTCAGTAGGAAGGGAGAGGAGCCATTTCGAGACGGACGACGAGGTAGCTTTTGCGAGGTATGTATTTTCCCCATAATATTTTCGTCGAGTGTTTTCTGTCTTCTCCTATGGGTTTCCAAGGTTTAAAAGATTCAATCATACTACATCCCGATCGATTGTTAGGTGGGGCGATCTTTGAGCTTGTAGGCCTGTCTGCCAACTTTTACACTGTAACTTACTGTTAAACTAAGTATCAGTACACATAAATAAAGTTGAAGTATCTGTCTGTCTGTCTGAAATGGAAAACTCAAAAACTACTGATCAGGTACTACTACAGGTTTTATGAGAAATACTTGAGTATATTGAGCAGTAGCTATTGCAAGTTCTTTGATGATAAAGTTATTTTTATCATTTTTAAATTTTTAAATCGAACCAGTAACTGAGGGTGTTGTTACCTCAAAATTTGTATACTGGTGCGAGGGTTTGGCATCGCGTTCACCAACCTGGGTCCGTTGAACAGTACTTTGTTTTTGACCAATAGATTCAGTTATGATCGTGCTGGATCGTCAAAATTAGCGTCGAGCGAACGGCGCGAGGGTTTGGCACCGCGTTCACGATCCTGGGTCCGTTGAACGGTACGTTCTGTTTATACCAATCGAACCAGTAACTGAGGGTGTTGTTACCTCAAAATTTGCATACTGGTGCGAGGGTTTGGCATCGCGTTCACCAACCTGGGTCCGTTGAACAGTACTTTGTTTTTGACCAATCGATTCAGTTATTGATCGTGCTGGATCGTCAAAATTAGCGTCGAGCGAACGGCGCGAGGGTTTGGCACCGCGTTCACGATCCTGGGTCCGTTGAACGGTACGTTCTGTTCATACCAATCGAACCAGTAACTGAGGGTGTTGTTACCTCAAAATTTGCATACTGGTGCGAGGGTTTGGCATCGCGTTCACCAACCCGGGTCCGTTGAACAGTACTTTGTTTTTGACTAATCGATTCAGTTATTGATCGGCTGGATCGTCGAAATTAGCGTCGAGCGACGGCGCGAGCCGTGAGCTGCTAATTTCGTTGATCCAGAACGAACAATAACTACCTACTGGCGGGACTTTAATAGAGACCGTCATAAAGGGACGGTGGGACTTGAACGGAGACCGTCATACAGGTACGGTGGGACTTGAACGGATACCATCATACAAGGACGGCGGGACTTTAATAGAGACCGTCATAAAGGGACGGTGGGACTCGAACGGACACCGTCATACAGGTACGGCGGGACTTGAACGGATACCATCATACAAGGACGGCGGGACTTTAATAGAGACCGTCATAAAGGGACGGTGGGACTCGAACGGAGACCGTCATCCAGGTACGGTGGGACTTGAACGGATACCATCATACAAGGACGGCGGGACTTTAATAGAGACCGTCATAAAGGGACGGTGGGACTCGAACGGAGACCGTCATCCAGGTACGGTGGGACTTGAACGGATACCATCATACAAGGACGGCGGGACTATAATAGAGACCGTCATAAAGGGACGGTGGGACTCGAACGGAGACCGTCATACAGGTACGGTGGGACTTGAACCGGTAGGAATGAAGTTTTTGTTACTAATTCATAGTGTTCAGTGTTACGTGATCGAAATTCTGAATCCTAATGATATTGATTGCTTCCATCACTTTGCAAAAAACATCAAATCGAACTTACTTGCATTTTAATTGAAGATTTATTGTACGTGTTGCAGAGCTGTTTATGTCTAGTTTTTTTTCATGTTCCATATGTACTCTTTTTGTCATGTTGACATGTTGCGTTTTGTTTCACAGGTGCCACTTCACTACAGTATATTCTTGGGATTTACTACCCCAAGAACCAGAACTTCATTCACACATTCTTGCCTAAGGGGGTCTTAACAGCTGTCGGATCTACATTGGGGTCGGAAGATTGTTCTAACACAATATTTTCGACGCAATAAGGAACGGTATTTGTCTGTTATTTCTTTGAGAAAGGGAAGGTATATTGGAGCCCTCACTGCACTCACTGGGCGAGTTACAGTTGACGGATTCGCAAGGGGAGGTATACTTGAGCCCTCACTGCACTCACTGGGCGAGTTACAGTTGACAAGCCAGTTTGATGTATTTTTATAGAGTATCGTCTCACGCTTGCCCACAACCGAGCCTGATGGAAAGCAACGATGAGACCAAGGATAAAAAGCACTCGCACAGAACGATGAGCAGGCGTGGCGTTAGTTAGTCAGTCTGTCCAGTGACTTCCACAAAATCTACAGAAGTCGGAACGGACGAATTATTGATAATTTAAAACTAGCCGTAACCCTCTCTGGTACGGCTTCTCATTACATTCCGGTGCACGACGAGTGTTGATGACGTCACGAGAGTAGTGGCGAACCACGGCCACACTCTACCACCAGTTGAAGTGAACCGGTTGCACTGGTTTCTTTTAGCGTCATCAGTGTTTGTATCTCAGTTCACGCCTCTCCGGGAAGGAGAAGGAAGTATCTACGATGTTTCAAGCGATATTAAGTTATTCTTATGCACCCCAGAAAAACATAAAATTTAGAAGTAACTTCGATTTTTTTTTCTATGAAGCAAACTTAAAGCTTTTGCGTTTTTTCTAAGATAAACCTATTAAAAATATAGTCTACTATGTATATTATTTGTATCAAACCGATTAACTAAGTTACTCAATGTGAAACGGTGATTTGAAGTTGTGCATTTGATAGTTGGTGATTACGATAGGTGGCACTTGGTGGAATTTACTACACATTATGTTCGAGCATAATAAAGTTTTATTTATATGTGGAAAGGTACAATTTGTGCATTTGCCATTATACGGACCCTTAATTACACCGATTTAAAAAAAGAAAATGTATGCTGTCAACTCACTGTAACTTCAGCTCATTTTATTTAAAAATCTAACTGAGAAACTCCTGTACTCAGTTGCTCGAAAGGAAAACCAATTTTAAATTATTAACAAGAAATGCGAATAAAAATTATAGGTATTATAGGGAGAACTCGATTTTCCATAAAATTCATATTTACTAGCTTTACGATTCCAATTTCCGGATTCGTTTATTACAAAATAATCAGAAATTGCAGTTTAATGTTACAAAACCGAACGAATATTTTTATTATACAATTATCTCCAATTAAAATGAAATTAAATACAAGTAGGTGTAGTGTTACAGTGATGTTCGAAATAAGTTTGATTTTATTTTTAGTTTTTTCATTAAGCTTTTGTGCAAGTACGTTTTTTATTTATATTTTAGCTGTAGTTGATTTTGTTTTTTTTCCTAGGATTTATGTTTTCCCAGTCTTGTCAATTAAAGGGCCCAGTGTAAAATGTTCCCTTAGGGACTTTTTTCACCGGGACCTTCATATGTTTTTCATATGACGATGTTGTGAGCTCGGTCTGTTGAATGACTACCCCTAATAATAACCCCTAATTGGAACAATTAAAACAATCAAGTGCAACCACCATCCCACCTCCTTCGACGACGCAGCCAACGCTTAGCGCACGAGCAATGCGTGCAGTTCGCCGATCGGTGGCTGCCAGTGCCCGTTTGGCAACGACGGTGAACGCCGCGTCATCGTCCTAAGAACGACACACGCCTTGATAATGCCGACATTATATCGATGAAACGGTTGGCATATAGTCAACAACAATCACACGTGAGTGTTCAAGCCGTATGTAATAATAAAGTAAACAATACTATAGATGCGTGGCTACGCTTCAAGGTGCCTCTCTGTCTATCGCGAAACTCTACCCTTTCTTAACACACTGAATGGTTCGCGCCAGGGTGAGCCACCGATGTGTTTAGCCTTGGCCGGTTTGAACAGGTCTGGTAATACTAAATGAATTAACGTTATCTAACGATCCAGGAACCACTGTGAAGCCCAGTGCCGCCAACACCACCGCTGCTAACTCCACCTCGTTCGCCGCCGCCGCCGGCCTGCCACCGTCGTGGCCGGCGCAGTGGAACAGTGGCGTCATACCTTATGTCATTGACTATTATGCTTCAAGTTGGTTCTTAATTTTCTTGTTTGACATTCCAAATATCCTTTATTTTTACTATTTATTACTAAAAAACTTGTGGTTTTAATACTCAATTAAATATAATTAATATTTAAGTTTTACAAATTTTTTTTTGTATTTTAATTGTATTTCTTTTTAGGGTTCCGTAGTACGTAAAAGTTACAAAAGGAACCTTTATGCTGAGATTCCGTTGTCCGTCCGTCCGTATGTCACAGTTTCATCAATTTAACATCGTTAAAGATAAAGACTTGAAATTTGGTACAAAAATAGGAATAATTTGTCCCATAAAATGGTGTACAATTTTTTTTTTAACATGTTCTAAATATTTTCAATACAAAAGAGAGAAAAAAAATAAAAAACACTATAATACAATATGGGTATTTGACTGTAAAAATATATACTTTTACTATATTTATTGGCACTGCTTTCGAAAAATCATTGAATAACTATAAAAAAAATGTATGCACCCCCTTATCTCCAAAACTGGTAGATAGAAATATATGAAAAAAAAATTTGCGATAAAAAAATTCAGTACAAGTGAGAAAGAAATATTGCAAAAAATAAAACAAATATATATTTTTTTTATATATAAATGCAAAATGGTTATCCAATTGTAGGAAGAGCTGATTGTAAAATATATAGTTTGGCTAAATTTATTTACATCTATTTTGAGGAATCCTCAAAAAGTCACAAAAATGTATGTCCCTCCGTGGATAAAAACAAACACTTGTACTGTTTCACAATTTACTTGATAACACAATTAACCCAAGTAGTTTCGCCTTATCGGCATTCTCAAGGGATTTAACATAATAATTAAGTTCTTAACACTAGTTATCTATCACACAAGCATGCAGCAGCATGAACACAAGCAGAATATTATTATAAACGGCAATCCCCAATATACAGGAAAAAATAGCGGTCGGTAAAGGAAGATTATTTAAAATATTCTCCTCATTAAAAATAGCGGTCGGTAAAGGAAGATTACTTTAAAATACACTCCTCATTCAAAAATAGCGGCCGGTAAAGGAAGATTACTTTAAAATACACTCCTCATAAAAAAATTGCGGTTGGTAAAGGAAGATTACTTTAAAATACACTCCTCATAAAAAAATAGCGGTTGGTAAAAGAAGATTACTTTAAAATACACTCCTCATAAAAAAATAGCGGCCGGTAAAGGAAGATTACTTTAAAATACACTCCTCATAAAAAAATAGCGGTTGGTAAAGGAAGATTACTTTAAAATACACTCCTAATAAAAAAAATAGCGGTTGGTAAAGGAAGATTACTTTAAAATACACTCCTCATTAAAAAATAGCGGTCGGTAAAGGAAGATTACTTTAAAATACACTCCTCATTAAAAAATAGCGGCCGGTAAAGGAAGATTACTTTAAAATACACTCCTCATAAAAAAATAGCGGTTGGTAAAGGAAGATTACTTTAAAATACACTCCTCATTAAAAAATTGCGGTCGGTAAAGGAAGATTACTTTAAAATACACTCCTCATCAAAAAAAAAAACACTACCAAGATTTTCTTTCTGGCGATCAATAAACAAAAAAAAACAGCCAAGTGCGAGTCAGACTCGTGTACCTAAGGTTCCGTATTGTGGATGATCAAAATTAATTTTGTCATTCTTTTTCGTGAATTTCTCAACCGCTTTATTCTTCCTCTAATTTTTACGTTAACACATATTATCATGATTTTTTTCATATTTTTCGGTTCCCCAGTTTTGGAGATAAGGGCAGGGACATACATTTTTTGTGGTTTTTCAAGTATTTTCCGAAATAGATGCAATTAAATATAGCCAATCTTTATGTTTCTACAATAAGCTAATACCTACGATTTGATTGTTATATTTTTTTTATTTATTTACTTCTTTTTTATGTTCCTCATTTGTACTTATTTTTTTTAATTTCTATAATATTTATGTAATTGGCCAGTTATGATCTATAATCGTCATTTTTTTCATATTATTCGGTCTATCAGTTTCGGAGATAAGGGGGAAGACATACATATTTTTGTGGTCTTTGAAAGATTTCTCCAAACCAGTGTCAGTAAATAAAGTATAAGTATATATTTTTACAATTAGCTTTTTAATATCTTCAATTTGATAATCATGTTGTATTTTTAAGATATTATTATTTATTTTTCTTACTTTTGTTTTGGAAATATTTTAAATAGTTACAAATTTTTCATAATTTTTTTACACCGTGATATGTCAGCAAATTAATGCTATTTTAACTTTATTTAATTTTATTTTAATTTTTGCTTTAACGATGCTAAAATGACAACGGAGTCTCACCATAAAGGTTACTTTTGTACATTTTAGGTACTATGAAACCCTAAAAAGACTATTAACACTTTCAAAAAAAATTGTAAGCTAGCAGTTTGACCATTATAGCCGTGTAAATTATGCTGTTTGGTAATGATGGAAGGAAGAAGTACACTGGTACACTTATACATATAAGGTATACTGCTGCATTCAGGAAAAAGTAAGCTATAGTGGCGTTTTCCAGAGTTTGGGGGGCATTAGTACCGATGGAAACAGAACTCGCTTTCGTATCTAGACCACACCTGGCTGCACTAAACGGTTGTCGTTACATCGAAGAATGTCTCAAGGCTCATGTGGTTCTCTATTCACATCTCATTTTTACATATTCAATAATATTCATGCATGATAATACCAGGGCCCATACCGCAGGAATTATATGAGATTATCTCGGTGAAGTCAGTATCTCCGTTATGAAATGGCCAGCAAGAAGCCCGAATATGAATCCCATCGAGCAGTTGAGGGATGAACTAAAAAGACGAGTTCGAGCAAGAGATCCTGCTCCAGAGACTTTTGGCTGGCTGAAAAACGCAATTCAAGAAGAATGGAATATCATTCCACAACATGTAGTAGTGACTCTTATCCGATCCATAAAGAACCGCGTGAAAACTGTTTTAAGGGCTCGGGGAGAGAATACAAATTATTGAAGAAATTGTACTTGAACTTTTTTATTTACCTGCGTGTTTTGTTATTTTCATTTAATGAAATCTCCATACAGGTTAGAAGTGACTTGTTCAATAAAACAATGAGCATAAGAAAATTCAATTTGAATTTGTAAGATTAACATAGGGAATTCGAAGCCTTGTACATCTATATGACAATTTAATATTTTTCGCCTATAATACAATATTTTTCTAATAAACTTGAGAAGATTTTCGATTTTTTTGATGAGAAGACCAACTGCTGATCTTCCTAAGTTAGTTCATTTGTCGTTACTTTGTCCGTTTTATATTGATGACAGCAGATTATACTCAAAATAAATTTTCCTTTCTTTTTGGAATGTTGTTCCTCATCGCACAGTATACTCCAGACGCTTAGCGGATGAGGACTAGACCGAAAAAAGTGTAACATTTCAACCGTTACGTTTTCATCGTATCGCTTTTACACACTTCTTTGTCGCTTACGCTTCTTACCGCGTTTCATAGTACGGGGTAGAGTGAGCGACGCATCCCAGTCAAATCGACAATATGATTCAATCAGTTTTAGAAAACGTAGACGTTAATTTATTTCCATAAAATTGAAAGATTTATAAAATAATAATCACTGAGCTCTTGAATAGCTGGCTGCTTGTATGATGGTATCTTTCCTGACTTAATGAAGTTTAGTAAATTGATCCCCCTTTTTAAATCAGGCGACAACGGGGACCCTTCAAACTATAGACCTGTGTCAGTTTTACCGGTATTGAGTAAGGTTTTTGAAAAAATAGTTTTTAATCAATTGTTATTTCATTTTAATTTAAATAAGTTGCTTCACTGTGAACAACATGGATTCACTAGAGGGATGTCAACCACAGATGCAGGAGTTGCTTTAGTTAAGCACATTTTTGATGCTTGGGAAGAAAAGCAAGATGCATTTGGTGTATTTTGTGACCTCTCGAAAGCCTTTGATTGCGTTAATCATGAAACACTCTTATGTAAATTGGATCACTACGGAGTGAGGGGCAAATCTTTGGCGTTATTGAAGTCATATCTTAGTGATCGTATTCAAAAGGTAGACATTAACGGGGTAAAATCAAGTGGAGCATTAGTTAAAATGGGTGTCCCGCAGGGTTCCATATTAGGGCCCTTGCTGTTTTTAATTTACATAAATGACCTTCCATATTTAGTTAAAGACTTAACGAAGATAGTATTATTCGCAGACGACACGTCACTTATTTTTAAAGTTAATAGACGTAAAGATATCCTTGACGGCGCGAATACAACTTTATCACTGGTGCTTGATTGGGTTACTGTAAATAATTTAGTTTTAAACGCAAAAAAGACAAAGTGTATAAAATTTACGTTGCCAAATGTAATTCAAGTGGATGGTAATTTGCTTTTGCAGGGGTCCAAGCTGGAGTTAGTTAACGAAACTAAGTTTTTAGGCATTACGGTAGACTCTCGTCTTCAGTGGGGTCCCCACATAGAAGCCCTATGTGGTAGACTTAGTTCGGCCGCATACGCTGTTAGACGCATAAGACAAATTACTGATGTAGATACTGCTAGACTAGTCTATTTTAGTTACTTTCACAGCATTATGTCATACGGCATGCTGTTATGGGGTAGAGCCGCGGATACAGACGCAGTCTTTGTTTTGCAGAAGAGAGCAATTCGGGCTATTTATAATATGAAGCACCGGGATTCATTAAGACAAAAGTTCAAAGAAATTAATATATTAACGGTTCCTTGTGAATATATTTACCAAGTCCTTAGATATGTCAGAAAAAATGTTGAGTCTTTCCCAAGGCTTGGTAAGCAACATTGTAAGGAAACCAGAAATAAGCATAAACTGGCTTTTCCAAAAATCAGACTCGCTAAGGTGAGTACCTCTTTTGTAGGACATGGTATAAGATTTTACAATAAACTTCCAAAGGAGGTCCTTACTTTGTCAGAGAATAAGTTTAAACTGTATATTAAGCAGGGCCTATTGAAAAAGGCATATTATAAAATTAATGAATATTTGGATGATGGTGAAGCATGGTGTTACAGTGATAATGATAGTAAGTTATAATTCAATTAAATAGTATAATTTCTTAACTTATGATTCCTCTAAGGTGTAAACATTAATTGATTACAGACTGTAAAAGGAAAAGGACTATATGAGACAGGTAGACAAAGATATATATGTTTTTCTTTTTTTCATTAACCTGAATTCCTGCTGTCTTGTATTTTCTTATCCCTTGGTTAAAGTAGATATAAGTCATATATTGTATAGCATAAGTTTTATGTTAAAAAAAAAGACATGATCTTGCTAAGTTTCTTGCCCTTCTTCTTAGCAAGACTAATCGAATGGGCGGAGGTAGGCATGTATTTATATATGTAACCTATTAGTATGTAGTATATAGGATGGGATTTGGTCGGCCGCCTGGATTCGTGCTGGGGGCTCGGTTGGTGATCATTGAACCTTGTTCCTGGGGCCGTATTTTTGGGTCGTTCGGGTTCGGTTCGCGTGCGGAAGTGTATGCCTGTCTCATCTTGCAAATGACAAGTTCTGGTGTGCAACGTGGGATGGGTATGTGCTTTCGCGCGTGGGTTGGGAACGAGCGATTCGGAAATGCGGCTCCTGGTCCCTGGCCGGGTCTCCGGTGTGGGTTCGGGCGGCTGATTGGATTTTACCTTGTATAATACATATTATACCTATCATTTTAATCGTAAATATATTGCTACATAAATTAAATAAACCTTTAATTTAGTTCATGTACATTTATTATTTTATTACATATATTTTCTTTATTAGATTAAATTTGACGTGTAAAAAGTGTATATATCTATACCTGCTTTGCAAAATAAACTATTTGAATTTGAATTTGAATTGTTATGATTTTGCAAATTTTTATGAGCTACGAACACACAATACCTTTTCTCCTTAAACGCTTGTGGGATGTGTGTTTACAAGCGTATGTATGTCTATGTATAGATAGGTTGTTTGATAAAAGACGCTCGTTGCTACCAGAAATTGTAGCTTATAAAAAGTGGTAATACTGACTAGTGACGGGCATCGGCGTCACTGGTACGAGGATTCCCTAACCACGCTCAGACACCACTAATTGTATGCTAAAGGGTGATACTTGCAGCTGGAACAGGGGCCCATAAGCTGTCCCAGATTTATAGTATACAAGTATCTTATATTCTACAAAATATAGTACTAAATGTCCTACCAGACAGTTGTATGATGACGTCATCCACTGATCCTCGCACGAAGACCCTCCACGTGGACTCCAAGGCGTGTCGGTGCCGTGACGCGTTGATCACCTTCCACGATGAATCTAAACACAACCCTCCTACCCCGGGATGCATCCAACCCAGAAGAAAAATTAACAAGTCCACTTGTCGGAAGCCGCGTGGACACAGGTTATGTCACACACACACAGGAAATTCACTAAAAAGTGGCCTTCACGCCAAAATATCGTCAGCCCTTGACCCACTAATGTTCTTTACGATGTCCACATCGATTTGTCGTTAATATCCCTTAATATAATTAAAATTATGGTCGACCGCGACCCCTTTTCCAAAATCACGTCTTTTCCGAGACATTTGACAGCTCCAAGTCCATAGACAAAATATATAGACCATTGTCGGATACGTTCCGAAATATACATTTTATTCTAAACATAGGTGTATTACTGCAGTATAATCGTACGGACGGCGACTTGCGCTTCAGTATCGAAAGGAACTTCGTACTAACGAGGTGTCCCATGACACTTCTTGACTTTTATATTTTTACTTTTATCTGTTTTGTATTCAGCCCATTGAATTGATAAATTCATGTCAATTATATTCCTTTTATATTATAGTATATTTTAATTTAAGACACCATAATACCTCCATACATCTTGTAGACTTGAAGCGGCTGATATTGAACGTGAACAAGGGTATAGAACACCTGTCGGCGCGCTCCACCCTGCTCTTCAAGGAGTGCGAGCCGGTGGAGGCGGCCAACCTTCCGAACTTCACCTACCTCTTCTTCAGCTACTCCGGCGCGCTCGAGACCTGCTGCCTCAATTTCTTCACCAAGAGTATCGGGAGACGGGTAAGACGCGTCTTGTGGACATAGGGTCATATTCATATTTAGCTCGGGTGAAGAGCAATCTTCGTTCGGCAGGGCAAAATTACGTGTGACAGGAGATTTTAGTTTGGCAGGGGAAGGGTAATTTAAAAAACATACATATCGTCACGACACGAAAGGGGGTACCAGAGGTATTACTAAGTTTGAACTATGAAATGAAAGTCTTCATCCAAACTTGGTACCACCGCTTTTCACCGACGGTTATTATGTAACAACCGTGATTGGTAGTGAATTCTTTCGCCGTACTTCGGGCACAAACCCAGACACACGACCTCTGGTTTAGCAGGCGAGTGTTCTACCACTCGGTCGCAGAGGCTCTCTGTGGTAATGTAATCGTCGTTTAGTATACGAGCAATCTACCACTCGATCGCAAAAAGTGTATGTGGTAATGTAATCGTCGTTTAGTATACGAGCAATCTACCACTCGATCGCAAAAAGTGTATGTGGTAATGTAATTGTTGAGGTCAGGATCCGAAGTGGACTGTATTAAAACCCAGTATTCAAACTTCACGTCTTTATTAAGTGAAACGATAGTAGAAGTGAAGTGAACAAGTAAACTGTAGTGAATGAAAATAACAAAAATAGGGCCTTATATTTATGGCACAAAACTACTCTTGTGTGTAGTGCTTGTAGGCGCGATGTCTAAGGAGCGCGGAGAGGTGAGGCCAGAGGAAGGACGCCTGAGATAGGCCAGCCTGGACGCGAGTCAACATGTTGTCTTCTCGCTCCATCTCGTCGCTCTGTCCCTCGGTCCGCTGGCCAGCTTCCTTTCAGGCTTGTTGTCCGCAACATTCTCCCCCCGGCGCAGAGCTAACGCAGCCCTCTCTATCCACTGGGAGGACAGCGAGCCTTGTGGTTGGTCTCCACAGAATGCCTCCTCTCGTCTGGATTTCCGCGCTCCTCACGCCTCCGTCTGGTCCGGGCAGGGTACGGCTCACGATCCCTCGTGGCCAGGTGTTTCGTGGTAGTGTGGGGTCGACTACTACCACGAGATCTCCTACTTGAAGGGGCCGCTTTCCGTGGGAGGAACTCCCTCGGGGCACGAGAGTAGGCAGATACTCGCGCACCCATCTTGCCCAGAATTGGTCCGCCAGTCCTTGAGCTGCTTTCCAGGTGCGTCGGTCAGCTGGTTGGCAAGGGCCTGTCATGGGTAGGCCTGATGACGTCCCAATCAAAAAATGGTTGGGCGTGATGGCCTCTGGGTCGCTTGGGTCCACGGAGACATGCGTGAGGGGTCTCCCGTTGATCGAGTGCTCAGCTTCGGTAAGCAAGGTGGCGAGGACTTCCTCCTTGGGGTGCTGTTCTGTTAGCACCACCCGAAGAGCTGTCTTCACCGACCGCACCAACCGCTCCCAGGCGCCACCTTGGTTTGGGGCTCCAGGGGGAATGAACCTCCAGTCCATCCGGTAGGTGAGGCCGTAGTTCCGCAGTACTGGAGCCCACTCGGTGTAAGCTGCTCGAAGCTCGGCGTCAGCGCCCCTGAAGTTGGTGCCGTTGTCGCTGTACATCAGCTTGGGCCATCCTCGGCGGGCGGCCATACGCCGCAGCGCCATGATGGCCGAGTCGGTCGTCAGGCTGCTCACTAGCTCGAGGTGGACAGCGCGAGTGCTCAGGCAGGTGAAGAGGGCGCCCCACCTCTTCTCGTGACGGCGGCCGATAGTCACTGTCATCGGGCCGAAGTAATCGACACCGCAGTTGGTGAAGGGGCGGCAGTGGGCGTCGAGGCGGGCCAGTGGAAGATCGCCCGTGACGGGCACTTGCGGCGTGGCTCGCCTCACTCGGCAGAGGGCGCAGGTCTGGGCCGTGGTGCGCACCGTAGGCCGAAGGCGAAGAACCCAGAAGCGCTGTCTTAGTTCTCAGTTCTGTGTTCACAACGTTCTGTGTCGCACGCGTTCTCGATAACGACCGCATACCCGCGATTGTCAATAATAAAAATGACGGATATTTTAAAGTGCAGTTCGTGCAATATCGTTATAGACGAACTGTTATCGTATATCCAAAATAAGATATCGGTAATTGACGAGGATTCGTTATATCGTATATGTGTATCAAGTTTTAGTAGTGATGAAATCAGAAGGTCTAAAGTGTTGTTATTTGAATCTATCCCAAGTGAAAAACCGCTGATTAACCGGAAGAACAAAGGGAAGGAGCAACGTGATCTAGAAGATATCGTGTGTTTGCTGAAATCATCTGACCCTGACGAAATTCCCGTTTTTGTGGCTAGACGCCTGGAGAAATTACCGCCCGTAACCTTTGACCACCTTGACTGTACGAAGTTGCTAAAAGATCTAGTGAAATTACAATCTGAGGTTAACACAATAAAGGATACCTACGCAACTGTTAGTCAGTTGGAAGTCGTGAAATCTGATCTACATCGTATTAAACATGACTCTTTGCCGCCTACAACAATGTTTAGCAATATCAACAACAGAAGGGGCGCATGGACGAACATCGACAGCGGGCCTATAGGAATATCACAGTTCCACGGTTCTGACGATTTTACATTGACCGACGATATAGGTGAAGTAAACAACTTGCCAACCGCTGTATCTACCCCCTCAGTAATGAACAAGGTATGTGACTCATCGGACGGCCGCAGCCAGCCGGCGGCGGCCGAGGCGCTTCCAACTGAGCCGGTGCGCCTCCCGCCCCCACCTCCCTCGCCGACGCCGCTGCACCCGTTGCTGCCTACGCCGACGCCGCAACAGCAATCAGCGCCGCAACCAACGCCGATAATTCCTAATGCCAATATTATGCTAAAACATGATCATGAGACCAAATCTGACGAAGAATGGCATGTTGTTAGTAAACGTAAAAACAAAACCAAACCGAATTACCGTTACTCGGGAAAGTACGGTGTGGCTCCGGAACTAGAATGTTTCAAGGCAGCAGAGAAATTGGTCCCGATTTTTATTACGAATGTACATATTAACACGAATGTGTCTGATATTACGACGTATTTACTACAAAAAACACAAGAAAACGTTGACTTGGAAAAAATTCATCTTAGGAAATCTAATAATCACTGTGCATATAAATTTTTTGTACCAAAATCTAAAGAAGATTTGTTCTTGACAGAACAGCTGTGGCCCAAAGGAATTATCTTTCGAAAATTTGTTAACTACAAAATTAAAAACTCTAACAGGGTAACAAGCGTGTTTAAAAACGGCTCAACTGAAGTTATTCATGAGTAAAACATGTAAAATTGTTACATATAACTGTCAAAACGTGAAAACGTCTGTTGACGACGTCCGAGCGCTATGTGCAGAATGTGATATAGTTGCGTTACAGGAGACGTGGTTGTTTTCACATGACCTAGGCTTCCTGGGCACCATCGATAGAAGTTTCAGCTACACGGGCACTTCAGCCATAGATAGCTCGAGTGGCATGTTGGTGGGAAGACCTTATGGTGGTGTTGCTCTTTTGTGGAATAACAGTGTATTTGTGAATGTAGCTAGTATACAGTGTGGTAACCCGCGAGTATGTGCGATCAGAATCATTACAAACGATCGTCCGATTTTAGTGATTTGCGTGTACATGCCCACGGAGGAGCAGAAAAACATAACGGATTTTACTTACACGCTCAGTTCAGTAAGTGCTATTATAGACGAGCAAGGTATTGAGTCTGTTTATATTCTAGGCGACTTTAATGCCCACCCTCGTAAGATGTTTTATAAAGAGTTACTAGATCATTTTGATTATGGGTGGTCTTTTACGGATGTAGATAATTTAGGTATTACGTCCGATACCTACACCTTCATTAGTAAAGCGCACGGAACGCGCAGTTGGTTGGACCACTGTCTGGTTACACAGCCTGCTGCAAAGTCCGTATGTTCTGTATTAGTTAAGTATGATGTGTTTGTGTCTGATCACTTTCCCCTTACAATTGAGTGTAACTTAGACCTTATTACACCGGTGAAATCCTCACAAACACAACTGCATAACTTGGCCGTGTGGGGAGAAAGAGATGAACATCAAATCAAGTCGTATAGTGACGCATGTAATGCATATTTAAGACTGATAGATTTGCCAGTGGAATTGTTGCACTGTGGTAATTGTTACTGTAAGTTGCCTGGTCACAATGGTGTTATTGATAAACTGTACTTCGACATTGTGTCTGCTCTGAGTCAGTCAGCTATGTTAAATCGAAAAATAAGGGGCAAGGAACGCAAGCATGTTATTGGATGGAACAAGCATGTCCGAGACGCTCACGCTGAGGCACGACTAAGATTTCAAATTTGGTGTTTGTTTAAAAAGCCGACTTCGGGTCGAGTGTATGAAGAGATGAGTAAAAGTAAGAAAATATTTAAATCTCGGTTAAAATGGTGCCAAAAACATGAGGACCAAATAAAAATGGATGTTCTTGCTTCACACCACTCTGGGCACGATTTCCGCAATTTTTGGAAAAGTACAAACAGGCTTGGTGTACGGTCGGGTCTCCCCGTGAGTGTCGAGGGCATCAGCGACTCTAAGGACATTGCAGATTTATTCAGAAACCACTTTCTTGTGCATTCCTCGTTGGGACCATCAGCTGCTGTCGATGCTGAGACCGTACAGCCTAATATAAATATATTTTTTAGCGATAAAGATGTGGCGAAAATTGTTAAATCAATGACTCGCGGTAAGTCACCTGGCCATGATGGTCTCAGCATCGAGCACCTACAGCATGCTGGATCGCACATATACCGAGTACTGGCCTTATTGTTCAACTGCTGTATGAGGCATTCATACATACCTTCTGACATGATGCGTACTATTGTGATTCCGATAATTAAAAATAAGACGGGTGATAAATCCGATAAAACGAACTACAGGCCTATTTCTCTTGCAACTATTTTTGCCAAGGTATTTGACGGTTTGCTTGACGTGCATTTAAATAAACATCTGGATCTGCACGATAATCAGTTTGGATTTCGGCCGGGATTATCGACAGAGAGTGCAATACTGTGTTTAAAGCATACCGTTAGGTATTATGTGAAGAGAAATACGCCTGTATACGCTTGCTTTCTGGACCTCTCCAAGGCCTTTGATCTGGTTTCCTACGATATTCTCTGGAGGAAGCTCAGGGATATTAATTTGCCTGGTGAGCTCATTAATATCTTCAGGTATTGGTATGGGAACCAGATCAATAGTGTCAAGTGGGCAGACGTACTGTCGGATCCGTATAGGCTGGAGTGTGGGGTGAGGCAGGGGGGTTTGACCTCGCCTGCACTTTTTAGTCTCTACATGGACTCGCTGATCGGGGCGCTCAGCAGCCAACGTGTTGGATGCTACATTGATGGCGTCAGCTTCAACAACATAAGTTACGCGGACGACATGGTGCTGCTGAGTGCCTCGGCCTGCGGGATCACACAAATGTTGCGTATTTGTGAGGAATACGCCCACTCTCACGGACTCGTATACAATGTCAAGAAGAGTCAACTCATGGTATTTGGGGCTGGAGCCAAACGTCGGGTTATTCCTCCTATCAGGCTTAATGGATCTACTCTAGAAAGAGTGGATAAATTTAAATACTTAGGCCACATATTGACGTCCAGCCTCAAAGATAATGATGACATTGAGAGGGAACGGAGGGCATTGTCGATCAGAGCGAACATGATTGCTCGCAGATTTTTCCGGTGCTCCAAGCAGGTTAAAATAACCCTATTTAAAGCGTACTGTACTTCATTTTATACATGTAGTATGTGGGCCTTCTATTCGCAAAAATCGTACAGTGCCCTCCGGGTACAGTATAATAACGCGTTTCGGAGTTTGCTGGGGCTGTCCCGACGCTGCAGTGCGTCAGGTATGTTTGCGGAAGCGCGCACAGATTGCTTCTGCACAACAATACGAAAGCGTGCCGCCTCGCTGGTGCGCCGTGTGCGGGCCAGCTCTAACATTCTCCTGTCTACCATTGCGGCCAGGTTCGACTGTCCCTATCTGAGTCGCTGCTCCCTGCTGCATGCAAGCGTCCCAGCTTGGAGGAGAGCACTCACATAGGTACAGTCCAATATGATTTATCTATTTATTTACTAATATTAGAATAAGAATTATTGTTACTAACAAATTATGGGTTGTTATTGTATTGTAGCCTGAAATAAATGGATTTATTATTTATTATTATTATTAGGTCGTTCACCACGCGCTCGTTGTTGGCGTGGCCGGCGGCTGTGTGCTCCCTCAGCACGAGGAGCTTCGTGAATGGATGGCGGCCGTCTATAATGACCGGCCGCTTGGTGCTGGCAGGCACGTTGGCTGCTCCGATGCGCCCTCGCACGCAGAGAAGGCCGTCCTCAATGACCGGATCCAGGTTGTGTAGTCGGCTGGACCGGGAGATGGGCTGGCCTGCGTTCAGGCAGGCGATCTCAGCAGCGAAGTCATCGCGCTGAGCGCGGGCGAGCCATAGGTGCTCAGCCCGCTCAAGGTGCCGTGCCTCCATGTTGCCGGCCTGGCGCCGGCACTTGTCAGCGAATAGGAGGACCGCTGCCGTTGCTCGTATCAGCCGCTCGTAGGAAGAGAAGCGGCTGATGTCCGGAAGAGGTGACCGTGGCTCAAGGCTGGGAGCCACGGTGGTGACCAGGACGTCCTCGCTCTGCTCTGGAAGGCTGTCAGCCGGTACTGCAGGCCATCGGTCCTCTTCTTCTTCTCTGACCTTAATGGCCAGTGAGACACCCAGTGCGTCAACGGAGAAGTGGTGACGCACCAAGTTGTCCAGCCGGTCGTCTGGAGACTGCCCCAGGGTCGTGGGGTAGATGACGGGATGCTCGGGCGCAGATATGTGCAGCACCGCTGCGTCGGAGTCCTCCCGTGTCAGAAGGCGTGGCAGGGTCCCGTAGATGACCCAGCCCAGGCCGGTGAGTGAGGCGGCGGGCTCGTGAGTTTGGCCCTGCCGCAGCCGGCGTGACACCATCAGGTGCCAGTTGTCTGCTCCAACCAGGATGCGCGGTGTTGCCGTCGCGTAGCAGGCCCGATGGAGGCCACGCAGGTGTGGGTACTGCGTGACATCTCTGGGCACTGCCTGGCTGCGCAGGTTAATTCTGCTCATGGTGCGTGCGGAGATGGTGTGGACGTCGGCTTCATCTCGGCCTCTGATGCAGAGGCTGATGCGGCGGCTGTCCGGCTGCTTGCAGACAGCGTTGACTCCTCTTATGTTGAGAGGGTCTGCGGGTCCATCGGCGCCGATCTGGCGCGCCAGGTCTTCGTCGACGAGGGTAATGGTAGACCCCTCGTCAAGAATGGCGTGTGTGTTCACGGTCCCGGTGGGTCCAGTGATGGTGACGGGGCACACCTTCAGCAGCACGCTGCGGGCCGTGTTCGGCGCGCAGATGGAGAGCACGGCCTCAGAGCTGGCCGTGGGCGCTGGTGAGGCAGGTGGTGCCGGTTGGAGAGCCGCAGTGGGGGCTCCCCCCGTAGCAGTTGCTGGGTTGGCGGCCGGCACGTCAGAGTGCAGCAGCGTGTTGTGTGGGCGTGTGCAGCCGTTGATGCCGCAGGGTCTCGCCTTGCACCGGTCCCTGCGATGCTTGCTCACCAGACATCGGAAGCAGGTGTTGGACGAGCGTGCCCACTCCCAGCGGGCGTCGACAGTCATACCGCGCAGCTTGCGGCATGACGTGGTTCGGTGCTCAGCGCCACAGCAGAGGCACGGCGGCGTCGCCGTTGTCTCTGTCTCGGCTGCTGTGTAGGCAGCGGACTCCCGCCGTCGCTCAGGTCGGCGTGCCGGTGCTGGTGCGGGCGTCTTCGGTGGGGCCTTTGTTGCGGGTGCGGGCGCTGCCGTAAACATATACTGCAGCGCTCGGTCGGCCTCTCGCATCAGGAAGCGGGACAGCAGCTCAAACTCCGACGCGCTGGGGTCGGCGTGGTCGTGAGCGTAGTCACACCAGCGTGACTTGAGGTGTGGGCTCAGTTTGTCCAGCGTCTCCCGTGCCAGCATTGGGGTGTGGATGTACCCCTTGCGGTCCACATTCTTCAGGATGCACAAGATATTGTACACCCTTACAGCGAACGTGTTGAGCTCCGATGCGGCTGGGCCCGGTCGAGGCAGGCGACGCAGGTCGTCCAAGGCTCGGTCCACGATGACCTCGGTGCGGCCGAAGCATTGCTCCAATGTTCGCATGATGCTCTCGGGGTCGGTGGTTGAGTGGAGCTGGCCGACGACAGCTTCCCGGGCGTCGCCCTTCAGGCAGTTGCGCAGGCGCGCCATGTTCTCAATGGGCGAGAAGTGATACAGCTGCGTTGACTCCCGCATAGCTGCCTTGAATGGCACCCACTCAGTTGGTGCACCGGTGAATGCTGGTAGATCCGATGACTGGCGCGGGGGTGCTCGGCCACGGGACATTCTCTCCAGTGCCTCCACCAAGCGGTCGATGCCTTGACCGCGCTGGGAAGGCGTCGTGGAGCGGCGTCGTCGCTCCGCCGGTGGTGGCGAAGGTGACTGCCGGCGGCGGTGCTCTGTGGGAGACCGCAGGTGGCGGTCCTCTGCTTGGAGTGGAGCAGCCAGTGGAGCCGGGGGCCGGTGCTCATGATAGAGCGCTGGCGGGCGGCGATTGGCTGTGGCCTCGTCAGTGAGGCGGGGCACGACGGTTGGCGAGGTGTGGTGCCGGCGCTCACCATAGAGCGCTGGTGTGAAGCTGTCGGCCGCGGGGCGTTGCTCAATGGTCGGTGGAGCATGGAGCTGGCGCTCATCGTAGAGCGCTGGCGGGCGGCGATCAGCTGCGGCTTCATCGTCGAACCGTGTGCGGCGGCTAGTCACTGGTAACCGGGGCTGGTGGGGAGTCTCGGTGAAAGCCAGGGTCGTTGGTCTGGCTGTCGATGTGGATGGCAGCGCAACGTTGAGGTGTGCTGCGTTCTGCACCATCCATCTGTCGACCCGTGCGTCATCGTGCACAGAGTCGGCGTCGTGCATGGATTCCTCGGCTTCGAGCGCCGCGGCGTTGAATGCCAGCGTGCGCTGAATTAGCCTTTGTTGGAGCTGCAGGTCCTGGCGCTGAAGCTCGATAAGCTGAGCCTCCGCCTCGTGCTGCTCCTTCAGGATGCGGGCTCTCGTACTCGCCGTTGTTCGGTGAGAGCGCTCTGAGCGCACAGGTGAGTGCGCGCGTCGGTCGGCAGCGCGGACGTCTCCCCCCGTAGAGATGGCTGGTAGCTGCATCCCGTAGGTGGTCGTCGGGGCTGATGGCGACCGTGGCGGCTCGTTAAAGACCAAGCCACGGTAGGCGGGGTGCACCGGGAGCGCTGCGGTGGCAGCACGCTGTGCGTCCAGGGCTGCGGCGGCGGCAGCGCTTCGAAGCGTCAGGGCAGCATCCAGTACTGCGCACCCCAGCGGGGTATCGGGCTGCGTGGCTGCGGCCTCTTGCAGCGATGCGGCAGCGTCCAGTATTGCAGAACACTGGGACGTAGCGGGCCGTAGTGCAGCGGCGCTCTGCAGCGCTAAAGCAGCGTCTAGCGCTGCGGAGTGCAGCGGTGATGCAGGATGATGCGCGGCAGCGTCACGCAGTGATGCAGCGGTCCCCAGCACTGCATGGGACAGCGGTGATGCGGACGGCGGTGCGGCGTGCGGCGAGGCAGCGTGCAGTACTGCGGCGTGTAGCGCTGCGGCGTGCATCGATGTGGCGTGCACCGATGTTGCTGGCTGCGCTGTTGCCTGCTGTGCTGCGGCTTGCTCCGCTGTGGCTTGCTCCTCCGTGGTGCGGTCTCCGCTCTGGGACCGGGTGGTCACCATGGCTGTGCTGGCTGTGCTGGCTGCTGGCTGCTGGCTGCTGGCTGCTGGCTGCTGGCTGCTGGCTGCTGGCTGCTGGCTGCTGGCTCCTGGGTGGTCCGTGGGCAGCAAGGCGTCCTGAAGGTCGATTTTGCTGCGATCCGTCTCGAAGGTCCAAATTGTTGAGGTCAGGATCCGAAGTGGACTGTATTAAAACCCAGTATTCAAACTTCACGTCTTTATTAAGTGAAACGATAGTAGAAGTGAAGTGAACAAGTAAACTGTAGTGAATGAAAATAACAAAAATAGGGCCTTATATTTATGGCACAAAACTACTCTTGTGTGTAGTGCTTGTAGGCGCGATGTCTAAGGAGCGCGGAGAGGTGAGGCCAGAGGAAGGACGCCTGAGGTAGGCCAGCCTGGACGCGAGTCAACATGTTGTCTTCTCGCTCCATCTCGTCGCTCTGTCCCTCGGTCCGCTGGCCAGCTTCCTTTCAGGCTTGTTGTCCGCAACAGTAATCGTCATTTAGTATACGTGCAATCTACCACTCGACCGCTGAAAGTGTCTGTGGTAATGTAATCGTCGTTTAGTATACGAGCAATCTACCACTCGATCGCAAAAAGTGTATGTGGTAATGTAATCGTCGTTTAGTATACGAGCAATCTACCACTCGACCGCTGAAAGTGTCTGTGGTAATGTAATCGTCGTTTGAAGGGGAAAGAGTAATCTTAGTGTGAAAAGAGATTTTCGTTTGGCGGGGCAAGAATTATTTTCGGTTAATAGGAGAAGAGCAATTTTCATTTACCGGGAGAAACGTACCATCGCACGACGAAAGAAGCGTATTATTTAATTTGTGGGCAGATTTTAAGTAATTAATTATATACAAACCTTTACAAAGAAATGGTGCTAACGTGATGTCACCCTCTGTTTGTAGGGAAAGGAAAATGTAAAGGATAACGATGTTGAAAAATTGTAATTGGGGCTGTAACGTGTGACGTACATAATGTTGACATGGGTTTGTTAATTTTAGTCGATAGTAAACGTGAGATATTTGTAATTTACAGACATTTTACTTCATGTACCGCGCCCAAACCCCAATTACTGCAAAAACAAATACAATGTAGTTTGGGTACCTACATATATAACATAATATCTCATACAATGTAGGTTAGGTACCAGTGGGTCTACCGCGTAATTCTGATTTTCATCAACATCAACTTGAGATTGAAATTTGACGTGCGTGCAAAAGAGATGGCATGTTAGGCGGGCGTCGTCGCACGCACGTCAAATTTCAATCTCAAGTTGATGTTGATGAAAATCAGAATTACGCGGTAGACCCGTGTATAGATTAATTACACGATATTTCATGATATTTTCATGAAACTCAGAAAACTACTGACCGTACTAATGTAGCCGCTTTCCTTTACAAAATATACAATAGTTATTTAAACATTAGCAAGGAAAATATGGGATACATCTTTACAATTTTTTTAAATGTTTTTCATTGTGATCACTAAATTTTTATTTCAATTCAAATGCATTTATTTAAAACAGATTGGATTCTAAAATGTTATGATTATTTCATACCTCTCTTTCATTAGATAACTGATTCCATCTACAAATAAAAAACCCTTTTAAAACTTAATCAGCTTCATATCACCAGCGAACAACGGTCCCAAGTTCCATCCCTCACTGAATCCAGAACGCTTTTAAGGTATACATCTGAAATGTATGGACTGTGTTTTACAAATTGTAGTACATCGCGATGAAAATTATATACGAAGTTTTAAGAGTCCAGGCACGGAAGATAAAATATATATAGATAGATATAACATTTATTCTCAAAAACACAACACAAACATACATCGTCCAACAACAGAGTTAGGTCGGTGATAGTGCTCACGGTTGGACCGCGCGTGGTTACTGCTCCGGTTGGATAATTGGATATGTTTGACGGTATGATGGAACTATACTCGCCGCAGTTGCGGCACGCGGTGCGGTCGGTTGGGGACGAGCGGCGCCACGCGATCGCGCTGTGGGAACCTTCTTTCCACCATGAAAACTTCGTTCCATACGTAGTGATGAAACGACGCCGTCGTGGTGAGTACAATTGTAAATGGATCCATTTTCGACAACCAGCTGTGACTGTACACACCCAAAAACTGCCGCGGACGCACCGCCATGCACTAAAAGGTGTACGGAGCGGGTGAACCGCGCGTGGTTTTCCTGGAGCGGTTAACACTATCACCAGTCTAACAACACAAAACAGAATTCAACCCATCTGTCTAAGTTTTGGCATCTATGCGTTATAGATTATCCAATCTATCAAACGCCTTCTAGAAATCCGGATAAATAACGAGTATATATTCAATAAAAACCTGTGTTTTTGGCCGCCTTGTGGTTTAGTAAAAAATAAAAAATAAATAAATAAACGTTTATTTCACATGAAAATTCATACATATTTGTGTATAATTCTACCAAACTACATAATAGTTTGTAGGCAGAAAAAGCTCCTTTTTACTTTCCACTATTTATGTGAACATTTATAGGCTTGTTTAATTTTCAAGTTTTAGATTTTAATTAGAACAAAAAACAAGTAAATAATCAGTTATTTCTCTACTTCTATGAAACAATTTTGACTTTAACTTGATTCAAGAGATGTTTTTTTGGCACGGACTTCTGTGTTTAGTGGTTTGGACGTCTCGAACTCTAATCTGAAGTGCGCGGATTCAAATCCTGTAGAGGCACTGATTCGATAGATATTATTTGTGTTCCGTATGTGTACTTTGGAACGCATTTCAAGCTGTAGGTCCATATTCATGCCCGAAGTATGGAGATAGAGCTCACCAAGACCCATGCTGGGATGTAATAATCGTTGTTAAAACGTGGGTGTACAAGTGTGAACTGTGACTTGCATTTTACAGTGTGTACTTGAAAACACCTTTGACAACACCTCTGGGATTTATTTATTTATTTATTTACAAACAAGGAGTACAAACAGAGAGAGGCACATAACATCTTACTGTAAAGTTATAGGTATTTTTTCATTGTACCACTATCCTTAGCATACTCACAGATAATATAAATGTTTGAAGTGACGCAGACAGGAGATAAAGATAAAAGTAATATTATATTTTTGTTTAAAGAATTACACTACAAAGCTAAAACCCACAACCAATCTTAAAACTAACATGCACACAGAAAATTTTTAAGATTAATTAATTGTCAGAAAGCGCTTTCTTCACTTGTCTTTTATAACACATATATGAACAATTATTGAAGTCGATATTCAAGAAATTTTCATTATGACTCTTACACATTCGGTATAGTGGATTGTATTTATTTGTAACTTACCTGTGTATTTGCACCAGGTAGAGTAAAACGGAGACTTATTGATATTGTGATTAGTGGTGATGAGGATATTGTTGCAGCTGGTGCTGATCACACCGATGTGCACGTTGCCGAGCGAGGTGGCGCACGTCATCTTGCACGGCCTGGGCCTGGACCATCTGGGCAAGACACATTCCTTCGATGAACATGAGGTCAACCGAGTGCTCTATCTCAGGCCCATCGGTGTCGCCGCTAACGAAACTAAGGCGGTGAACGAAAATCAAAGTATATAGAAACATGAAAATATCTCGTAGAAAACTGTTTTTATTCCATTAATGAATATTTGGACTTTAAGGAGTAAGTTCCTAAACTCTCTGTGACTATAAACTTACCTAAGAATAGTAACTAAATAGTAAATAAATAGAATTCAACATACATATTGTAAGTCCCTGCACTTCATCCGCTAACGACAGACCCTCGCTCGCTTGATATGATGAGGTATATAGGCATGTATTTATATATGTAACCTATTACTATGTAGTATATAGGATGGGATTTGGTCGGCCGCCTGGATTCGTGCTGGGGGCTCGGTTGGTGATCATTGAACCTTGTTCCTGGTCCCTGGCCGGGTCTCCGGTATGGGTTCGGGCGGCTGATTGGATTTCAGCTTGTGTAATATATATTTTGCCTTTAATTTTAATCGTATATATATTGCCACATAAATTAAATAAACCTTTAATCTAGTTCATGTACATTTATTATTTTATTACATATATTTTTATAAGATTAAATTTTGACTTGTGAAACGTGTATTATGTATACCTACTTTGCAAAATAAACTATTTGAATTTGAATTTGACAACGAATTCGGAAGGAATTCGAAACATGTCGCGTATTGCGGAATAAATTCATGTAAGCCGATCCGTCGTTATACTTAACTAGCTTCTGCCCGCGGCTTCACCCGCGTGGCCTACAGGAAACAAATAACATTTTTTTCAGAAACAAACATTATAAGTGCTCTCACTCCCTCTGAGAGTCAAGTTGTAGTGCTCGGCCAAAAAACTCGCATGCTCGTTTTTCGGCCTCGTGGAACTTGGCTCGGCCTTTCGCCTCGCCAGAGTGCCAAATACGGGGACTCACCGATCAAAGTTTTTCTGAAAACCTGTCAAAATCCCTATCAGTTGTCAAAAATGTCAAATTTGAATACGGCAGCCTATAGTCGGTGACCCCAAATGCCCCTTGATATCGCGTTTCATGCAAATCGGAAATACTTTTTTGGTACCTGTCAAAAAACTGTCAAAACCTGTCAAAATCAATTTTTTTTCCGGCATGTAGTCCCAGTTTGACCGATCACTATAGTTTAAACCCGAACTCCTTACAATTAGCCGTTCGGGAGATATGGCCGATCAAAATTTCAAGAGTGAACAATTAACATGGGTCTAGCATCAGCCGTTTGGGAGATACGGGCCTGTAAAGTTTTGACACTTTCGGCAGGTTGATCTCGTCGAGACCTTTTCCTAGACATCCATCAACACGGGTCTAACTCCAGCCGTTTGGGAGACACAGGCCGTCAAAGTTTTTACATTTAAAAAAAAAAAATGGTTTTTGGCACCCCATAGTCCAACCCCTAGGGATGTGCCACCTTCCGTTCCAAAGATATTTTGCTGGTATATAGATATATATAGATAGATAGATAGATAGACGTATTTTCTTAAGTTTTGAAAACCTACAATGAATATTATTAAGTTTATCATCTTCGCTCTTGTTTCTTTACGAAAGTTGTTCAGTATTAAAGATACCCGCACATTATCACTCGGTACATCGGGTACCAATGAACACATAATCCACTGACTATATTGAATATTTTTGCTTGAGAAAAATAAACAAAATATCTTGCCCATACAACATTCACAGTAGGTCATCATCATCATTATTTAGTTCACGTCGGTTTAATTTTTGAGAAATTTGTTTATTGTATTATTTGTAGAGTATGTCATTTTTTGAAATTTTAATTGTGTCTTAGAAACCAGTCCAATATCAGTAGTAGCCAGTAGGTGTTAAGCAATCGCCACATGAAATTACTTTTATAGCTCTCCGCACAATAAAACGGTAAACTACATAGTAATATTATACTAAATAAACGCCGTACATAATACTACCGTCTTATTTAACTCGTTAAATCGTTCAAAAATATGAAAGAACATCGAAAACAAGGACAGGCTTTTGATCAGATTATGTTTTCTTATCCAATCTCTCCTTTGTTTTAAAAATCCCCTTTTATTTGTTGATATACGCCCTCCTTAACCCTCTCAGGAGGGTTGGCAAAACAAGAATATTCCCTTTCGTCGATAAAAAACAAACATGATAGATCCGAGTTGCCGCATACGTATATAGTTGAGTCGCGGCATATTGTTGAGGTAGAAGATCCTCAGGGACCAGGAAGCCAATAACAATGTATACGTTTTATTGATTGTTACTCCTTTATTTCAGACGTACACAACTACGTACTAATGCCGCTGGCTGCGGCGAGTGTCCACTGTAATTAGATCCGTACGATGTGAGGCTCGGTGTACGATCGGAGTCGGTGCCGGAGGTCTGATCGGGTGGTCCGGAATCGTGTGATCGTATTGCTTGTGTTGTTTCGATAAGATCGCTTTGTTTGCACTTCTGCGCTTCGGTCTGGTGCCACGAGAGGCCACGGAGCTCGACGATGAGCGGTTCTGATGAAGCGACCACATTACACCCAAGAACATCCCGGTGTCAAAAGATGTAGGCACGTTGAGTTAGCGTGTGTCGAAATTACACTTTTTTCGATTTACCTATTTTTATACTCTTAGTGGAATTACTTTGAAGGAATCTATTAAATATCAAATAAAAAAATGTTACTACATCTTCTGCCCCCTCATTTGATTCAAAGTTTTACAGAATGTATGAAAGAAACAAAAATGTTTTATGTCTGTGATATTACTTTGTTTTTTTTTTGTTAAAGTTATATTTATAAAGGGAAGCCGGAAACTGGCGATAGTACTCGTCCACAAGAACTACTTATCGTAAAAAAAAATTGAGAAATCGAGAAAAAAAACAGCTGTCACATACATTTTGGTCGGGTAGCTATGTAACTTTTCTATTGAACACCTGATATTTTTTTCGCGATTCAAGGGTTTGCTCCATAGTAAAAGTAGTCCGTATGTACGAATACTATCACCAGTTTCCAGCTTCAGCATCAGTATAAGAAGTTCATCATTATAAAACATTTCCTTATTATCATCCTTGTATAACATATCTTACAAGCAATTTCACTGTTACAATGTTATAAAATTCCACATAAGTAATAAATATGCCCAAAATAATAATAAAATAAAATAAAACCACATACTTTACTGAGCAAATTGACCAGCTCTCCTCCACAAACAGACACTTTATAGTTATTGCCGGTCGTCAAAGTTTTTCAGCAAATATAATTATGTGCTGATAACCATAAGTATATTGTAGGGTGTATCCCTTGGGGTTGATATATAAATGATAAGTCTAGATGTCCACTATTGATTATATTGATTATATTGATAAGGTATTGATATTGATAATTGATATGAGAGGTGAGAGCGCGTCCGCCGTGATGTAGGCTCAAACGTGAACTGAATGGTGGTAATTAGGTAAATCGCCGGTTGACGCGCTGTTTGATGAGTTAGCGATATTGTGCGGTGTACGTACCGTACATGCTCCCGCGCCAGAAAAAGACTAAGATTTTATGAGGTGAATGATAAGATGGCAGATGAAATTTATCTAAGTGACAAGGTGATAGACAATGATTAGTTATGTTGATTTATAATATAGTGTCTCTAAAATTAAACCGTATCTTATTATCTACACTTGCACTTTGTGAGCGCGGTGGTTCGATCACTTTTAGCTCAATGGGTATATTTGCATTCGCGCACTGATTCGTACTTGCACTGATATCCCGAGAGTTCAATGTTGTTTCGTTAACACTATAAACGCTGCTGGGCCCCGTTGTCTCCGCTGCCGCTGCGTGTGTAGTCAGGCGCGCAGCATGGCGCGAGCGGCGCACGCGCCGTCGCCAGAACACCAACGCCGCTGCCGCACAGCTACCCGCCACCACGTAGATTCCAATGTAGTGATGGACATCATGATTTGAAAGCTCATCGACGTAGGGTCTTTCTGTCTTCATCAGCTCTATCTGATCGCTTAGCCTTTGCAAAGTAGTGTTATCATTTTCAAACTTTCCTTCTAATTTACTGATAGGGATGGTCAAATTTATGATGTTATTTATGGAAGGAATCTCCTCTGCAATTATATCGGTTTGCGTATGTATTTCGCTGACTTGCTCCTTGTGTGACAGTACAATGAAGTCCTCGCCCTTGATGACGCAGCCATGTCTGAGACTGATAGTCCCCGCCTCGCTGAGTCGTTCTATCGACATTTGACCGTCGCATATTATGGTGATTAAGCATTTGTCACAACAACTGTATAAGTACGTATTCGTTTTAACCAGCTGTTGCCATTTGTTTGTACACAAACCTATTTTATAATGACATTCATTTTTTGTAGTTTGTTTGATACAAATGTCATTATCGGATTTTTTTGTATAAACTGGGGTATGAAGCTCACATAATTGAGTATTGGAGTCATATTCAATACATTGATGGAGGTTGTTATCTGATATTGGTAAATAAATATCTCTCTGTATGTTAATCGCTAGATGGTCTGCGATGGGAATAACGCTGATCATCTTTTTTCCGACGTGTTGAGGTATGCTTATCATTCTATAAATGTTGTAGTTGTCTCTACTTAGTAATGGAATTTTTATCTCAAATATTAAATAATTTTTCGTTACTCTTCCTTTCACCTTGAGTAAATGATATATTTTTGCTAGGTCTGTATGAAGATTGTTGATGGGCAATGTCAAGTCTTTTGATAATTGTCCAGAAATAATACTTAATTCGTCTCTCAGTTGATTGGGTGTTATGAGATGAATATCAAATTTCCCGTGATAGACGTCTGTTACCGTATCCAAAAGACTGTTTTGAATGTTTTTCAAATTATTCATGAGATTGTTGGCAATGACTGACGCTAAAGTAAACTCATTGAAGTTAATTTCGCTTTGTAAGTCCTTTTTCAAGCTGTTGGTCGCTTGTTCCAGTTGATTTAAATGTTGATTAAAAAGTTTGTACTGCTGATTCATGGTTGTTTCGACTCGTTTTAGCAGGTTATATTCCGCTTCCACGACTGATGTCTGATTCCGCCACAGAGATGCCAAATGTTTTTGATTTTGTGTAAGTAACTGAATGTCCTTTTCATATTGTTCCGCGAAGTGGTCGTCCAAGATACCGAATAGACTATTTGCTATGTAACCCACTCCATTGACAAGTCCACGTCGTTGACGTAATCGTGCGCTTGCATCGAATTGCTGTCCTAGCAGATTGATATTATAATATTGCAACTCTGTATAGCTGTGACGTAGCTGTAAAAGGACTACGTCACATTGATTGTTTACTTTTATTCTTGAGCAAATGTTGTCTAAATGATTGATGTACTTGTTAAATAATATAGTGCTCTGGTAATAAGGTTGAAGATTGTAGTACACAATCAATTTCCAATCATCTTGAATTAAACGCATGCTGGATACCTTATCAAAATAGATACTTTGATTAGTACCGAATTTGAATATGTTATATGCTGCTCCGTTTACACTGGATGTAAAGATGGTAATTAGCATTAAAACCATGGTGAGAAAATTGAATTTTTTGATAGGTCGTCGTCTTGTTTCTTGCTGTGGTCGCTGGGTCTCTTGATCATCAGTGGGTAGAAGTGACAGCTTTGTGATAGGCCTCTTCATGATACCACTTTTTGTTTTTATGGAAACGACTCTCACTAGTCCGTCGGTACCGGGATGTAGCTCGATGACCTTACCTAAGGCCCACTTTCCTGCCGGAAGGTTTGCTTCGTGAACCAAGACGATGTCATTTAGTTTGAAATTTGGTTGTGTTTTTTGCCATTTGCTCCTGGCTGATAGTTGTGTTAAATACTCTGACTTCCACCGTTTCCATATGTCATTGAAGATTTTTTGTGTGAGTTGCCATCTTGTACGTTGATCACGCTCTGTTTCAATGATGGTCATTACAGGTCCACTCGATAAGAAATGGGATGGAGTCAAGTAATCGAGGTCTTCAAGATCTTCAGATAATGTACTGAGAGGTCGTGTATTCAAGCATGCTTCTAGTTGTGCCAGTACTGTAGAGAACTCTTCAAATGTGAGTTTTTGCTCCCCGATGACTCTCTTGATATGGTGCTTGAGGGTCTTCACTGCGGCTTCCCAAAGGCCCCCACTACTGGGATTCAAAGGACACATGTGGTGCCATTGAATGCTCATCATACTGAGTTCCGATTGAAATTCGGAATGGTTAATCATTAATTCCATCATTTCTTTTTGTAGTACATTGCCTGCTCCGACAAAATTGGTGCCATTATCACTGTAAATGTGTCCTGGTGAACCACGTCTTGCTGACATTCGTCGGAGAGCTGCTAGAAATGCTGACGTCGTCAGATCGGATACCAGCTCGAAGTGTACCGCCTTTGTCACCATACAAACAAAAACAGCAATGTATCCTTTTGATGTCTTGCTACTTCGGGTCTTGTTAGCCTTGATTTCGACGAACCCCGTATAGTCAACGCCCAAATGATAAAATGGTCGTGTTGGATTGATCCTTGCCTCTGGTAAGTTACCCATCATTTGGTAGTGCTTTGAAGGATTGTGTCTTCTACACTTTACGCATTGACGTAACTTCTTTTTGACTGCTCTGTTTCCGCCTATTATCCAGAATTCCTTTCGAAGCCATGCTAGTGTCAGCCGTGGTCCTCCGTGGAACGTCATCTTGTGTGTATGATCTATGAGTAAATAAGTTAGATGATGATCGTGTGGAAGGATAATAGGATGAATCATGTCTTGACTGATATTAGCGTTTTTTAATCTCCCATTGACCCTTAACAATCCTTCTTGATCCAGGAAAGGATTTAAATTAAGTAATCTGCTTCTTGAATCGATGCATTTTTTCTGCTTTATGTGTTTAATTTCCTCTTCAAACGATAACGTCTGCACATGTTTGATTATCATGCGTTTTGCTTTGCGTAATTCACCTATTGTCAGGTAGGGAAGCCTGCATGATTCACGTTTTACCATACGAAGAATCCATGCGAGTATGCGGACTGCTCGTGTCCAGTTACTATTCTTGCTGATGACGTCACTGATTATGTCGTCACTGGGGCTACGCGTCAATGTTGTGACGTTTGATTTGTTTACTTTCTTGATCTCTTGATCTGTGATACAAACCGGTTGTTTTTGGTTTTCGTCAAACGATAATAACAGAGATGGTCCTTGCCACCAAATAGGGTGATGTTTTAACGTTTCGGCTGATATACCTCTGCTAGCACAATCCGCTGGATTTTCAGCAGATTTTACGTAGTGCCAATTTTCTGCTGGAATGACTTCTGTTATTTGTTTCACCCTGTTGGCAACAAACGACTTCCACCTGTTAGGATCTCCTTGAAGCCATCCCAGCACAGCTGTAGAGTCCGACCAAGCAAAGGTCTTCAAATTATGTTTTGATAAACAAGCTTTTATTTTCTGGGTTAGCTTTGCTAATAAGTGGGCGGCGCTTAACTCCAACCGAGGTAAACTTAATTTTTTAACAGGCGATATCAAACGAGATTTTGCTGCAACTAAGACGATTGAGGTATTCTTATCTCCGTCGCTCTTGTCCTTGCTGATCTTGCAATAGATGACGCACGCATACGCCTTTGTTGATGAATCGCAAAATCCATGTAGTTGAATATCCTTGTTCTGGCTTATTTGCAGCCATCTAGGTACTTGAATATCATTGATAATTTCAATATCTGTTTTTATTCGATTCCACTCATTATTGATGTCGCTCGGCAAATTGTCGTCCCATTTAAGGTTTTCTATCAGCCAAGTCTTTTGAAATAAAAGCTTTAATTTTGTTGAAAATGGGGAAAGCCAACCTAACGGGTCATATATCTTTGATATATTAGATAGTAACTGACGCTTAGTTGTGTGAGTGCTTGATGTATCTATATTGATATTGTATCCAAAATTATCACTGGATGAAAACCAGCGTAATCCCAATGTTTTGGTGGATTCCTGATGTTTGAAATCGAATGCTTCTTCAGCATTATTTTGTGCTGTTTCAACGCCTTCTAACAATTCTGGCTTATTAGAAGACCATTTTCTTAAATTGAAGCCTCCTGATTGAAGTAGAGCTATTAAATCTAGCTGTAATTTTCTTGCTGATGGTATGCTGTCACACCCGCTCAAAAGATCATCCATATAAAAATCTTCCTTTAAAGCCTGTATAGCTTGATTTGAATAATTACGGCTTTCGTCACTTGCCAGTTTTTGAAGAGTCATCATAGCAAGGAATGGCGCTGATTTTGTGCCATACGTGACTGTCGTTAATTTATATTCTTGTAAGGGTTGATCTATGGAGTACCGCCATATGATTTTGTGGTACAGTTGATCATCAGGGTGGAGAAGGATTTGCCGGAACATCTTCTCGATATCCGCTGTAAATGCAACTTGATGTGTTCTCCATTTCAGAATTAACTCAAATAAATCTTTTTGAAGATTAGGGCCTTGTTTCATGACGTCATTAAAAGTGCAACCTGATGAAGTTCGAGATGAGGCATTATACACAATCCTTAAAGACGTCGTTGTTGATTCTGGACGTTGCACACCGTGATGTGGTAAATAATTGCTTGGTGTTTCGTCACGGGTTGTAGGACGCATGTGACCTAAATCTTCATACTCCTTCATAAACTCTCGATAGCGACGCGCCATGTCTTCTTGCTGGTTGAACTTGCGTTCTATTTGTTTAAACTGTGCGACTGCTTTATATCTGGAATCTCCCAGTTGTTGTGCTGCATTTTCTTTCAATGGCAATCTGACGACATATCTTCCGTCGCGCTGTCTCGTTGTTGTTGCTTGATAAAACTCCAAGCATTCACAATCTTCTTGGGACATGCTGGAGTCCTCATTGATATCCTCTGTTGTCCAAAATCTCTTGATGTCTTCAAAATGGTTTGTGACAACGTTGCAGTTATATGATTTTATATTTCCACATAAAATCCACCCTAATCGGGTTTGCTGTGCAACAGGTAGGTACTGATTTTCCTTAATGATTCCGCTCAATATTATTGAGCTGTATATATCCGCGCCAAACAAAATATCTACGGGGCGACTAAGATGAAAGTCTGGGTCGGCTAATTGAATATTCTTTATAAATGACCATGATGGTTTCGAAAATGATTGGTTAGGAAGGTTATTTACAAGGCTTTTCATGATAAAAACATCCGTAGTGAATTGATAATCACTTTGATTTGATAAACATGATATTGTGAGTACGCCTTTGCAGGTATTTTCCTTCACGCCCACTCCGACAATAACACCTTTGCATCGCTGACGTGTTAGGCCTAATTTTTGGGCCGCAGTTTCGTGAATCAGGGAGGTCTGGCTCCCACCATCGATGATTGCACGCATCTGGTGATATGTTCCATCAGCTGCTTGAACCTTGAGAAGAGCAGTCGCCAAAAGTACTTCTGATATATTTTTTAAATCATTTTGGGCTACGTGACTTGCTTGTTTTTTGGAACTTTCCCCTGACCTGGAAAATGCCTCGTGTAACAAAGTGTTGTGCAATGAATTGCATTCTCGACAACGTTTTTCTGATACGCAAGCATTTCCGTAGTGGTTGTGCAAACAATTTGAGCAATAATTAATTTTGCGAACACAATTCAATTTTTCTTTTGGTTGCAATTTCAGAAATCTGTCGCAATGAAATAATCCGTGCCATTTTTTGCAGAGTGGACATCCGGCCTTTGGGGTCAATTGCGTGTTATTGATCGAATTTTGATGAAAGTTATGATTATTTAAATCTTTACTGCTACTAAATGATTTAAAGAATTTATTATTCGTGGTGATTTTTGTACTCTCTTGATATTGAGATGATTTTTGGGGCTCTTTGCGTCTTGATGATGATTCTAAAGCCATAAATTTGTTTTCTAAAAACTCTAGAAACTCATTCAGCGATGGTAAAGCCCGTGGATCTGATACTGATTGTATGTATTCTTCGTGTGTTTCAGAATCCAGTTTCTGTGATATTATGTATACCACCAACGGGTCCCAGGTTGATGTATCGACACCTAGGTTGTTAATGGCATAAATACACTCCTTGGTGGTGTCATGTATTTTCTTGATGTTAGCTGCTGATTGCTGCTGCATGCTTGACAAATTCATGAGAGAACTTGCGTGTGACGAGAAGATCAGTTTGATATTATTATACCTGTGGCTGAGTATATCCCAGCAGGTTTTGTAGTTATCTGCGCTGATCTTTAGGTGTTGAACCAACTTCCCTGCTTCGTCCTTGAGTTTACTTTTCAGAAACTGCATCTTTTGTGCATCCGACAGAGATCTGTTACTGTGGATTGCTTCGATAAATAAATCTTTGAAAGATACCCAGTTTTGATAATTACCATTAAAATATGGTATGTCCATTGTTGGAGTTGATTTTTCTCGATGAGATACAGACCATAGCTTTGTGTTGATGGCCTTTTTGATAGTGATAAATTGTTTCTCGTAATTAGCGAATGATTCTTGATAGTCGGGATTTATTTCCATCGATTCACTATCAATCTCCCAATGTAATTTATCGACAACGGACCATCTAGATTGTAAATCTTTGAGAATATCCTCGAATTCCCATTTTTCCGTGATTGATTCGAGGTTGATACTTGATACAGAGTGTGCAAATGCTTTGAAGTTACTTCGCTGTTTGCGAAGAAGCTCTTCTAATTTATTTGTAGCAGATTGATACGCAAAGGCTTCTGGCGTGGCCCCCTTTTGCTCAGTAGTCTGCGAGACTTTGGGCCACTGAAACTTTGCTTGCGACAAATGGCTCGGTGGTTGAATGGAAGGCGATTTTAAAAATTGTTGGATATGCGCTTTGATGTCATTGTACATTTTCTGCGCTCGTATAAAGTATTCCTGACTAAAATACTCGTGACCGGTTGACTCGAAATTCTTCAGCTGCTCATGATTGCCTAGGAATTCGGACCAGTACTGCTCTAATGTATTAAGCCTTCTTTGGCAAGTTTCAGGAGTCTTTCGCTCCTTACCTTCCTTTTTAAAATTCGACAGTATGTTATTGATTGCCTCTAGTAGCTGCACTTGGGTCGAAAATAGGTCTTCCATGTTCAGTAAATTGTTTGGTATGAATAAGTTAAAACAGGAAAGATCTTACTTTGATTCAGCCCGCTGTGTGCAGATTTTCCCAGCTGCTTTGCTAGGAACGCCCGACTGACACGTCAGACTGCTGTATAGGTAGAAGTTGCTCGTAGCTGATACGCTAAGTGGATGCTTATCCACAGTGTTTATTTGATCACTAACACAACACAGTCACAAAAAAAAAATTTTTTCGACACTCGCGTAGTGATCCCGCCTATTCGTGTTGACTCGAAGGACCATAAGATGTAGGGTGTATCCCTTGGGGTTGATATATAAATGATAAGTCTAGATGTCCACTATTGATTATATTGATTATATTGATAAGGTATTGATATTGATAATTGATATGAGAGGTGAGAGCGCGTCCGCCGTGATGTAGGCTCAAACGTGAACTGAATGGTGGTAATTAGGTAAATCGCCGGTTGACGCGCTGTTTGATGAGTTAGCGATATTGTGCGGTGTACGTACCGTACATATATCTAGGTCGCCTTTTGGGATTCTGGCGAGAGCTGGGCTGGCTGTAATAGCCGGCTCCACACTTTACACGCACAAAGGTCCAAGTAAGAGACTTGGTGCGGAAACCGAGCCCACCAAGAAGAAGAAGAAGAAGAAGAACTATAAGTAAACATTAGGAGTAGTAGACCGTTGTCGGCGGAGGCAGTATCATCTTCAGAGCCCTAATACCGTGCTTCGGACACAAATATAAACTTACAGCTGTAGTCTAGTGGTTCGATCGTCTCGACCATTAATCCGCCTGGGTGTGATAGTTCATATTTGTGCCCGTAGTGTGGCGATAGGGCTCACTAACCATCACGCTGGGAGGTCGGGTTGACTCCTCGGTGATACGTAATATAGTGCGCGCCAATCTTTTAGTCGCCTCTGAGTGAGTTACGAGTGCAAGCTTGCGCAGGTACAGTCAAGGAAACAATAATATCAACGGTTGATTATTAAATGTTTACTATAAGTGGGAAGGTGTACTTGTTGTACCTACCTATTTAATTATTTCTTTATTATTTTAGTGCAATCTTAAGTACATAAATAAAACGCACGAATATTAAAAATAAGTAAATTTATAATCTACAAATATAGGCAAATACGTTGTTACTTTATTTAGAGAGGTGAGACACCATCTATAAAAACTGGTTCCCTACTTGAAGAAGGTAGATTTTCGTCCGAATCACTATCGTCTGTAGAAATTTGGTCCTCCTCAGTGTCGTCGTCGGGTCCATTGTCATTGTCACTGACTTCAATAATTATTTTAATACACCTTTTTCCTACATTGTCACCTTAAAACGCTATAACGTCCGCGAGGCATAACAACAACAATATACTTTAACAAACTAAATCAACAAAACTTTAACAAAAATAAATCAACAAAACAACAAATAAAGGCAACAGAAACAATAAACTATAACAAACAGATTCAACGATTAACTTAACGAATCATAGAATTTTTTCCTCGTAGGTACTTTCATGCAACGCGCGCGTGTGTAGTGTACGGACGTAGCACTAACACTAACGCATAGTGTTGACACCTGCTGAACGGCGAGCGGGGGCTGTGGTGCGGCCCGCAGGCGGGTGTGCTCCGCGCCCTCGCTCCTGTAACGTCCCCCTGACACCGTAAAACGGCTAATGCGTCGATTCTTGGGGCTAGCTTCAGAGGCGACTAAAAGATTGGCGCGCACTGTACGTGACGTAACGATATAAATTAGACTAACTCCACAGTCCATGCACTTGGAAACACCTTTGACATCGAGATTCATGTCGTGACGATATCTTTCCTTGTCCTAAATTAGACCAAACAACAACAACTATACAACTTTATTTATGAACCATAAATATATTAAGAGATATATAGTATTGATAGATAATGGTAATATACTGGTAAATACATGAAATACTGAAATACTCATTTGTTTATAAATATAAATTTACACGTCAAATTGTAAAAACACAGTAATTTATCAATACATAAATAGTTTAAATTATTCGTATTACATTGGTAAAATTATTTTTATTTTTTGTATAATTAAAACAGCGTATAAAAACTTCTTTTTGAAATATACTTCGGCCCACTTTATTATTTGAATTATACACAGTAAATGACATAAAATATATACAACCTTATGACTAATGAGTTTAAATGAATGACATTTGAGTATGAATAAAAAATATATATACAAGCTTATGACATAATTATGAATGAGTTTAACCTACTTTAACAGAAAAAATTAAAATAAAAAAATGTAGAGGCCACCCTGCGGGTACTTCGTGTGCTACCCCGAAGTTTATTTGCAATATTAGTCGCACTCAAACCCGCAAGATGGCATCGCTGCTCAAGGTACCCTGATCTTGATGGCAATTGTTTTGCTGGTCTAGTGTAATTCAAGTAAAATATAAAATTATAAATTTGTTTAATGTCAATATCAAATGTCACAATGTTATACAACGTATACAAATACAATTACACAATGTCATGCTACTAATAAACAAACAATAATAATAAATATACTATACAGGCTGACTTTATAGCCAACTAATATAATAGGGTCTAATTTAATAGGGTATAGAAGAATAATAACTAAGTTCATGATAATTATTTCAATTTAATTTCATTAATTGGTTTAAGAGTAAGAACCACTTCAAAGTTTCCACAAAATCCTTGAAAATCATGATCACCCGATAGAAACGTCAATCGAATCCCGCGGAGTTACTTTCATTGTTGATTCAAAGCTGTCCTTCATACTTTACTTGGGCTTAGCACCAACAAAATGGAAAAGTTTTACCCAATGATGTTGCTTAGTATTATGTTTCATAAAACTCCAATTGGCACAACATTTATTTAGTTCAATCATTTAGTTGCTCTTAGGCTTATTTAAAATATTGGAGCTTAGAATCGAATTGGAATCAAACAGAAATCAAATTGGAATCGACTTTTAACAATTATTTCCACTTACATAAATACAAAGAAGACGAATTTTTAAATACTGCAAAGTCATAAATGTTTTCAACAAAGTAAAAATGGACACTATTTGTGAGGAGTACGACAAAGTTGACCAAATACAAAAAAAAACAAGACCAAATCAACTTCGTAAACTGACATACTTACCGACATACAAACTACCCTCCTACAACAATAACTATGGTACTCGCACTTGGGAGTACATGCTACCAAAGATATTAAACGAACTACCAAGTGAAATTATAAGTCAACCGAATCGTAATCCTCACAAAATAAAAACTATTTTAAAGTGTCACTATCTCGATAAAAAAAATTATAAAATTAAATAAGTAAAATTTTAGTTGTGAGCGCTTGCAGCGACACATAAACCTCTTTATGGTTTCCGTTAGCTGTATAAGTTTTATAATATTGTATATTTTTCTTGTATTTACTCAATAAACGCAAAAAAAAAAAAAAAATTGACCAAAATGGAGTACATATCTCTCCACACATAATCGTGCTCGTTTTATTAAATTCTGTCGTAGCCTCGACGACGTTACGGTGTCATCTCCTACTAGGTCAAAGGCTCTAATTATTTGGTCTTTGAAGTCATCATACTTTGTGTCTCTTCCACATACACTTTTCACTTCACCCCACAAATAAAAGTCTAGTGGCGTAAGGTCCGGCCACCTTGTAAGCCACGACACTGGCCCCACACGACCAATCCACCGCCTGGGATAATGTTCACAACGCGCACAGCAGCTGCATAGTGTGCAGGTGCACCACCATGTTGGTAATAAAACAGTTCGTGGTTTAGTACATTACACTAGAGGCACGTGCTTCGTCTGGCACTTGGGGTGTTCCGCAATCCTTATTTCCTATTATGTTCTTATTCTATTATGCTTGCAAGTAATATTTTCTAATGCTTTTTTAAATATTAAATTAAATTGTTTCCTCATCAAAAATATCAGTGACATATATGTCTGTCAATATACGCAAAAATTATCGGGGTTGCTTTTAAAGTCATGTTTATATATATATATATATAAACTATAAACTGTGGACATCATAATTGGGTAATGAGAGTGAAAACCAACTTTAACAACCGAATTCAAAATAATGCCACACCTCTGAAGCCACTATAAATATGTGAATAGCAGTGGCCTGCTATAGCTGGTGCGCTAAAGTTAGAGGATATACTGTAAACCAATGCACATGACTCTGGTCTGACATCGCTCTGCGTGACGTCACCGCCCCGCTCGCCGCCCGCCCATTCACACGTGGCACTCCAGACGCGCTCCTGTCACAGTCTTGGCTGAAAGAAGTGCACTTCCGATAACGACATTTTGATCGGATATATCTTTATTTATTCGAAGCTGCTCAGTTCCAATCTTACACAATTACATCAGGTACAATAGAGAGTCTCGGAATTAATATCTCAGTACCCACTACTAGGGTCTCAGTGGGTTACAGGCGTTGTTATATAAAATTGTTGCTCTGTTTAAACAGCGCTAAGCAACGCAAAATAATAGTATTTGTAAGAAGATACAGATTAAATAACAACGCATAAATACATAAATATTTAAAAAAACGGATTTAACTCACTTTTTTATTATCTGTGCCAGGAGGCACAGGTCGAGCTTTAGATGAGATCACGACTCATAAATACATTCTGTAAAATAGATCACACCAAAAACATAAATGTGAAAAAGAGGCCCAGTTCAATACAAAGGCAAAAAGAAAGTTTGTTAGGGCTGTTGCTACTGAGTATGTAGAATTTGGCAAGTTTTCACAGCTGAAGTTTAAACATGCAAATAAATGAAAACTTGCCAAGTTACTGTAACTGAAGGAACATACACAAACCCCGGCACCCAATTTGATCTCAATTCTTTATACATATACTCATGCCTGTCTCCCAAAGGGGTAGGCAGAGAGTACAGATTTCATCTGCTGCGATCCTGACACACCTTTTTCACCTCTTACACATCCGTTAATCTATTCATTAAAGCTTTTGACATTACCCTTCTCCAGTATGTCACCAATTTGGTCAGCATAACGTCGTTCTATGGTGGCCTGGTCGACCTGGTCGAGCTTTGCCTTCCACTTGCGCACCATACTCATATTTCTAACGTTAATCTTTTTTCAATTAACTTTCCTCTCTACATAATATTTCCAAATATTTTATATGAAATACTTTCAAGTTTAATAGTTTTCAGTAACCGAGTGAGCAAAGAGAAGAGGGACAGGGGCGGGGGTGGGGGCGGGGTGCAAACGGGACACGGGGCAATAATTACATTCATTCACTAAATAAATTGCCTTAAATTGGAAAAACTGCGGGAAATTCTCGGAGAAAATTACGTTTCTTTCGACAGGGGGAATAATACTTAGCGTCGACCATTACTTATTACTAGCCTAAGCCCGTGACATCGCGTACTTGTTTTAAAAACCGACCGCTTGTTTTTCGTTATCAAAAGTATCACATTTCAGTATCACGTTATCACATGTAGTGGAGTCCCGTTAAATGTTAGTACTGGTTTGTCTACAGAACAGAACAGTCAGTCAGGCACTGACTGAAAATCAGCGCTGAGGGCTCACACCTTCAGCACAACGCTGAGTCAGTTTCCTTTTGCACCGAGACAATATCTATGTAATAATTCTGTAGATGTTTTTATTTTATTTTTTATTAAAATTTATTGAAAAACACGTTACTTTGCGGAAGTCCATCATGAATTTGTAGATTTATAAATAATTTGCAATATTCCGCTAAACACTCTTACCATGCTATTCAAAATGCAGACTCAAGCACCGCCCGCCACAAGGAAACTTACTTGTCTTGGGATGTTCCCAAAAAATATTTTCTATATGCCATATCTTCGGAATGCAAGTTGGTAAACCCTTAAGGGTAGTACCAAAGGGTCTCAAAAAAGGTTTATTTTTTCATTTCAAAACTTTAACGGCCCATTTCTACTAAATGGATGAAACTAGACCCATATGTTCATGGTAATATAAGTAAAGGACCCGATGAGATCTACAAAATGAAAAAAATAATCGAAAAAACGACAGGAGTGTGAATTTCCCAGCAGTGTCCCGACGGCTAATTATGTCCAGTTGGACACAAAACTTTATCCACGATCATCAAAAATATCGTCTTCGCGTGAATTTATTCATAATTATAATGTATTGTTAGTTTTCAACTAACAATTTCACAAAAAAGTAGAAAGAGAAAGCGCGAGAAAATTATTTATCCTATTTTTATTTTATTTTCTTACCTAAATATTTTTTTTGGTTATTTACGTCATAATTTCATAATTTAATTTTCAACAAATTCTTATATACTAGGCAAAACAACGGTCGTATTTTAATTTAGTTTCGGTTCGGTTTTTTGGAAACGTTGCTTTCTATGATCAGTAGATAGGAATACGTTTTATTTTATAAAACCCGCCTATTTTAATCAGCTATAAATATTATTTTAAAAAATGTATTCCTGACAACATAGTAAGATCCATAATAACAAATTCCAAAAAACGTAATTTTATTAAATTATTAAACTTGAAAATATATATACATATATACAGCTTAATATCATTATTACATTAATAGAAGAGCTTGTATGACTAGATTGATGCATGTGCAAGAGGCGAAAGAGGTGTGTCTGGATCTTAGCAGATAGAAATCTGTAGTCTTTGCCTACCCCTCGGCGTGAATATAAGTATTTATGTATGTATGTATTAAATTAAATAAAATTAGAAATAGAAATATATTTATTATTTTAATTTTAAAACAATTAACTTAAATAACATTAAAATTAAAATTAAAAGGACTAAAATAAATACATCTAAACTAAACTAAAAATATCCTTAAAAATAAACTAAAACACCTTAAAATATAATGTATATTATAAGTAAAAAACTTCACCCAAATCACTGCTCTGCGGCAAGAAAAAAATTTTAAAAACAAAAATGAAAAGTAATATTATTTTTTACTAGCCCCTCTACCAAAACAGTTAAACTTCCCATCTCTCGTCTTCAGGACGCCACTGTTGCTGCCACTAATACTGCAACATATGCTATGAAAATTTTCAATAGGTAAAGAATTGCTGCTTTCAAAACTAAATTTCAAATGCCGTTCACACAAATAATAAAAAAATAACTGGATATTACTCGGAATGTTTTACTCTAACATAAAAATCAACGGTTTGGGTCCGTTATACGAGTTCTAGAAAAGTTTTATGTTACTGTTATAGAGAACATTTCCTTCTGGACAATTTACATGTATGATTTTGGGTCGACGAGGTGACTACGTAAGAAACTGTTCTCCTACCTTTATGGGGGGATTATTTATTGATATCGCCAGCTATTTATTGATATCGCCAGCTATTTTCCAACAATTCCATCTCCTGTCTGTCTGTTTTTTATTCCTTTATTTAAGTAAGTATTTGACCGTCTCTGTGGTCTAATGGTTCGAACGTCTCAACCACTAAGCTGGAGGTCAAGGGTTCATATCCTGTAGAGGCAAATTTTTTGTTTTATCTGCATGCGTTATATTTGTGTCTGAAGTATGGCGATAGGGCTCACCATCCATCATGCTGTGACTAATTATCGTCGGTGAAACGTGGCTATACGACATTTCACAGTTCATACTCGAAAATACCTCTGACACCCTCTCGAGGATAGTATTATCGCGCAGACTGCGGCGGTAGTTCAAGGGTAGAACGCTGGCCTCTCAATCTTGCGATCCACGTTCGATCCCCGGTCGGGCATGCACCAATGAGTTTTTTGGAATTAATATGCATAGTATTTGTTCTTACTTATCACTTACCACTTGCTGAACGGTGAAGGAAAACATCGTAAGGAAACCTGCATGCCCTAAAAATGTGTGTATTTGTGCCCGAAGTATATCGATAGAGCTCACCACTCATTCATCACGTTCAGACGTAATAATCTTCGGTGAAATGTGGACTGTAACTTGCATTTCACAGTTTATATTTGGAACACCTCTGAAACCCCCTCGGAGATTGATGTCGTGGCGATATATTATTTTATGTTATTAGTAAAGCCAATTCTGAAGGCTTTAATTTTAGTTTAAGTGCTGTCAAAACAAAATTTTGTTTTTTGCATACATAATAATCCTTTAATGCTAGGAGCAGAAGCTAAATTACTTTGGAATAGTTTTAGTTTTGACACCACTAAAACTAAAATTAAAGCCTTTAGAATCAGCTACATTATTTCAATGTCTGACAAAACAATTCCCCATCCGTTCCTCGTAATACGTAACACCTAAACACAATGTATGTTTGTTAAATGTAGAGTATGTAACTCTTGTTGAACAAATATTTACAATCCGCTATTCTCACCAATGTTGCTCGTGCTCATTGTCACAATACTCACACCCGTGAAAGGATCATGATAAAAACATGAAGCGGAAGCTCTCAGCCATTTGTCTGAGTAAGAATGCACTTTTAACGGTCGGTTTACCTAAAATATGCCGTAAACATCTTGCTTGTAACATTTCCTACACACGGGAAATTAACTGCTTTCTCTTTTTTACGTTAACAGTAAATAAAAACAGTTTCAAATTGTTTCAGCTGCGGAACCCGGCTTGTTCGTTAAACTGGTGACAGCGCGCCCTGCGGTGATGATATAGTTTATTTATTGTCTACATGTTTCAATGAAAATGTCTGTCAATGCATATTGATTGCATAACGTTTGACAGCATATGCTGTTAAAATATTTTGTCACACTATATACAAATTCAGCTCACAAGTGCGTAGTGATATAATATAATAATAAGTATAAACTAACATACAGACGTCGCATTTGAATTATTTATTTAATTAAATAAGAAAAGACTACACAACTAACTTGTTGGTATGTCCCATAGCTATGTATAAATTTCGAAAATCGTTGCTCAACCAGAAAAAAAAATGTTTTCAACGTATTCTCATTTACTCCATCGGCCTGGCAAGGCATCTATACCAGCTTTAAAAAAATCCGCATCTAAACCCTCAAAATATGCACCGACAGCGACTTTGACCCATTCATTTGTGGAAAATTTTACTAGAAATAACAAATTAAAGCTTATATTTCATTTACATTGAGAACATATTGTTTAATCAATTAATTTGAAAAGATAATTTAATAAAATGTAAAATAATAAAAATAATTTTAATTAAAAATATTTTCATGAGGGTTAAAGTATTAATTAAAGATATAATTAAAAATTTTATAGTAAATTAGTTGTAGAAAAGTCTGATAGGGCAAAGTCAGGTGAATACGGGGCATGGGGTAATAATTTGAAGCCACATCGATGGATTTCCGCCATGGTTTCAACCAGATGTGTGAACTCGCGCATTATCCTTTTGTATTCAACAAACCGGGGTGTTTTTCCTTTATTTCTTCTCTCAAAAATCTCAGCAGGTTGCAATAGTAAAAATAGATTATTATTCTACCTTTTTTCTATATTTAGACCACTGTCTACCATGATTACACCCTTCGAATCTTGAAAAAACAGGTCAACACTTTACCAGCCGATAAAACCACTTTAGTTTTTTTCGGAGCTGGAGATCCTGGTCTTTTCCATTGCTTAGTTAGACTATACTTATGTGTCTGGAGTATAGTGGTTGTACTCAAGTTTCATCCATAGTATATAGTGTTACAAATCATTTAATAAATTCCTGAGGGACAGCTTCAACTAGTTCGAAACAGTCACGGGAAATCGTCAGTCGATCGTGTTGTTGATCAACTGAAAGCAGCCGTGGCACCCATCGCGCAGACACCTTGAAAAGGTGCATTTCATTGGAAATGAAGTGGTGAGTTCGTTCAGTTTTGATTCCGATCTCCTTCTCCGATCAGATAAAATTAAGTCACGTAATATTTCCATGTTGTTTAGTATATATTGTTTGAATGGACGTCACACTTTTTATTTCGCGTTTACCGTGTACACCATGGGGTACACTTTAAAACTTATATAACAAGTCGCCAAGAGAGCGTGCCTACTTGAGCGACAAGGAAAGAAAATTATGCGTTCACAATTAAAATTCGTCGGTGGTCAACGCCAAATGATGACCGCTACACGGGTCATTTTCAATACCCTCTCGACCACGTTTGAACTCCGTCACCCACGCTTTTACGGTAGCAAATGAAGGCCCTGATTCACCTAAAGTTGTCAACATGTCTTCATAAACTGTTTTGGTGTTAAAAAAAATTTATTGAAATATTTATACATGACACGATGTTAAATTTTCTACATTTTCGAAAATAGTCACAGCACATTCGACATTATCGCGAGAGAAATCGAAACAAATGCAAAAGACAAATGAAATTGTTCATTTTATGAATAAAGTGGCTTCAAGATAAGGTTAGTTTCAAAAAGTTAGGATGTGCCTATGTATGTCGGGCTATTCAAATGTTAGGATGTGCCTATGTATGTCGGGCTATTCAAATGTTAGGATGTGCCTATGTATGTCGGGCTATTCAAATGCCCCTAGTATACTACTAATAAAGTGGTAAAAATGTCGTGTTGTAATATGTTTGCAAAATTTTATATGAAATGGGTTATTTATTCGTATCGGTACTAAGGAAGGCCAAAACTGCATCCTTTTCAAATGTTGTGTATGTCTGTAAAATATGTTCCGTTTTAACTAGAGAACCACTCAGCAGATTTAGATTTGAAAGCGGTTGTCTTTATTATTATCGTAGTAACCATAAAGAGTATTGATAAAATAACCACCAAGCCTAAATCGGGGCAAAGATTGGATAAACATGGGTGGAGCTGCAGGTGGAAAGCTAGTATGCATATAAAACCGGTCAGTGACTGACTGACAGACAGACAGACAGACAACGCACAACCTTAACCGCTAAAGATAGAAACGTACAATTTGGAACATTTGTTCTTTAGAAGGTGTAGAGGGATTTTTTTTTTCGAAGATCATCTCCTCATTAAGGGGGTCAAATGGACTGTAAAAGTTCGTGTGCTAAATCGTATTCCCTGCGTGTATCAATTTGGAACTCGGTACTAATAATGTCAATAGCAAATAATGACACAAATATAACAGCATTTTACGGGGTGCAAAAGTTTGTAAAGAAAATCGTATTCCTTGTATTTAAGGGCATAAAACCCTTGAAAAGAAAAAATCAAATTATATTTAATACAACTCCATATAAATTATTACAGATTTATGGGAAAATCTGGTGCAAAATCACGCGTTGGAATTGGCAAGCAAAAAAGAAAGAAAGGGTGGAATTTTTCCGTGAATATTATAGCTATTTATAAGTACGAGTATATTTCTAATACTTTAAAGCGATCTGCAAAGTACAAATAAAAAAAATACAATATCAAAAAGATTATTCTTTGAAATCTGTAATTAGCTCTTTGGGTACCTTATTCTCAGCAACTACGGCAAGTAAATAAATACCTATTTAATTTGTAAGATTAATCAAAGCTTACCGATAACCGATTACCGATAACCGATAACGTGATTTCAAGAAACATTAATGAATGTCATAAATAATAAAAGAAGAATAACTCTTTTTCCAGACAGCTCCCCTCGCAACACAAGGTCTTATTATCTCTCTATTTTAATCTCTCTCCTAAAGAAGAGTAAACATTTAAACTTAATTTGAAATTAATAGAAATAAAAATAAAAAAGTGTCAAATTATAAAACTACCTATAAATAATATAACGTCCTTTAAAAAGAATACTTTCCACTACAAAATTATAGTTTTGCACTATAACATTTCTGGGCTGTCATAAAAAATAACCATGAAGGTTATATATAACTACGTTTCAATACGTTCCGCGACTCGCCATATCTAACCTTCTAACCTGACCTACTGGCTCTCTTCTTTGGTTTTATTTGAAAGGTTATAGTGGAAACTATTATTTTAAGTTATATTTATACTGAAAGCATTAATATTATAGTGCAAATTATTCACTTTAAAACTAAGCCTTTTGAAGTGGGAACCATTATTTTTATAGTTCATTGATATTTTATAACCCTTAAAGAAGTCAATATTATGTAGTATTTAGGTAAAATCCTCAGTGTGGTCTCAATAGAGGTCACGGACCCGGTGTCCCTTTACTAGTGTCGCTTTAAATATATATCTATATCGATGACCTTGGAAAAAAAGTTACAATATCGATAGTGCTATCGATAGTTCGATAGTATCGATGGTTCGACAGTATCGATACGATCGATCGATAATTTTTCAAATTAAATTAATAGAACTATTGATAATATGCATAATATACTACGAGTATACTATAAAAAGTACAAAAGGAACCTTTACGGTGAGACTCCGTTGTCCGTCCATCCGTCCGTCCGTATGTCACAGCCTCATAACTTTAGCACCGTTAAAGACATGAAATTTGGTACAAAAGTTGTATTAATTTTCTCACATATGACGATGTAAACAATTCAAATCAAAAGTGAGAAAAATAAAAATATTATCCTAAAAATACAATATGGGTATCAAATTGTAAATATCAAAAGGCTGATTGTAAAAATATATGCTTTTACTATATTTTCTGACACTGGTTTTGAGAAATCTTTAAGAAACCACAAAAATATGTATGTCCCCCCCTTTTATCTCCGAAACTGGTAGACTGAAAATTATGAAAAAAATCATGGTAATGTGTTTACGTAAAGATTACAGGAAAAATAAAATGGTTGAGAAAGTCACGAAAATTATTTATCATTTATCATCCACAATACGGAACCCTAGGTACGCAAATCTGACTCGCATTTTGGCTGGTTTTTATTGATTAAAGTAAATGAAACAATTGATAGCGCTATCGATATTATTACTTTTTTTCAAGGTCACGATAGTATCGATATTTTATCGATTGTCACGCAACACTACCCTTCACGGAATTCGCTCTCGACAAACAAACAAACCTCGGTATTATTTCACTCGACAAATCTATTTGTGTGCGCCGAGGTCTCTCATACCCGAGTGTAGCAGGGGCTCCTATGTACCCCTACATACAGGTATATGTTACGTAAATGTTTTTACCTTGTCCGAATGACGGCATACGAAATCCGGAAAGGGTAAAATTGGATCCATTATTGATTCAGAAAGGTTAACCGACTGATATTTGCGGGCCACGTTTGGACAGCCGCTGTCAAATGGTTTTTATTTTGCAAAATATCTACTCGAATGAGAAATGATGACAGAAATTAGCAGGATGATGGGTCTGGTGCGGATACAGGAGGGGAAGGCCATTAGTACATTCGTGACCGAAGTACATCAATAAGTAAAACGATTTAATTGGTTTTGTCTTTCTCTAAATCAATATTATTATTTCATACTGCCCTTTCACCAGCAACTCCGCTTGCGTTTATTCAATATTTTACTCAATGCCCGGCTTGTGCGTTGATTTAATAACATCCCTTATAACTTTTATGTAAACCAGCGTGGGTCACTACGATGATAATACAGAAAATTGCATCCAAATCCGTTGAGTGGTTCTCGAGTTAAAACGGAAAATACAGACAGATAAAAATTGTAAAATTTGTAGAACGAATAACCCATTTAATTTGAAATTTCACACAATTATTCAATGTACCACAAGTATTCTGTCATATTGTATCACTGTCTGGGGTGGCACTTATAAATCTAAATTTGTTAGCATCGAAATTGCCCAGAGAAGATTATTAAAAGTTATGTTACGTAAAAAAAATATATACAGCACATCAAAATTATAAAGTGATGCAAGTGTCTTAACTGTCAGACAGTTATATATACTACATTGTATACTAAAAATCCATAAAACGATTTCGATAGACCCAAACATACTCGTACTTAAAAAAAGAAACCCATTTACAGTTATCAAAAGTAACGTAGTTAGAACTGACTTTGCCTCAAAACAATTCTCTAATCAATCAACTCATTTATACAACAAGATTAACAGAGTGTTGAAAATCTACACCATGACTTACCATAAATGCAAGAAAACCCTTGTATTATGGCTAAAGACGTTGACGTACGAACAGACAAACGATTTAATTGCAAGAGACCGCTCCTAGCTTTATAGCTAGATTACTTGTAATCCCTCTGTCATAATACAATCACACCCTCTCTCATTTCCCCCTACACACACACACACACCCTCACACACACACCCTTCGCACACGCATGCATATTCACCCTTACCTATGTATATATAAATATAATTTTGTATTCACTCCCTAGAAGTAATTACTACTGATCCCAAGACTTGGTCGTAGGGCTAGGGAGTGATGCACTTTCTAATATAACTCCTTTGTCATCTGTCTGCCCTTTATCATTTATTATTAATATTATATAATTTTTTCAAAATTTTGCGTGTAAGAAAAAGTAAATGAAATTACAATATATGTATAGTTAAAAATATACAACAATTAAGTAATTAAGTATATACCATTCGTCTTAATTTCTTCTAAATTATATTTTTGCGTAGTTTACAAATGTTTAAATTCATATCCATAGAATGAGCGGGCCTCTCCTATTACAGGTTACTAAACTTAAAAGGGGAGTCCCGAACCATGTAAACTGTGAATTGTAAACAATAAACGAATTTTGAATTTTGAATTTGAATTTTCACAATCACCGAGAAAGATCACTAAATGTCGGTAAACGTCATTTGGCGTTGTAGTTCCAATTATGATCAGTCTACAGATCGAACTACAAAATTAAATATTTTTATAGAATAAGGAAATAAAAGTAGCCTTTAAATATTTTTATTATATTTTATTATTTTATTTCCTTTCGTTATTCTAAAAGAAACACTCAAACATTCAACACTTTTCCTGTAAAAAATATCACGCAAAAATAAATTGAAATGTATGTGTATTTCTTATGTAAATATGCTCGACTATGGAATCGTCTACCTGTATCCGTTCAAAACTCAATACCTTTAAAACTAAACTAAAAGCTCACTACTTTAGTGAACCCCTAACTCATCTATCATTTATTCATTTTATTAACATTTCATCCACAATTATCCTTTTTATTATTATATATGTGTAAATTTATGTATTTATTATATTATATTTTTGTGTATGTTTGTTTATGTATTAGTTCATTATAGCGTAAGTAATCCCCCATTAATAAGTCTATGTAGTTTACTCTTATGTTTGATTTCGTGACATTTAAACGCTCCTCTTTATTTTTTCTATTTTTTCTTTTTCAGCCAAAGGTTGCCTGGAAGATATTGCTATTAGCAATAAGTGCCGCCTTTGTACACTGTAAAATATTTTATTGTTTTTTTTTCATGTTTTTGTGTAAATGTACATTAAGCGTAATAAATAAATAAATTAAAATATTATATCAATAAGGCAGTTTGATCTCTTAACGCTAAAAAAAAAACGTTTTTTTTTCTTGTTGCACGCCAATTACGTTTTTTCGGGATCTTGGTGATTTTCTGAATTTTTTTCTCGATCATGTGTGATATTGTGTCAAATCTGAAAAATACATAATTCGACTGATGACGGCCCCATACCGAGGGTCGAAATATATCGAATAATATTTTTTTAATTGTTTTACTAGATAAACAACAGAAATAAATAAAGCTTAATAAAGCAATATTTTATATATTTATTAAAAACACATAACATAATTTAACTTCTTAACAAATTACATAAATTTAATTTTTATTAATATTCTGATTTTCTATGCTAAACTTTTCAAAGCGTATGTTGGGCGGAGCTGACCCTTAAGAGCGAATTCGCAGCTGGATTGTGAAAAACCCACCTTTTTCTGATTAATCGAAACAGAAAACTTAAATTCAAAATTCACTCAATATTTAAAACCTTATTACCTCTGTATTGTGTATGCTGCCATCGCAAAGTTTCATTCTGTAAATTAGAATTTCAAAATTAGAAAAAGGCGGGTTCTTCACAATCCGGCTGCGAAACCGCTCTTAAATAAAAAGTCAAAAGGTACGACGACGAGCGAAGCGAAGAGGAGCGCGATAGGTTGCTGGTGATGGCTGTAGTTTAAACAGAATTCATAATATGGCCGATCAGAACATGAAATGGTCAATTCTACGATATGGCCACGACAGATACATTCTCTAAACAGCTTCTACCTTTTCTGCTAAATTTGCAGAAAAGGTAGCCATTTTGTTAAACATAGGCCCTACAAAGATACTCAATTTTTATAATTTTTAGTATTTTCAATCCAAAATTGACTGAAAATTTTAAATATTATTCACACAGTTATTAGTAAATATTATTAATTTTGAAAAATGTTATGTACTCGTACTGATAAATAATAAAAGAGCTTGTTTGACTTTGACTAGATCGATGGATTCGGAAAAAAGGAGTGTCAAGATCGTGGTGGATGGAGATCTGTAGTCTGTGCCTGCCCCTCTGAGGGACAGGCTGGGCGTTAGTATATGTATGTATATTATGTACTGACAAAACTTCGTGTTGCTGCGTTCTTCTCGCGATGTTACTCGCTCTTGTTACTCGCTCTTGGAACCGAGTCTCGAATGGACGAATGCGAGTTCACTAAGCAAGACAATAAACTGTTAGGGCACCACGCGTCGAACTTCGCACATTCGTAGACTAAGGACTCTTCAGGCCCTATGAGCTGATTAAGTGCTGTCAAGAGTAAAGTGATATATAACGACCTTTAAACATTGAACAAAATAATTAATTTAGTAAAAGTTTTAAAAAGACAAATCAATTGTGTCAGGCCATCAGAACAAGTTCAACCAGTCTGCACAACACCCTGGCCTCGTCCGCCATCGGGAAGGCCAAGACCACAGAACTATTAAGCCAAGACGCTGTTGCATCCACATCTCTGTAAATTTCATCAGTAAACCTTTATTCTATATTTGTAGCTTTTTCCATCCATTACGAAATAGTTAACGTTGCACAGTGTGTGTAAGCCTATCTAATAATTAAATCCGTACTTACTAATGAAGTAAACATTCAGCATGTAAATAGCATGAAATGAACAACTTCGAACAGTAGTGGTATGTCTGTAACTAGCCAGCAGCTAGAATCGTTGGATCAGAGCCTATTAGTGCGATCATAAATTTGCACAAATTATGCAAATACTGAAATCCGAGTGTAATGTCGCAGTCAGTTCAGATAATCGGACTATTTGTTATCGATCTCCCTTACTCATGTTTGCTTTTCAGCTATTTCGGTGAATGGAACATTTAAATCGTTTATATTTCGTTCTCGTGCTCGCAAATTTGCTCACTATTGTATATTAATTCGAAATAGTAAAAAAGATTACAAAAATATATTTCCTTCACTTAAAAATAATTAGTGAAATAGGTTTAAGAGGGAAGCTATATTTAATTTCACAATACAATACAATTAAGTACAAATTTTGATTCGTGGGCGCAAGTAGGGGAGGACAATTTTGGGAACAATTCATATACTTAATTCAAAGAACAAGGTTTTTCTTGTGTATGGACAACCTGACGATATTTTTCTGTGATTCAATTACAGATTTAAATTCTATATATTTATAACTACTGTAACTTACATGTGATTCATAACTTTACCCACCACACATGGTTATACCACATTGTAGTCTGATTAATAAACGTTTATGATTATTATTATAACTGACCGCTCATCTTGATAATGAATTGATTCCATTATTATATTTTGTATGAGCAGAGGTGGACAGATAACATTTACATAAAAATTATCCCGCGATATGCGACATTTTATTTATTTATCACACTTTAGTACATTTACGTACATTTAAACAAAGATAAAACTAAACTTATAACAAACAAATAAAGGCGACACTTATCGCTCATAGCAATATCTACCAGACCACCTTTGGGTGAGATAAAATTGGGCACATGTTTCAATTTATTTCGGAAACCATTTTCAATCGAGCGTCTGTTGTTAGTAAACGCAGTTTTTAGTAGGGAATTCTTTTCTGAGAAATTATCGTCATGGAGACATGTGAACAAAAGTTTTTTTTTGTGTAATCATTCCAACACAAATAATCAGCTTATTTCAAAATACAGTATTTTTTTATAAATTGAGCCTATAATATTTAGAATCTCAAAATAAATTGTGTCGCTACTCTGGATAGACCAGACTTGAAATATCGTAGCAGCTTGTGTATTATTAACTGCCTGTGTGTTACCATCCGCTAACTTTAGGGTATCTTCAGCGACGTATTTAGCTATAAATCATATACATAATTCGCTAACTTGTCATGTATGTACAGTTGTATGCTGCAGGCAAGGCGCAGATTATACTTAAGCGTTGACACCGAGATTATTCAGTTTGTCTGCGACACACACATCAGCACTCCCGATGTAAGCTCTCGTTTGTCATGATAATCTAGAGGAAGTTAGTTCCATTTCTATTTACATATATTATTCAGTTTGTCTGCGACACACACATCAGCACTCCCGATGTAAGCTCTCGTTTGTCATGATAATCTAGAGGAAGTTAGTTCCATTTCTATTTACATATATTATTCAGTTTGTCTGCGACACACACATCAGCACTCCCGATGTAAGCTCTCGTTTGTCATGATAATCTAGAGGAAGTTAGTTCCATTTCTATTTACATATATTATTCAGTTTGTCTGCGACACACACATCAGCACTCCCGATGTAAGCTCTCGTTTGTCATGATAATCTAGAGGAAGTTAGTTCCATTTCTATTTACATATATTATTCAGTTTGTCTGCGACACACACATCAGCACTCCCGATGTAAGCTCTCGTTTGTCATGATAATCTAGAGGAAGTTAGTTCCATTTCTATTTACATATATTATTCAGTTTGTCTGCGACACACACATCAGCACTCCCGATGTAAGCTCTCGTTTGTCATGATAATCTAGAGGAAGTTAGTTCCATTTCTATTTACATATATTATTCAGTTTGTCTGCGACACACACATCAGCACTCCCGATGTAAGCTCTCGTTTGTCATGATAATCTAGAGGAAGTTAGTTCCATTTCTATTTACATATATTATTCAGTTTGTCTGCGACACACACATCAGCACTCCCGATGTAAGCTCTCGTTTGTCATGATAATCTAGAGGAAGTTAGTTCCATTTCTATTTACATATATTATTCAGTTTGTCTGCGACACACACATCAGCACTCCCGATGTAAGCTCTCGTTTGTCATGATAATCTAGAGGAAGTTAGTTCCATTTCTATTTACATATATTCCACTGATTTAGTATCGCGCGCTGCGAGTTAGACCGCGATTGCTACTTGCGCTCTCCGCACGTTATTGTGATGTGTCACTATCACAATCGTTACGATATTGTAAGAAGCAACGGTACCTCTCGGTCTTGAGAGTTCTGCCGATCGGGCATGCAACAATGAGTTTTTCTGACTTTATGTGAACAGTATCTTCCACTTGCTAAACGGTGAAAGAAAACACTGAAGTTGAACTCCATCCGCTAAAAAGTGTGTATTACTGCTGAGTCCTATCACGTTGGTATGATATGTTTGTATTAGTGCTGAGTCCTTATCACGTTGGTATGATATGTTTGTATTAGTGCTGAGTCCCCATCACGTTGGTATGATATGTTTGTATTAGTGCTGAGTCCCAATCACGTTGGTATAATATGTTTGTATTAGTGCTGAGTCCCCATCACGTTGGTATGATATGTTTGTATTAGTGCTGAGTCCCAATCACGTTGGTATAATATGTTTGTATTAGTGCTGAGTCCCCATCACGTTGGTATAATATGTTTGTATTAGTGCTGAGTCCCAATCACGTTGGTATAATATGTTTGTATTAGTGCTGAGTCCCCATCACGTTAGTATAATATGTTTGTATTAGTGCTGAGTCCCCATCACGTTGGTATAATATGTTTGTATTAGTGCTGAGTCCCCATCACGTTGGTATAATATGTTTGTATTAGTGCTGAGTCCCCATCACATTGGTATGATATGTTTGTATTAGTGTTGAGTCCCCATCACGTTGGTATAATATGTTTGTATTAGTGCTGAGTCCCTATCACGTTGGCATAATATGTTTGTATTAGTGCTGAGTCCCCATCACGTTGGTATAATATGTTTGTATTAGTGCTGAGTCCCAATCACGTTGGTATAATATGTTTGTATTAGTGCTGAGTCCCCATCACGTTAGTATAATATGTTTGTATTAGTGCTGAGTCCCCATCACGTTGGTATAATATGTTTGTATTAGTGCTGAGTCCCCATCACGTTGGTATAATATGTTTGTATTAGTGCTGAGTCCCCATCACATTGGTATGATATGTTTGTATTAGTGTTGAGTCCCCATCACGTTGGTATAATATGTTTGTATTAGTGCTGAGTCCCTATCACGTTGGCATAATATGTTTGTATTAGTGCTGAGTCCCCATCACGTTGGTATAATATGTTTGTATTAGTGCTGAGTCCCCATCACGTTGGTATAATATGTTTGTATTAGTGCTGAGTCCCCATCACGTTGGTATGATATGTTTGTATTAGTGCTGAGTCCCCATCACGTTGGTATAATATGTTTGTATTAGTGCTGAGTCCCTATCACGTTGGTATGATATGTTTGTATTAGTGCTGAGTCCCTATCACGTTGGTATGATATGTTTGTATTAGTGCTGAGTCCCTATCACGTTGGTATGATATGTTTGTATTAGTGCTGAGTCCCTATCACGTTGGTATGATATGTTTGTATTAGTGCTGAGTCCCTATCACGTTGGTATGATATGTTTGTATTAGTGCTGAGTCCCTATAACGTTGGTATGATATGTTTGTATTAGTGCTGAGTCCCTATCACGTTGGTATGATATGTTTGTATTAGTGCTGAGTCCCTATAACGTTGGTATGATATGTTTGTATTAGTGCTGAGTCCCTATCACGTTGGTATGATATGTTTGTATTAGTGCTGAGTCCCTATCACGTTGGTATGATATGTTTGTATTAGTGCTGAGTCCCTATCACGTTGGTATGATATGTTTGTATTAGTGCTGAGTCCCTATCACGTTGGTATGATATGTTCGTATTAGTGCTGAGTCCCAATCACGTTGGTATAATATGTTTGTATTAGTGCTGAGTCCCCATCACGTTGGTATGATATGTTTGTATTAGTGCTGAGTCCCAATCACGTTGGTATAATATGTTTGTATTAGTGCTGAGTCCCCATCACGTTGGTATAATATGTTTGTATTAGTGCTGAGTCCCTATCACGTTGGTATGATATGTTTGTATTAGTGCTGAGTCCCTATCACGTTGGTATGATATGTTTGTATTAGTGCTGAGTCCCTATCACGTTGGTATGATATGTTTGTATTAGTGCTGAGTCCCTATAACGTTGGTATGATATGTTTGTATTAGTGCTGAGTCCCTATCACGTTGGTATGATATGTTTGTATTAGTGCTGAGTCCCTATCACGTTGGTATGATATGTTTGTATTAGTGCTGAGTCCCTATCACGTTGGTATGATATGTTTGTATTAGTGCTGAGTCCCTATCACGTTGGTATGATATGTTTGTATTAGTGCTGAGTCCCTATCACGTTGGTATGATATGTTTGTATTAGTGCTGAGTCCCTATCACGTTGGTATGATATGTTTGTATTAGTGCTGAGTCCCTATAACGTTGGTATGATATGTTTGTATTAGTGCTGAGTCCCTATCACGTTGGTATGATATGTTTGTATTAGTGCTGAGTCCCTATCACGTTGGTATGATATGTTTGTATTAGTGCTGAGTCCCTATCACGTTGGTATAATATGTTTATATTAGTGCTGAGTCCCTATCACGTTGGTATGATATGTTTGTATTAGTGCTGAGTCCCTACTTATCACGTTGGTATGATATGTTTCTGACAGTCAACATTAACTGAGACCTCCTCGAGGATGTACCTACGTCTTGACAATATATGTTTTAATAGTAGTTTAGGCTACAAGGGCGAAAAGGAATAAATTACGAGGACTATTTAAAACACGAACGTAGCGACTGTTTTAAACGTAACCGAGTAATTTATTGCTCTTACGCCCGTTTATCATACTACGTTTTTCAATGCATAGTGTGTGGAAATAAATAGTATATTATGAAACGAGAGCGATGAAAAGTTTCTCGCACGAGTTTCGTATAATTATCTATAGCACAAGTGCGGAAAATGCCGACATTACGCACGCGCAGCGTGCGTAAAGCGGTCATTTTACGCACAGTGTGCTATAAACAAATATAATCTTGTGAACTTTAAATTATGATTGGCTCAAAAGGACTGTATCCAGAGCCGTTAAACAGTGGAAAAAAAAAGTATAACATTTATGGTACACAGGAAAGGCTGCAGGTTAGCCTACCATTGTAAATAAATAAAAAATAAAAAATATAAAGCCCTAGGGCAAAATAATCGACTTTCTGTTCGGTTTTGATGCATAAAAAGTGGGCCTTTACGAGCACTTGCATTGAAAAACATATTATTAACATAATAAAGCGTATATTTAGGACTGAGTCGCTGAATCTTACCGCTCAATCTTTCTCCTCCAAATATTACGAAAGGTTAAAACATTTATAATTATAAGGATTAACTAAAAATGTAATCAACGTTCTAATGAAACCCTTATTTATATAGGACATAGTTTAAATTATATATTTTTTTTAGTTGGTACAAAAGTAAAACTATAAATCGCAGTCCAGTTGTGGAATTGTGTGACAGTCCATAGACCACTAGACGTACGGTTTTAATTGTCAAACGGGTTAAATTGGTTGACCAGCCCTTTGACAACTGAGACCGTACATTAATGAATATGATTTTCTTACACAATTACACCCTCGATCTTGGCTCGGATTAATCTAACTACATGGTATATATGTAAACATGCAGATAATTACTTATATAGAAGATTACAGTAAGAGTGTGCTTCTTTGCCACGGATTAAACACTCTGACCTCATTATAATGAACCTCAACAAACTATCTAATAGCAAATGTAGCAAACATATCAGGTTACTCAAATGTAACACATTACTGCCGCGGTCTGTATAATGACTACATACATACAAACTTTCACATTTACAATATTAGTGGGATTGTGGGATAGTGGGTAGTGGGATGGGATGGGATAATAAAATGTCTCTAACGCAAATTACCGCAATACAGACATGTATTTACAGTCAACGTGCGAGACAGACCGAATGACCTCTCGCGGGCGAGCTTTCTTAGACGTAGTTCTGTAAAAGCCCAGTCACTGATCCACAAGTTGTTCGCCTGTCTACTGTCTACTGTCTACTGTCTACTCGTATATCGTATATTTTGTTGAAATAACGTTAGCATTATTAATATTAATATTAACAATATTATTAGTATACATACGCAATGCTTCGTTCATTGAATAATGCTAATTTGATTTCGATTGCTTCAGGCAAAATACATCAATAATAATTCTCGTAGGTATTGGCTATACCGAACTATACCGAACTATACCGAACTATACCGAACTATACCGAACTATACCGAACACATTATTTACAATTTAATATACGTACGTATAATGCTGATAAATTGACACAAATTGAATTTTCTTAACTTTTTTTGGGATATATTTAATTTTTTCAACCGCTCGAATTCATACTGGAGACTTGATTAGTGATCAGGAAGAATATTTAATGAACTTTAAATAAAATTCGATAAAAAAAATGTTTGCTCCCGTAGTGCCTATACTAGGAATTGTATTTGAACTTTAGTTCGTATGGGAAAAAAAATATTTTTATGATTTCAAAAAAAAAGATCAGTAAACCTAGTTTCTGATAACTAACCGAGTCTCCAGTATGAATTTGGACGGTTGATTACATTTCAGCTTGTATTTATATGAACTATAAAAATAATAGTTCCCACTTTAAGAGGCTTAGCTTTAATATTAATACTTTGCACTATAATATTAATACTTTCAGCAGCGGTAGCTCAGAGATAGAACTCTAGCCTCTCAATCTTAAGATCCAGGTTCGATTCCCGGTCGGGAATGCACCAACGAAATGTTCGTATTTGTGCTTACTTACCACTTGCTAAAGGTGAAGGAAAACGTGTATTTGTGCCTGAAGAACGGCGATAGGGTTCAATATATCACGTTAGGACGTAATAATCGTCGGTGAAACGCGGGTGTACCGAGTGCGGACTGTGACTTGCGTTTCACAGTTCATACTTGGAACTAGTTGGAACACCTCTGACACCCCTTCGGGGATTCATGACCTGACTGACAAAAACATTCTTCAAGTATTAAAATCAATATATTAATAAATAATATAGTAGATGTTAGCACTTGGTGGAATTTATAAGACATAATAATAATAACAACAACATTTAAAAAAACACTTGTACTTATTCAACATACGAGTAAAATGATAATTGACTTCTCTTGTCTTATATTTGATTAAATATATTACATACAACGTGTAACAGAAAGGTGTAACCATATTTGAAGAGCTTACTCAGTCAATGGTATAGAACAACTTTTACTATTTAACAAAACCTGTATCTCGAAAAAAAATTTAACTTTTTCATAGAAAAATGCAATGCCGCTCGGCTGAAATGTATGGAAGGGCAGATTTTTTTTTTTGAGATTTCAGTGTTGGCTCCATAGTAAAAGTTGTTCTATACCATTGACTGAATAAGCTCTTCAAATATGGTTACACCTTTCTGTTACACCTTGTATATACGAAAACACAAAATATAATTATAGTTTGTAAAATATATTTCGACCACTAGTTGTGGTCGGCATCAGTTACATTTAGTATTTACAATGATATAGATGTAAAAAAACATCCAACTAGAATGCAGGACAGTCTACATCGGCGAAACAAAAAACGCTCTCCACATCCGAATCAATCAACACCGACACACATGCGACTCTATTACAAACAACACTCTGCCAATCAATCAACACCGACACACATGCGACTCTATTACAAACAACACTCTGCCAATCAATCAACACCGACACACATGCGACTCTATTACAAACAACACTCTGCCAATCAATCAACACCGACACACATGCGACTCTATTACAAACAACACTCTGCCAATCAATCAACACCGACACACATGCGACTCTATTACAAACAACACTCTGCCAATCAATCAACACCGACACACATGCGACTCTATTACAAACAACACTCTGCCAATCAATCAACACCGACACACATGCGACTCTATTACAAACAACACTCTGCCAATCAATCAACACCGACACACATGCGACTCTATTACAAACTACACTCTGCCAATCAATCAACACCGACACACATGCGACTCTATTACAAACAACACTCTGCCAATCCCCACCCACGCTCGACTTCATAACCATCCATTCAATAATTGCTTCACCGCACGAATCATCAAATCATTTTGACCTGCACTGACAGACACTCAACTACGGACATGGGAAGGATCATATATCTGGTCACTTGGTGCCCACTACGGTCCGGGCCTGAACAAGCAGCATTGATATTTACGAGGAGTCAACACAAGAAACAATGCAAACTTCTTCATAAGAACTTTTTCAATTCCCTATCCATCACTTTAGCTGTCATCATTATAAAAATAAAATATTCAATATCATACTTTTAGTTACCTATAATTTATAATTATTTATTTTTACCTTTTACATCTATATCATTGTATATAATTGTAAATACTCAATGTAACTGATGCCGACCACAACTAGTGGTTGAAATATATTTTACAAACTATAATTATATTTTGTACTTATTGACATATACATTTGTATATGTGGATAAGTACAAGTGTTTTTTTAAACAATGTACTAAATAATAAATTTAAGCAAGTGTGCGTCGGACTCGCGCACAATTAAATATAGGTGGTGGCTGATAATGTTGAAAATTTATACATTTTCGAGTTTTTTTTTCTATTATTTGCTGTGATAGAAGCCTTATTGAAACTTATTGTGTGAAAATTTCAACTGGCTGCCTGTAACGGTTGAAGCGATAGACCTCTTTGACAGACAGACAGAAATACAGACAGACAGCCAAAGGATGCTTAGTGATAGGGTCCCGTTGGGCACCCTTCGGGTACGGAACCCTAAAATAAAGCTTCATCTCAATATATCACTAAGATTAGGATGAGTGTCACTCTTAAGTTGACCGAAACGTCGAGTTTTTCTCGACAAAATCAACGTGATTCTTATACTGTAAATCTACTTCGTTAGTTCATATCAATCTTGAATAACACGTTCAAACAATTAATGCTTCACTTCACAGCAACAGAGCTACCCAAATGGTACATGCTTTAAGACTCAAACTACCCTGTCATAGCCCGACAAAAGACAGCGACAATTTGAAATTGATAAAATCCAGCCAGACAGTTAACAAGTATTAAGACGACCTTTGTAGCAAAGTACGAGGGCCCCTCGAGAGCCCTCCACTCTTCTTCAAACAAATACGACCCTGGAAGGTGATACTAACTATAGGATAACCTTTTCCTAAAAATGGTTGGCAATTTCTACTGTTTAAGGCGATATGAAAAAAAATTATGAGAGCTTGAGGGGCGTGGTTTAGTCGTAGACGCGGGGAGCGCCCCGATTTCAACATCGCGAGAGCGTACCGCGCGGCAACGATCTTGCTTGCGTTTCGAAGTTTTAGAAAAGAGGAGTCCTGGAGTCGTTCAAAATAAAATAGTGTTGGTTACTTTTTATCTGTGTTATGTTTATACCAGCCAGTTGTAAGGCACCCATTGAAGCTTTTACGGATGTAAATGATTTTACTTATGTTAAATAAATATTTTTTGGCTTTGACTATGTATGTAGGTAAACTAGTATACTCGAATGTATGTCTACTTATGTATTAGCAGTGATTGGAATAATCATATACTTAGAACAAATTCACAAAATAATAATTTCCATACGAGTACATTTATTTAATATTTAACTATCCAGAATTTTATCCGGGATATGATTTTGGGGCACAAATACAATAAAAACTACGAAGTAGGTATATTCAGTTATTTGTATTCAATCATCCATTTATTTCTATTTAAAGTTTACAAAATACCGTTTCACGCCTTGGGAAAAATAGGAATTAAGGAAAAATATTGAAGTGATGAATATTTTAGACCATTTAATTTTTTATACATAACTTTGTTTACATAAGGTGATACTTATTCATACATCCAAATTTATACTGAAAATTCGGTATAAAGGTCCAATGACCCTTTTTCTGGAAATTGTTAATTTATTATTTTCTTTTCCTCTATAAACGCAAGCCAAGCCCTGAGTCAATACAACGGAGGGTAAAAATTTTGTTTTTTGAAATTTGCAAAGTATAACCTTTTGCAAATTTTGCAAAATAAAATTGTGACCTCTTATAGTAATTACCTCTCGGGTGGGCTTGCGTTTGTAGGGAACACGAAAAAATATTTACTTATTTCACAAAATGGGTCATTGAATCTTGATACTGAGCACTTACCGAGTCTTCAGTATGAATTTGGCTGTAGAAATAAAACTGAGTTTGCATACTATGCTCTAAAGTTGTTCTAATGTTTATGTTCTAAAGTTGATTAAAAACGAGAGGATTTTATAATAATATTTTACTGCTCTCTATCCGTTTAATTTTAAAAACATTGATCGAGCGGTAAAAATCATAAGGACTAAAGTAGTCGTAAATCAAATTTACAGCAACTTAAGTTCTTATTATTTTTGTAGAAATGTTGAAAACAACGGAGTAATTGAGCAAAAACAATATTTGATTTTAACAGCCATAAATAAGACTTTGCCAAATCTCCTTCCAATGATGGCTGCAGCACCGGATAATGCAGCATAATTGGTCCTGTAAGAACGTTTGCACCAGCAACCATCTAAAATGACATCAATTATTGGTATTCCGTCTTTAATGACTCTTCTCTTTCAAAGCCGCTTCTTTCTCACGTTCTCCTGCACGTTTTATTTCTTCCCACGCTGTCACTTCCCATTCATCAAAAACTTCGTTTTGGGCTTTTTTATATCTATAATTTGATAAAATTTCATCCTAAAAAAAAAAACATTTAAAAAACATTAAAACACAGGCTTATATAGCGAATATTATATTCAGACTTGGTGAATAGGTACTCTATTTTTAAAATATTTTTTTAATTTTATTTATGACCTATATGTATAGCGTAGTGAAAATGTGTCCGACCATGAGGTCGCGGGTTCAATTCCCAGTGGGGCACCTTTGTGCGTCCAGTCTGCGCTTGCTTCGGAAGGCTCGTTAAGCCGTTGTTCCAATTTGTGCCTGAAAAACGGTGACAGTGCTCACCACACATCACGTTGGAACGGAATAATCGTTGGTGAAAAATGAGTGTTCCGAGCGTGAACTTTGACTTGCAATTTACAGTTCTCACTCTGACATCTACCTGGAGATTCATGTCGTGACGATATGTTTTGTATATTAAATATCCATAGTTTAAAACTACATCAACATATACAGCAAAAGTTTATGTAATATTATAAACAGGCTTTCAACATAGGTTGCTTTTTTCATCTGTATTGAAAACTTTGCTCAATTTAACTATTTTTGAGCTATGCTACGGCCAGCCAGACAGACAAAGGTCCACTTAATATATGTTATGAAAAATTTGAGGTATGAATGAAGAGGCTCATCATCACAGCTGACCTCTAGTGAGCACTCAATATTATTTTCTTAGCGTCTTCTCTTTAAATTTTTTTAAGCTAAAAATAAAGTAAAAGACAATATTTACGTGTCTTGACATTAGTAATTAAATGTAAGTCGATAAAGGGCAACTTCAGTCACCTGTGTTCTGTCGATCCGCCAACACATTCCGTAGTTAGTTTTACCGCAGGGGTATTATTTTCAATAGTTTTTTCAATTCTACAAAATACAAACACATAGTTTTTTTAACAAGAATTATTGTCATAGGATTTTTTTTCTTCAGGATTAGAAATAAATAAATTACTACCAACCCTTTTTGTTCAAACGAGTTGGCATATTCTTCTTCGTCCAAATTCAAAAATATTAATGGCGACTCCATTCCTTTTTCAATATTATGTGAATATTGAAAAAAATACGTAAGTATACTTACATTCTCTTTTATCTCATTTTCTTTGAGGCGTTGAATGTGTCGGGTTTTGTTCATTACCCTTTTTCGTTTATTGCGTTTATTAGCCATTACAATGTTACAATTTATTATGCGAGTAATCACGGCCGCAACTGACGTAGAACCGTCTCTGACAATGGTCATGAGCGGACTGAGCGGACGCGGGAAAGTGACATCGTTAATTACTTCCTAATGTGAAAATTGAGAGCGCAACAATGCGTATCGATCCCAATAAACATGGCGTAAGCGCCAAACTACATATTATTTATTTAAAAATAAAGTATGCCGTTTATGAAAAATCTGTTTAACCAGGTACTAAAACTTATATTTATCTTCACTTAGAAGGAAATTTCATATTTAAAATGGTATGCTTTGCAGAGTGACAGAAAACAGCGCGGAAATTCGGGGTTGTCTTTGGAATTAAATTCTGTCGAGAAAATTTCATCAAATCACGTTTCTACTCTAAGCAGGTCCTAGATTATATAGTCAAGAAACACATATACAAATATCAAATCCACAAGTCTTGATTTGGTGAAGTTATAGGAAACAAGCAACCCCACCAAATATTTTCGTATCGCCTTAAATGAATGAAGAAATTTCGTCTCTGTTTCGCTTTTGCGTCTCCGAAAATTATGGTTGGTTTTAAAAACCACTCAAGTAGGATGTGTGTCTAGTGGTTTAGTTTCAGCTCACTAATTCGAAGGATTATCAAGATATGTAGATATTGGGGTGCAAGAACTACAAACTACAAATAATGCGAACTCTGGACAGTCAGACCACGACACAACCAACAGACAACTGGCGAAACTATACCGCCAACCCGCTCGTCGAGTTCTGGCGCGACGTCATGAGAAGTACTACCCGGAGAATGGTTACAGGCAGTTGCATAGTATCAGCACTGAATAAATCATTTGTCCATTACCAACTAAAGTAGAATTTAAGGAATTCCCTGGGTAGACTGATTAACGCCTCGCCTACTGTTTATCTTACAGCTTCTAGGCGAGTGCACTTCATCCTAGGTATCAAAGACGCTTTTAAAGTTCTTACTTGTGTCCGTGGGATAATACCCTGGAGACCTGCACGCGTCCACACACGGCTTGTGGTCTGAAATCTCTCATCAGCATCTTGCTTGCGTCTTGAGTAATCCCAGGTATGGACGGACAAACAAACGAAACGAGTGTGAAGCGTAGTTGGTACCCAATGTATAGATTATATGCAAATAACTTATATTAAAGATAAAAACATTTCATACCCTTCTCGTGTCCTGGTGTAATTCTGCGCCTTCATTTATAATACTAGGGAAAGTTACTCTCATCCACTTTCCACTCTCATGGCGATTCAATAGGACAGTGACAGCGCCATTTCCCCAATAGTCAAGCCGCAGCTGTAAAACCTAAAACCTAAACCCTCGGACGCACAAAGGGTTTCCTTTTCACAGAATCCCAAAAAAGAAACCGTAATGGTAAACTGGGTCCGTCTTTAATTTTTAAATATACTCGTACTTGAGGTGAGGTGAGGTGAGACGGGGAATGATTTATGTAAGAGCTAAGAGCTCTTATAAAAGACTCCGCAGCTACACGGAGTGACAAACAGGAATTGAAAGATTGATCGTGCCTCTGTGACGTTGAGGTAACCTAGTTACTTTAAAACATTTTATAGTTACCTATCGTAACACACAGGCCACACAACTACATAAATCTTTAAAAAAACTTACTACTGTGAGTAGGTCTGGAGCCCTCAGGATTCCGTACAGTTTTTAAGCAATTATATTTTATATCTTTTAAGGGCTCCGTACCCGAAGGGTGCCAAAAACGTGCCCTATTACTAAGCCTCCACAGTGTGTAGGTCCGTGTCTGTGACACCTCTACAGCTTCAGTTACAGGTAGCCAGTTGAAATATTCACACATTACGTTTCAACTAAAAATATGAAACCCAAGGTTGAGCCAAGGGTTGAAGGTTGAGCCATATAAAAAAACATATAAAAAGTTTTTAACGGTTTTAAGATTCCGTACCCGTATTGTGTTGTGGTACGGAGCCCTTTATGCGCGAGTCTGACTCGCACTTGCCTAAATTATTTCATGCCCATTCAAAATATATGAAACAAAATTAAGTTGTTCAAGTAATGAATTAGGTAATTACATTCGGATTTATTCTTAAGACCCGTTTAGCAGCCGGATTGTGAAAATCCCGCCTTTTTCTAATTAATCGAAACAACAAACTGAAATTCGAAATTTGCTCAATAGTTATTCAACAAAATCTTATTTATTGCCTATGTACTACGTATGCTGCCATCGCAAAGTTTCTATTGGTTTCTGAAAATTATTTTAAATACAAATTATGAATATAAAATCGATATATATTTCGACAAACTTGTGGTCGTCGTCAGTCGAATTATATTAATTTAATTTCTGAAAATTGGAATTTTCAAGATTTAAATTTTAAAATTATAGTTTACAGAATTTAATGGAAATTTTGCGATGACAGGTTACAAGTAAGTAATAAGGTTTTGTTGAATAACTGTGGAGCAAATTTTGAATTTAAGTGTTCAGTTTCAATTAATTAGAAAAAGGCGGGTTTTTCACAATCCGGCTGCTAAACGGTTGCTTCGCCTGTGCCAGCCTACTTGTATACGAAAATTCAAGTATCTAAACCAAGCGAAAGTGCTCTATAAGTTTCTGAACCAAGTGGAAATGCCCTATGTTTCTAAACCAAGTGGAAGTGCTCTATAAGTTTCTGAACCAAGTGGAAATTCCCTATGTTTCTAAACCAAGTGGAAGTGTTCTATAAGTTTCTGAACCAAGTGGAAATGCCCTATGTTTCTAAACCAAGTGGAAGTGCTCTATAAGTTTCTGAACCAAGTGGAAATTCCCTTTGTTACTAAACCAAGTGGAAGTGCTCTATAAGTTTCTGAACCAAGTGGAAATTCCCTGTTTCTAAACCAAGTGGAAGTGCTCTATAAGTTTCTGAACCAAGTGGAAATTCCCTATGTTTCTAAACCAAGTGGAAGTGCTCTATAAGTTTCTGAACCAAGTGGAAATGCCCTATGTTTCTAAACCAAGTGGAAGTGCTCTATAAGTTTCTGAATCAAGTGGAAATTCCCTATGTTTCTAAACCAAGTGGAAGTGCTCTATAAGTTTCTGAACCAAGTGGAAATTCCCTATGTTACTAAACCAAGTGGAAGTGCTCTATAAGTTTCACAACCAAGTGGAAATGCCCTATGTTTCTAAACCAAGTGGAAGTGCTCTATAAGTTTCTGAACCAAGTGGAAATTCCCTGTTTTTTAACCAAGTGGAAGTGCTCTATAAGTTTCACAACCAAGTGGAAATTCCCTATGTTTCTAAACCAAGTGGAAGTGCTCTATAAGTTTCTGAACCAAGTGGAAATTCCCTATGTTTCTAAACCAAGTGGAAGTTCCCTGTTAGTTTTCTTGGTAAGAAATTGTATGAAATTGATTACGCAAAGGCCAATTACTTTTTTCGCGTTAGCGTTGGAAGCCAGATATCTTAAACGCACCGGCCGTAGACTGCTACCTCACGGAGCCCGAGAAAAAAGGTCTTGACAGACGGATAGACAAACAGACGGACAATAAATTGGTCCTGTAATAGTTCCGTTCTTTTATTGTGAGGTACAGAACCCTAAAAAATGATAAATTTACCACAAGGTGTAACGGGAGCAGTTTTTATTAAATAAAACTTCGCCTATAAAATATGAGTCTCCTGAAATAAAACAAATGTAACTTGAAATAAAACAAATGTAACTTGTAATAAAACACAGAAACTTGTGAAACAGTAATATGTTTTCGAGGAAACGCTTTATTCGTCGGATATAGAAAGTTTCGCTCGCACTAATTTTGTTTCGGCTCTCTTTGTCAGATATATTATCTTTACTCATAACTCGGAAGCTTTTTTTCCGTCATCTTTCATCTAACTCAATTACAACTACATGATTTAATTACAGGAGCGGTAGCTCAGTCTCGAGACCCGGGTTCTATTCCTGTCGTTTGGAATTTATATGTACATTATTTGTATACGTACCATTTGGTGAAGGTAAACACTGTGAGGTGGATCTGCATGCTCTAACAAACGTGTTACTGCCCTAAGTATGGCGATCAAGCTCACACCCTATTGAAACGATAATCGTGGTTGAATAGAAGGTGTTACAAGTGTTGACCGTCCAGTGACTGTCCACATTTCAGTAGAGGGTGTTACAAGTGTTGACCGTCCAGTGACTAAATACATAACTACATACATATATTTTAATAGTCTCTAGTAATAGTAGGTTGAAGCATTTAGAAGTTATGGTGGAATAAAGAAACGTGAAAACATAATACATACATATATTAACCCTGAAAACATTACACTCTTTTTTTTTCGGCCAGTCGTATAAAAAGTAGGAGTTTCAATTTCGTGATCACGTAACCTCCGTTAATACCGAAAACAGCTGCATTATGGAAAAAAGCTTCCCTTTATTATTTCGGGACCACCTTGTCTTAGACATTAGTGAAGAATGGGTATATTTATATTGTAACTCATGCGAATACTTATAATATAATATAAGGTTTATTGTAATTTTCATAACAAAACCTTTTTAACTATATATACCAAGAAGTACCAAGGAGTTCTGTAAAAGCATAAGGTTCTTTAAGCTGAAGGTGACTTTCATTGAAGAAGAAAATTATGTTTCTCGTTTCAAGCGTTTTGATTAATAATCCTTGCGTGAGTCTATTTTTCTGCCTCAGTTGTGTTTCAAGAAAAACACAATAATTTTTAAATACAATCTAAATATTATTTAAGAGAGCAGATCACAAGCTTAATGTGTAATCTTGTGATCTAAACATTGTAGGCACTTAACCACTATGAGACATGAATAATCTCAAAACTGTGTTATATGTAGGAGTATTATGTTATAAACGTTTATTAACATTTACATGAATACATACATACAGAGATGTGAAATCTCCATCTGCTACGATCCTTACATTATATCTCTTATATACCGGGTGTCTTTGACCCTTCACCAGAATATCACCAATTTGGTTGGCATGCGTCCTTCTAGGGCGGCCTGGTTTCTTTTGTCATATCAGTATCTTGTAACAATATACATATCAGTATCTTAACAATATACATATACAGACATTAGATGCTACGACATCTATTGAAATGTAATCAAAAGGGCTGATTTCCCGTTGGACACATTAAGTGACCTGAATTTCAAATTAACTTTCGAACCGTCCTTTTTAACCCACTTCGTAGGGATAACTACCTTGCGGTCCTGTATTAATGCCCGCCCGCCCTAACGCGCCGCCCGCCCCAGCTGCTGGGGCTAAACACACCTTACCTCGCTAAAGTTTATATTTTTATATCTAAACTGGTCACTAGTTTGTAACTATAATATTAACAACTACCAGGCAAAACGATTTTTGCCGGCCGAGATGATTCAATTTTGTGTGTAAGACCAGTTAGTTGATTTCTTTATGAAAAATAAGGCTATTAAGAATCTACCCTGTTGAGTCACAATCTACCCTGTTGCAATTAATTCCATCTTTTGCATTTGAGACGAAGAATCTACCAGCTAACTTATACATACGTGTTGACAAGAACTGCCGTCACATATCCCCTGCCGTTGACTGTACTGTACGTATGAGGACAAAACTTATAAAGTAAAACAGATTTACAGAACACCATGTATGTATATTTTTGTATTTATATATGTTTATGTAGATATTATATGTTATATTATTAAAAGATAATATTTATAAATTAATTAATTAATTACTTATTTGGCACTACCCTTGTAATCTCCACATCACCAAAGGTTAACTGGTAGAGAATGCTAATTAGCATTAAGTTCGCCTTTGTGCATTGTATACTTATTTTGTGCAATAAAGAATTTACATACATACATACATGAAAAAGGCTCATTGTTAAGTTCCCATCCAACTAACCACGAACTGTGTCAATGATTATGCTCGACATGGGTTATTTTCCACATTTCCAGGGTATCCCAAAAAAAATCCCAGGACACATGGCACTGAACAGTTTTCCTTTCATCTCTCAAGCCTTAGGATCATACAACGTGACGTATGTAAGTACTTTCGACTATGTACCGAGTTATAAAAAGACGATAAAATTTAATAAACCTACGAGTGCTCTCTCTGTAAATGTACTGAATTAACAACAACTTGTCCAAAACATCACACCCGAAAATAAAATAAAAAGTGGTTCAGCCCTTACAAAATTCGCACAAGGTTTTAAAAATATAAGTAAGTTTGATATAAGTACGAGTATGTTGGATATATAAGTACGAGTATGTTGGATATATAAGTACGAGTATATTGGATATAATTACGAGTATGTTGGATATATAAGTACGAGTATGTTGGATATATAAGTACGAGTATATTGGATATAAGTACGAGTATGTTGGATATATAAGTACGAGTATGTTGGATATATAAGTACGAGTATATTGGATATAAGTACGAGTATGTTGGATATAAGTACGAGTATGTTGGATATAAGTATATGTTGGATATAAGTATAAGTATGTTGGGTATAAGTACGAGTATGTTGGATATAAGTATAAGTATGTTGGATATATAATTACGAGTATGTTGGATATAAGTACGAGTATGTTGGATATAAGTATAAGTATGTTGGATATATAATTACGAGTATGTTGGATATAAGTACGAGTATGTTGGATATAAGTATAAGTATGTTGGATATATAATTACGAGTATGTTGGATATAAGTACGAGTATGTTGGATATAATTACGAGTATGTTGGATATAAGTACGAGTATGTTGTTTAGAATATTTTGGAAAATATTCAGTATGATCAATATATTATTTGGTGCATAATTATATTTTCGTGGTTTAGATTCGGAACTATTTATAAACGGCTACGCCCGCGATAAATTAGTTGTTATCTGACTATTTTATCGTGCTAAATAATCATGTTATTTATTTAATGTCTACTTACACTATGAATATGTTGGTATATAACATATATGTATGTGTTATCAGCCACTCGTAATTCATTAAATATATCAAAAACAAAATAAACGCACACACAAAACAAGACAAAATACTTAAATCTCAAAGAGAGAGTACTTATGGAAAATTATTTCGTATAAACGAAAATTTTATATAAAAAACACGTAAAAGTATGCGTTATCAAAAGGAAAGCACTTTTTAAAAGCGTATTAAAACATCAAAACGCAAATTAAGCTTCATAACATTTTAGACGATTTTCCTTTTTCCTTTTATTCTTTTCTTACCTCACCCCTTTTTGTGGTCATCTTATAAATTATAATTAAGGTTAACTTTTGAAATGATCTTACGCTATAATAATCCTAAGCTTTACACAAACCACGCTGTTTATTACAATTATGTATTTTTTTAAAGGTTTGTTTATTTCTTCACCTTTTAACAATTTAAACTGACGTGTAATTATGTTGTACCTACATTGCATAAATTTGTACCACACACATTATAGTCTGATCAATAAACGTTTATTATTATTATTAGAAATAAATTATTTCATTTTATTTTTTGATGAATCACATACCAATTATGGTTATACGATTCTACAGTTTCAAAAACTTCAATCTACCCACGTGTAACTGAAGCTCGTAAAATATGTAAGAGCGTGGTAAAAACCTGATAAAAATTGAGCTAAGATTGTTCCAAAAATGCACATTACATTTAACTCTTCTGAATTTCTTTTAATTTTTACTACTTTAATATATTTACAATTAAGTAGCAGGTATATGGAGAAAACATTTTTAATAATTTGCACATACAAACAAACTAACAGTGCCTGCAAGTTGCAGTCTATCTTTATCTCCAGTTTGCGACTGCCCTTATAGAAGAAGATAAAAAGTTCCCCAGATTCAATGAGCAAAAAGCGTGAATAAAAAAGATCTGTTTTACTTGGAAATGGATTTTTGCGGTTAGCAAGCAAAGTTTTTATCTCATCCCTCCGTCTTTGAGATATTTCTGCATTAATCTGATGAAAATAATAGCTCGGTTTTCTCAGAGCTACTTCTAAAGGCTGTAACTTGTTTCCAGCGAGTTCAGAAATACACTCCCGGACACCTAAATCGAGTCACCCCGCATTTTCTGTTTGTATCATCCATAGCTAAAAAAAAATTGTTTTAACGACCAAAAAATTTTTATGCAATTTTGAAGCTGGGCACATTCAATACCAATTTGACGTGTAAAACAGTTTCAAATTTAAATACGTAAACTCGAAAAACAAACGATGAGCGGCATGTGTTCATTATTTAAGAAAACATATAAATAGAGATACTTTAAATTAGAGCTTTGATTATTAATTTTTTAATCTATGGATTTGAATAAGTTCCTGAGTTATTTTTATTAAAATTTAAACCATTTCTGGATTTAAATTATGAATACTTCGCCTGAAGTAGCGGCGCAAGCTGTGGCACTCCTTCGGTCCGGTTTAAGACAGAGATCGACAGGATCGGTTTATGTTTACGGCCAGTTTGAGAAACGTCACTTAACTTTGGTCCAAATCCAGGAACAGCTTCGAGAATTCCATGGGGTGGCTGTTAGCGCACGTACTGTTAGGAGAAGGCTTGAAGAACGTGGACTAATAAAGACCGCACAAGCCAGCCAACGGACCGAAACTAGAGCGCGCTCAGCGAATGTCCCAAAGGCAATGGAGCCAAGTGCCCTTTAGTGACGGTGCCTCATACCTTGGGCCGAAATATATCGAGTAAAAAAAAATATTTTTACTGTTTTAATATTAATAAATAAATAATATACAAAATGTAGTTTAAAAAATAAACGTATGATGTTATTTATATACAATCATCATCATCATCAAGTGCCATCTCCATCCCGGAGATCAGCGATCAGCCGATATCTTCTGTCATGCGAATTAGTTCCTCTGTACTTTTCACTGCGAGCCAGTCTCTTATATTTCTAGTCCATGATGTTCCCCTTCTACTGGGACCTTTTTTTACTTCAATTTTTTCTTCAACAATCGGTTGTTTTCATTTATATTTTTCATGTCTGTAAATATGTCCAAAATACGCCGTTTTGTGTTTTTGATTGTTGTAACTACTTCTAATTTTTTGTTCATCAAATTCAAAACACTTTCATTCGTAATTTTGTCTGTCCATTTAATTTTAAGCATTCTACGGTAAATCCCCATTTCAAAGGCTCTAGGTTTATTTATCAAGTTCTATTTCAAGGTCCTGCTTTCGGATCCGTACATGATGACGGGGAGAACATAACATTTCACCAATCTCCACTTCAGTTTTAGATTAATTTTTCTGTTAGAAGTTTCTTCATTTTCAAAAAGGTGCTTCTAGCTATTTCAATTCTGGTCCTTACTTCTAGCTATGGATCCCAAGTCTCGTTTAACCAACAACCCAAATATTTATATTTATTCACTTTTCCTATATTGTTTTGTCCCAACCGTAATGGTGGTACTGACACCGGGTGTTTAGAAACAACCATGAATTTCGTTTTTTTCGTACTTCATTTAATTTTTGAAGTAAAACTTGAAGGTCATTAGTATTGTCAGCTAGCAATACGGTGTCATCAGCATATCGTATATTCTGAATATGTTTTCCATTTACTCGTTTGCCGGGATCGTGTTCGTCGAGAGCTTTTCTAAAGACTATTTCCGAGTACAAATTAAATAGACACGGCAATAAAATACACCCTTGTCTTACCCCTTTTTCAATTTTAACTTCTCTACTCATGCTATTTTCCACTTTTATTTTCGCTTTTTGATTTCAATACAAGTTTTCTATAAATCCAATATCGTTTCCATCTAGACCTATTGATTTCAATATTGTTATTAGTTTATAATGTATGACATTGTCGAGTGCTTTTTCAAAATCTCTGAAGCAATAAATACGTTTGCTTGAACATCTAAACATCTCTTTACTAGGACTGGAATAGCGACTATAGCGTCTTTCAAACTTAGACTTGTGTATCGCTAATATTTTCATAAATTTTCTTATAAATCCTGTTTTCAATTATTTTTATAAATATCTTTATCATCCTATGATCACTACATTGTTTTGCATTTGCTTTTTTTGGTAGAAGCGTAAATATAGACACGAGCCAGTCATCAGCGAGCACATCGTCATTTGAATCATAAAATGAATTAAATATTCCTACTATATTCTCCATGTTATAATCATGCAATAAATTTAATAACTCCACAGCTATTGCATCAGGGCCCACTGCTTTATTTTTTTTATGAGTTTTATGACTCACATAAATTCTGACTTTAATATTTGTAGTCCATCCAAGTTAAGGTTACACGATTTATCTTCTGGTCTATCATCCTTGAATAGATCTTGGACATATTCTTCCCACACTTTGCAAGCTTCGTTGTTGCCTTTTATTATGTTACCGTGTTTGTTTACTTGTATACCGTGCAATTGCTTCTTGGTGTTATTGTAAATTCCTTCACTTTTTTTATGTAGATTGAAACTGTCATGTTTCTTCTGTAAAGATTCTATTTCGTCGCATTTATTTATTAGCCATTGTTCTCTAGCTAGTTTTATTTTACTATTAATAGTGTTATCTATGTTTAATTTAAGTTTAGTTTTAAGTTTTGACTAGGTATAACTATGCTAGACATAGTTCTTAAAACTGAATAGGTGTACTAAATATTTATACAGTATTGTTAAAATGACGTGTAAAAGTGTGCAATATATTTCCTATTTACTGAATAAATGCTTTGACTTTGACTTTATCTCTTTATATTAAATAACATTTATATGTTTGTATTGACGACTTTCATTCATTAACTTTACAGTTTCATCAGTCATCCACTCCTGACAGTTTTGTTTTTTGTCGTATCCTAGTTCTTCAATTGCTATTTCGCGATTTTGTTTAATGCAGCCTTGGCATCAGCATTTACTTTACATACAATATGCAAGATAAATTACAGTGAATAAAATAAAAATGTCAAACCAACACTAACGAAACTGCCACGGCATTCTAGTCGAGTGATACATCAAGTACATAACTATCAAGTGTTGGGAGATTTTTTAAACAATTCAGTTGACATCGGTTATGACCGTTATGACGATGAAATTGCAATCGAGTTTTAAATCTGACAGTAGTATTTCAAAATCAAAGAAATTGGAGTTGTATATGGTTCTTATATTTTGGGTAATAATATTTATATATCTGGTGGATGAAGAGCTTCCAATAAAATCGGGGCACAATTTGGGTTCAATTAAAGTGGCATTTGCTATGTGGATAGATGTGGATCCCTTTATACACATGAGTTGTATTAATTATATTTGCAGGAAAGATGGTTGTGATTGACGAAGGTCTTATTAGCTTCAATTATACAAAATTGGTACAATTTACTAGATAATTAATTTATTACTGAGTGATCCAGACATATGATTGTGTAGAAGTGTGATGCTTTGTAGGTATTCGTGTGAAGGTAAGTGTAAATAAATATATGATTAGTGAACATATAAAGCTAAGAATATTAACATTATTCATATTTTTATGTGCTTTACACGTGACGTGAAATTTTAATACCGCTGCGTGTTTTAAATACGTACATATCTCGTACATCTATTAACTTTTGTGTTAATCACCAAATGTAACTTATATATTGTATAATTGAATTTTGCCACAAACGACAAAAGAAAAAATAGATAGCAAAAATATTTAAATCTCAAAAGACATGTTCACTCCACACTACGGGGCCCTCCAAATCTAGAAAACTTCCCACAATAAGGACCCACTCCGTCTACGACGAAATACTTTTACCTTTATTAAACTCCTGTGCCGAATGAAGCATTTGTGGAACAAACGAAAAAGTTTCCGAAGCTTTGCGGGATTCTTGTCCAAGTTTCACCTCTGTGCGTCCCTTCCCCTCCCTCCCCTTGGGAGCATTTGTCATAACACGACCTTCCCCCCAAAGGACGGACACTTTCAGCTTATTTCAGTTTTCTCTTATCATTAAATGGGAAGATGACACAAAAGCTGCGGCTGAAATGCTGCGGTCACAAGTAGCTAGACAGGGAGAGATTAAAAATCTGAGATAACTTTTTTTATTATTACTTGTGTGCGTTTAATTTATATACTTCTAATGTTTGTAAGAAATAATTTTTATTTTATGTCAAGTTTGTGGGGGAAAATACTTTCATTCTAAGAAAAAAATAACAAAAATAGTATCAAATATCAAAGATTTTTATTCTTGGATTCATTACACCAGCGCTAGTTGGTAGCAAAATGGTTGTTCCTCTAATTTTGATTAATTCGATTGGATAGAAGTTTTAATATCGACTCAAATTATTCAAACTAAACCAAGTATTGCAAACTCAGCTTGCAAAAATAGCAGTTTATTCTTATGACAAGGTAAAGTTATCAATACTGCGAAGTTTCGTTATTATTCCGAGGACGTTTAGTCTAAAACAACGAAATGCGAAGAAGACGCATTTTAGTTCGTTGCACGCATCAAAGAATATTTTCTATTACTACGTAAAGGACCGGCGACTCACCTCCCCCCGCCAGTTTCAAGCCATATTGACACTATTCGAGAAACAAAGCAATTAAGAAGTTTACCGCACATTCTCTTAAGTTTTGATATGAATTCCGTGTTTAACTCTTTCGTTTCTTATGCATAAAAACATTGTTTGGAATAATCTTTAAGATGTCATGTGTGCCATTTTATTTAATTCGAAGAGTTTTTAAATAAAGGACTTGGGAGACTATGGCTCTAAACTTCAGAGACTATGGCTCTAAACTTGGGAGACTATGGCTCTAAACTTTTAAGACCGTCATCAGTATGAAACAAACTGAGAACCAGATTATTATAAGTCCACAATAAAATGCAATATTATGACTACAAATTAAATAAAACGCAAATATATTTGGAAAAATATATGTTTAATCCAATAATATACGAGTATTATTCTGGGTAATCATTAACATTTTCTGCATAAGGAAGAGTCTTTCGGGGAACCAATGCAATGCAGTAATTAAATCGTTGTATTTAGCTTTATCGCTGTAACATTTTCACACGGTTTATTTTTCATACCACTTTGTTTATCGCGTGACAACCTGCCGTATGATGATAATCCTAGGTACCGACTATGACTTCTTAAAAAATATGGTAACACTATTATTTACTTTAATCGTATAGCGATCTCAGTCAGATGATAAGCTGGCTATAGGTCAACATTTAGGGTCTGCAGCCTCGTATCGGTATCGACGAACTGGGCATCGCTCGAGGATGTGAGACATGTCTTCCTGACCGCAGTCACAGAGAGCGAAGTGAGACATAGTTTGGTCTTCCTGATCGCAGTCACAGAGAGCGAAGTGAGACATAGTTTGGTCTTCCTGACCGCAGTCACAGAGAGCGAAGTGAGACATAGTTTGGTCTTCCTGACCGCAGTCACAGAGAGCGAAGTGAGACATAGTTTGGTCTTCCTAACCGCAGTCACAGAGAGCGAAGTGAGACATAGTTTGGTCTTCCTGATCGCAGTCACAGAGAGCGAAGTGAGACATAGTTTGGTCTTCCTGATCGCAGTCACAGAGAGCGAAGTGAGACATAGTTTGGTCTTCCTGACCGCAGTCACAAAGAGCGAAGTGAGACATAGTTTGGTCTTCCTGATCGCAGTCACAGAGGGCGAAGTGAGACATAGTTTGGTCTTCCTGATCGCAGTCACAGAGAGCGAAGTAAAACATAGTTTGGTCTTCCTGATCGCAGTCACAGAGAGCGAAGTGAGACATAGTGTGGTCTTCCTGATCGCAGTCACAGAGAGCGAAGTGAGACATAGTTTGGTCTTCCTGACCGCAGTCACAGAGAGCGAAGTGAGACATAGTTTGGTCTTCCTGACCGCAGTCACAGAGAGCGAAGTGAGACATAGTTTCCGCCAAGCTATGGACGATAGGCAACTTACGCTCCTTACCTTACTTGATTTCTGCAGTGCCTTTAACTGCGTTGACTACGACATCCTCTTGGCTATTCTCCGTTCTCTTAACATTTCTGACTCTGTTGCGTAATGGTTTGATTCCTTTCTAAATGGGCGCCATCAGCGCATTCGTATCAACGATAGATTCTCCAATTGGTGTGATGTGACAGCTGGAGTTCCACAAGGGGGGGTTCTATCTCCTTTGCTATTCTCTGTTTTCATAAATACTCTTGTCTCTGTTGTGAACTTCAGCTCTTATCACCTGTATGCCGACGAATTGCAGCTGTATTTATCTTGCAAGCAGGACTCATTGTCTCATGCTGTTCAGAAGTTAAATTGTGATCTTGATTCTATGAGTCTTTGGACCGAGCAGTATGGACTTTTAGTCAATCCTGCTAAGACGCAAGTAATAATTTTAGGAAGTAAGGCTCTGGTGGACAAAACTGACTTACATACCTTACCCCAAGCTTGTTTCAATAATATACCACTACCATACTGTATTGAGATAAAAAGTCTGGGTTTGCACATCAGAAATAACATGTCCTGGGATTTACATGTATCTGAAAGCAGCAAGAAAATATTTGCGTCTATGCATGCCTTTAAACGCATGCAAAAGTTTCTACCATACTCTGCCAAAGTTACTCTTGTTAATTCGTTATTGCTCCCCATCTTAGATTACGCGGATGTATGCTATCCCGACCTCACTGAGGAACTTCTTAATAAGCTTGACCGACTTCTCAACTTATGCATCCGTTATATATTCGGACTGCGTAAGTATGATCACATTTCTAAATTCCGCACTGAACTCAATTGGCTTAATATCAGGTTCCGCAGAGATTCCCATATTTTGACCTTTCTTTATGGTATTCTCCATAACCCAAGTTCCCCGTCATATCTTAAGGAACGTTTTGTGCCTCTTTCGTCCCTCGATCGCATTGAACGACCCAGCAAAACTTGGCTTCTTCGTACACCTGAGCATAGTTCATGCATGTATACAAATTCTTTTACTGTGAGTGCAATACGCTTGTGGAACAGTTTGCCGCTACACATTCGTGAGGCTCCGTCTGTATCAGTCTTCAAGAATAAGATAAAACAACACTTTCTTGATTTACAGAATGATCCACAATAATTAAATATTTTATCTGTTTTAAGTTTTTAGACAAATTCTCTTCAGTATATATCCATTATACTTATTTATTTATGTAGTGGTATATGTAGTTTATCATTTAATGTTGTTATCTCCTATTAATTACTGTATATGTTTATTAGCATGTAGTATAATATAATTTACTAAGTGTTTGAGTAATATATATATTTAAATCGGTACCCTATAATATTTTGACATCATGGCACTACCCTCAACAACTTTCCCATTACCAAAGGTTAGCTGGTAGAGAATACTAAATAGTATTAAGCTCGCCTATGTACGAAATTTTTATCTTGTGCAATAAAGAATTTTATTATTATTATAGTTTGGTCTTCCTGACCGCAGTCACAGAGAGCGAAGTGAGACATAGTTTGGTCTTCCTGACCGCAGTCACAAAGAGCGAAGTCCCTCCAGCCCTACTTGTGGTGGCTATGGCCGGTTCGCAAACGGCACCACAGCTTTCTTGGAAGATTGGTTTGAATTTAGGATCAACATTTTCAGCCGTGTTCCAATAGTCTGATTTCGCCATTCTAGTTTCCAAGTCTCGTTTACATCGAAATTGTTCGTGATAAGGGTAACAGCAGTAGTACGAGTATAAGCTGGTTTTCGAGACATGAGTTTTGAAGGCGGTAGGTGGGTTAACTCCTGGTTCACGGGCAATAGCCACTTACTCCGTAATTACTTATTTTAAGTTATAGTCGACCACTAATACCAAATCTAAGGTTATGAAAGAAGTCCTCTGTACCTGGAACCCGAACTCAAACAAATCCGAGTTCGAGTGATCTCTTTCCCACTTAAGGGCGGCGTATCGCACCGCCAAAGTTAATGACGAACGAATTTACGGCTACAGGAACACGGGCATAAAAGGATGTATGAAATTTGTTTCAGCTTCTCTCACAAGGACGCGTTGTCTTCGAGATGTGACGGTGGAATCCGGCTAAGGGCCGGCAACCAGTTGGTTTGAAATGAACTTGACAGTTCCTGTCACGCATCTCATTGCTTCGTGCCGTTTGCTGTCTACTGTCTACTGTCTACCTCATGCACATGTGTGCTGTTGAGCCAGGTCCGTGCACAGTATTTTGCAACAGAATAAACAAGCTCAATGGCTGTTGTACAGAGGCAATCAACGGTGGCACCACATGTAGTCCCAGTTAGTTTGTGCAGAGTATTGTTTCTTGCAGCGACCTTTAAATACAGTTTGTTTAGGTGCTCTTTGTAGCACAGTGTTCTGTCAAGTGTTACTCCCGAGTACTTAGGAAAAAGGTTATATTTCAGGTGCCTTAACATGTTATGAACCCAGGCAATTCTTTTTTTAAAACTCTTTTTTTTTCTGTAAAAGGAGCTTCTTAAATCACCCGCCTTCCACCTTCGCAAATTTTCGAATGTGCAAGAAACATGACGTCCTACGAGTGGTTATGAACGGTAACGGTCAACCTCTAGTTCAGCGAAAGCAGTCATATTTAAACAATAAAGATTTCATTACGATACTGAAAGTGACTGCATCAAATATTGTGAGCTTAAATTATTTAATTTAGACATGAAAAATTCTATAGCATTAGCTTTCTTAGCAAGTTTTTTGTATGTACTCATACAAGATCAAAAGTAAAAATGTTATAACTTGAAACTTTATGCATTTCCTTCACAAACGCTCGAGTTATATAGTTAATCAAATATGTAAAGCCGTACGCCCAGTAAAGCGTCCCTCCCTCTGAAGACTTCGTAAACAAACGACGCGGCAGTCGGTCCACAAGAGTCGCTCGTCTGCCACGCTAATACCCACGTTAACTTCAAGTAATAACAAAATGCCTTAGTATGATAATGAAAAGTTAGCGTAATACGAATTGCCTTCTTATCTAAACTTGGCCCGTACATTCGATGCACTAGCTAGACTATCTCATTATGCAAACTGAGACTTCACTCCGAAAGTATCTTTTGTCTTTTACTCACAAAGGTACTTATAATTTAGTTAGCTAACAATTTTCGTGACGAGAAACTTGCTTGTTTTTATTATAGAAGCAATTTCATTTGTGTACAAAAGCAGTTTGAGATAGTTTCGGAATATAAAGAGGTAATTGTTCTCGCCTGAGCTGATATCTGGTGCCGAGCACTCGGAAGGATTTACTCTGACTTCGGATTATGTTTTGTTGATACTTGCGTGGTACTCGTACTTTTGATGTGACACGTTATCACTGGAAGTATTTGATATCTTTTATTGAGTCAACCAAGAGTCAACCAATGGGATAGAACTCAGAAAAAAAATTCTGAGGGATCGAATGACATAAAACTTCAAATTATGCTAATTTGACAGTAAAGTTTTCACTTCTGTCAGCAGGCCCCATGACAGCCTATGTGTATTTTTAATACATTTGCACCGTAGTCTTTTCAAAAGCTCTTTTTCTTTTTCACGCAAATGTGGATAGTATTATGCTGTCCCTTACATAAAAATACTTAAGTAGTAGTAAGTACACAATAATCGTTGTAAAAGCAACCATTTTCACTCCCGACCTTTTCCGGGGAATCATTTAGATATTTCTTCCTGATACTCTTACAAGTATTTATTGGCAAAAGAGGAAAATTTCAGCGACAGCTTTATTGCCTCGGCCAACTGACCAAGTAAAGCAGACTTAGTAAAGGAATTATTGGAAAAGTCTGGGCTTCGAATTGTGCCTTTTTCGTTGAACGATTTCCCTCGCGGTTTTACGAAAACCCGATGTTAGAAAACTAAATGCGATATTCAGATATATTAGTTGTTAAAAAAAGCAGCGGTGGCTCAGTCGGTATGACTCTCAGTGTTGAGAACCACGTTCAAATCCTACCGGACGATTTTTGTATTTGTACCCGAAGTAAGGTGATAAGACTCACCTTCTGTCACGTTGAAAATCATGCATCGGCGAGAAGAGGATGTTGACTGTTCCAGTGAAATTTCACAGCGGATATACCTCTGTCACCCCCTTGTGAAGATCAGGCTGATGGATTTTGAATATTTGTAATTGAATATAAGTATTTTTATTGTTTATTTGTAAGTCTCACAAATAAACAAATGCAATGGTAATAAACAGGAGCATGTTCAGAATTACGTTCGTCCAGTGAAAACAAGTCCGTCGCGTCGGTGCGTCGCGTCGCGCGCAATCAGTGGCGCGCGAAACTTTTATGTTCTGAACGGTAACTGGGGAGCTATTTGGAGTTGTTCGAAGGCAGTATTGTTAACAATACGCTTCCGATTGCCAGGTGTACTGATATGTACTGTACCAGTGTGCGATCTCGCTTCGTGGAGCGCATGTTGAGAACTGCTCGCTATCGCCTAATCACATTTGAATAAATACTGAAGTGAATAGCGACATCATTTATTATTACTGTGCCCTGTTTGTGTACATGTATAAAAATAAAAATAAAAACAAAACCTTGAAAGTCCATATAAATTTATTTATTTTTAAAAAACTAAAACTATAGTTTCACTATAGTTGAAATTTAGTTCTTAGTTCCTAGTTCCTTAGTTCCATTAGAACTTCATAGATAGCGCGCACTGAGTCAGAAAGTCCGACGCGACCAGACGAATATCGAAAAATGTTAAAAAGTTGCAAAAGTAGCAATGTACTCGCCATTCATGGCAAAATAGGATTTTAATGTTTTTTCGTCATAAATGTTTCACGACGCTAAGAGCACGTGCTACGCGTGTAATAAAGAATGTTTTATGCGATATCCCATTACAATTACGTGAACAACATCAGCCCAAGTGATCGTTAAAAAGCAGCCATTAAAATGCAATGTAGAGCTGATTTCACCAGAATGGTGGCGTACATGTACCGCCATCCTGTACGAGCTTTACGTGGCAGAAGGGTTTTACATTGATTGTTTTTATCAATTATAAAATATCATGTACTGCTTTTACCTGACTCATTCATCAGAGAGATCATATTCATCATGATCAGTACGGCGGTACCTCAGGCGGTAGAACGCTGGCCTCTCAATCTTGAGGCCCAGTTTCGATCACCAGTCGGGCATGTACGAATGATTTTTTTGGAATTTTAAGTGTATAGTAATTGTTACTTAATATTTATCACTTACTGAACGGTGGAATAAAACCTCGTCAGAAAACCTGCATGCCCTAAAAAGCGTGTATTTGTTTCCGAGGAACGGGGATAGGGCTCACCACCTATCACGTTGGGGCGTAATAATAGTCGGTCAAACGTGGGTCTACTGATTGTGGACTGTGACCTGCATTTCACAGTGCACACTCAGAATACCTCTGACATCCTCTCTGGGATTCATGTCGTGACGATATATTTATTTTATGTTATACTATGGAAAGGAATTGACCAATTTTAAAGTGTAGCCTTGGTCTGGACCACAATGTTCATTGCAAAGACATAAGGCACGTCACCCAGCAAAATATCCCGCCGTCAAGTTTCACGAATCAATTATCTTTTTACCCACTTTATGAAGAATGACTGAAGTAAGAAATAATAATTATTTCATGCATCTACACCTTAAATACACGTTATTTATTTTGTTATTTTCAATACATTAATGGTAAGTTAATTTAGTAAACAAAAAATTTTTGGGAGACTATTGCGGTCATGTGACAAGTATTATTTTCTATTATTCTGCGCTATCCGGAGACGCAGCGATCATTCGTTGTAACATAACAGCCACTTTGCATTGCGCACTGATAACGTTACTTGAATGTCGTTTCCGTCTTTATTTGTACAGACACATATCGAGTTAATAATTTAAGTCAAGGACGCCATGAATTAAAAAATATACAAACACTTCGGATTTATAATGTTGGGTTGTGGAGGGTCCACTCAATATTGCCACAATATGACACTTTTTTTAACGCCACTTAATTGATGGTGGTAAACTTTTTGTTTATTAAGGTGGTAGAGCTGATGCCGGGCTCGACTGTGAATGTACCACCATCTTACTTGGAGACCCCCTCGAAGTAATTCGGGGGAGAGTAAGAGGACAGCTCACATGCAAAAAACCAGGAGGCCCACCATGCCTGGGACCGATAGATGGCGGTATATCCATCCCTAATAGCCGGGCCTTATATGGAACAGACTGGTGACGGGTAGTGGCGTCACTGGTGCGAGGGTTCTGGCAACGCGCTCACCAACTCGCCTGCCCAGCATGTGTGAGTATGGGAAATTCTTCCAGGAAGACCGCCGGGAGTGGCAAAGTCCTGGAAAGGCTTGTGTCCAGCAGTGGACGAACTAGGCTGATACATGGATGGAGAGTTTGTCATCTATGAAGTTATAACGAACCTATATTCTGTTATTAATACCAAAATCTTAAAAAAGCTCATGTAGAGTCATTCATTTAAAATTAAGGCAAGATTTGAGCTATTAACTAACGCTTGAAAGAGTAGTAGATTAAATATTTTTCAATTCAAGTGCTCGTAAAGGCCCACTGTTTATGCATCAAAACCGAACAGAAAGTCGATTATTTTGCCCTAGGGCTTCATTATTTTTTTTTTTATTTTTTTACAATGGTTGGCTAACCTGCAACCTTTCATGTGTACCATAAATGTAATACTTTTTTTTCCACTGTTTAACGGCTCTGGATACAGTCCTTTTGAGCCAATCATAATTTAAAGTTCACAAGATTATATTTGTTTTATTTCCTCGCACTATACATTGAAAAACGTAGTATGATACACGGGTGTAAGAGCAATAAATTACTCGGTTACGTTTAAAACGTCGTCCTCGTAATTTATTTCTTTTCGCCCTTGTAACATAAACTACAATTTCAATGCATGTGCTCGTAAAGGCCCACTTTTTATGCATCAAAACTGAACAGAAAGTCGATTATTTTGCCCTAGGGCTTTATTATTGTTATTTTTTTTTAATTTATTTACAATGGTTGGCTAACCTGCAGCCTTTCCTGTGTACCATAAATGTCATACTTTTTTTTCCACTGTTTAACGGCTTCGGATACAGTCCTTTTGAGCCAATTACAATTTAAAGTTCACAAAATTATAATTGTTTTATTTCTTCACACTATGCATTGAAAAACGTAGTATGATACACGGGCGTAAGAGCAATAAATTACTCGGTTACGTTTAAAACACTCGCTACGCTCGTGTTTTAAATCGTCCTCGTAATTTATTCCTTTTCGCCCTTGTAACATAAACTACTATTGTCAGAATTTCGTTATGACCGTTACAAACAAACCCCACTACATTTTATTATATGACTGTTACAACCCCTTTACATCCAAAACGCAAAATGTTCAACAGACACATGTCACCCCCCCCCCCCCCCCCCCTACGTCCCGTGTGTAACGTACGCGGGACGTATTTTGTTGTTTGTTTTAATTTGGCATCGAGCTGCCAATCGAATATCAATGTCGATACCCAGCCACCACCACACACTCTGTTACAATTTTAGTGTTTTGATTGGCTATATTGTTCCTCTTTCAATAATCCAAAGACTCCCTTCTCGCCTCGTTCAAAAAATATACTACATACATCGTTGCGACATAAAAACCTAAGTATGTACGGCGAACTGCAAGTCACAGTCCAAGCTCGTTCACACACGTTTCAACAACGATTATTACGTGCCCGCATGATAGGTGGTGAGCTCTATCGCCGTACTTCGGGCACAAATATGGACTCACCGATCACAAATGTCTAGGGACCTCCCTGTCTTGACCCGTGACCTCCAGATTAGCAATCGAGTACTCGAACCACTTAACAACAAAGGCGTTCATTAAAAAAAGGCGACATAAAATTATCTCTTTAGCTAAAGCAAAGAGCAAAATGCAAAGGAACATCCGAAGACGCGATTGTATGACAAATAAACGTTACAAGTATTCCAAATTGAATAAGTTTTATGTGCGACGTGAGGCTCGAGCGGAGCCCCTGTTGAAGGGTAGATAAATTAGCTATCAGCAACAAATTGAATCTCCTGCATTTACCGGCAGGTACTCGACGCCCTGCTCCCCACACCTCCACCCCCCGGCGTGTCGACGCCTGCAGCCAGTATCTGCGCAAGTAAATTCGGAACGAAGCCACACCGAGACACCTGAGGACATGTTTTGATTTCATAAATACTGTAGCGCGGAAAATTGTCGTTTACATACAAACGACATTATTAAGCTGGAAGGCGATATCGCGGGGGAGATGAAGGTGATTTGTGGAGGTAATGTGAAAGGGTTAACTTCTCAATAAATTTTACGTATTTTCTGCGCTCTGCTTTTTCGTTTACGGCATTTGCATAAAACACTACACTTTTTTCGTATATATTTGACAGCGAACTACCTTCAATAGATATATAGGTATATGTAGAATTTACCTTCAAATACGTGTTCAAACATTAGTTCTCTATAAGGGTATACCCTCAGAAACGGCAAACTTTTTTATGTGATTGTCCTTCCGATAGCTTGCAAACATATATCTACTTATACTCAATACCTACTGGACCAAGGAAGCTGAATGACTTAGATGAACTTGCGAAAGCCGGAAACTGGCGATAGAACTCGTTCATACGAACTCCTTTTCGTGAAAACAAATTAAGAAAAAAAACAGTTGTCTCATACATTTTGGTCGGGTACCTATGTAACTTTTCTATGGAACAGCTGTTTTTTTTTTTCGCGATTCGAGGGTTGTTTCCATACTAAAATTTGTTCGCATGGACGAGTACTATCACCAGTTTCCGGCTTCCGCAACTTCATCTTAACACCCAGTATACTGGATGTTAGTTTGATAACCTTTTTCTTTCAAACAGGTTGTTTAGGTTGTCTTTTAGTATGGGACCAAACCCAAATCGCGAAAAAAAAATTTGCTGTTCCATAAAAAATTTAAATACCTATTTATTTTTTGTAAATTTAGGGTTGTCCGTATAGTAAAATTTGTTCATATTTATGGGTAGCTAGAACACCCCGTTTTAGGGAAAAAGGTTATCATCTTAACACCCTGTATGTATAATTATTATAACACAGTACCAGGTTTGCACATTTCAAGCCCACGCTAGTATAAGTAAATGACGCTAGCAAATGTTTAAAATTGCCTTTTTTGTGTTTCAGTTTGTTTAACAATAAACACCAGAAAAAAAAATTGAAATTTTCAAGACACGGGTATTGCTTGCTCTTCCTTATCCGACTTTATTTTCAATAATTTCCTTCATATAATGTCCCCAGAATATTATTAATGAATAAGGAACTACAGTCTTCGTCATTCTGTAAAGCTTGCACTTTCTTTTGTAAAGTATGCGGTAAACTTGTACGATTTATTCCCAAGACGGTGACAGGTAGTCATGCACAATGTGTAATAAATAAAAAATAAAAAAGATCTCACCCTTTTCTATCGATCTTGTTATGATTATTTGATAGTGTCATTCATATTCATATACTTTATTGTACACAAAAGAAACATATTATTTTCACATTGTACTAAGATATATCATGTACATAGGCGAGCTTATCTATCTTCCAGCAAACCCGGATTGATAATGTATTTAATACATTATTAAATTATAATGTAAATAATATATACATTATATATATACATTATTATATTATTATATAATACATTATATGTATTTAATATGTAATTTACAACTACAACTAATGAAGATACAGTTTATTCCGTTGCTTGCAATTCATAACATCTAATTAAATAATTGTAGGTGAATAACAAACCCGTATTTGTGTCCGGTCTGCGTGGTTCGTAAAGCACGTTAATGTGTTGGTCCATATTGCGACGATAGGGCTCACACTGGGACGTAATAACCATCGGTGAAACATGGATGTACGAGTGCGGACTGAGACTCGCATTTCACAGTTGAATTAATTTTTTGCCATACAGAACATTGGTATTCATCATTCAGCCCACATACATCCACTGTTAGACACAGGCCTCTTCTTCTCTACGCCATTTTCGTATGTCTCTCGCCAGCCTCATCCATTGCCCACCAACAACTCTGACCATCGTGCACTGCCACTAGATGAGGTATTTTCTTTTTAAAAAATTCCATTTTGAATATTTAATAATAATTAATAACATCGTCATTTATAAGCTGCAAGTAACGAGTAGATGGTTTATTTTAAGTATTTAATAATAATTAATAACATCGTCATTTATAAGCTGCAAGTAACGAGTAGATGGTTTATTTTGAGTATTTAATAATAATTAATAACATCGTCATTTATAAGCTGCAAGTAACGAGTAGATGGTTTATTTTGAGTATTTAATAATAATTAATAACATCGTCATTTATAAACTACAAGTAACGAGTAGATGGTTTATTTTGAGTATTTAATAATAATTAATAACATCGTCATTTATAAACTACAAGTAACGAGTAGAAAGTTTATTTTGAATATTTAATAATAATTAATAACATCGTCATTTATAAGCTGCAAGTAACGAGTAGATGGTTTATTTTGAGTATTTAATAATAATTAATAACATCGTCATTTATAAACTACAAGTAACGAGTAGATGGTTTATTTTGAGTATTTAATAATAATTAATAACATCGTCATTTATAAACTACAAGTAACGAGTAGAAAGTTTATTTTGAATATTTAATAATAATTAATAACATCGTCATTTATAAGCTGCAAGTAACGAGTAGATGGTTTATTTTGAGTATTTAATAATAATTAATAACATCGTCATTTATAAACTACAAGTAACGAGTAGAAAGTTTATTTTGAATATTTAATAATAATTAATAACATCGTCATTTCTAAACTATAAGTAACGAGTAGATAATTTATTTTGAATATTTAATAATAATTAATAGCACCGTCATTTATAAGCAGCAAGTAACGAGTAGAAAGTTTATTTTGAATATTTAATAATAATTAATAACATCGTCATTTATAAGCTGCAAGTAACGAGTAGATGGTTTATTTTGAGTATTTAATAATAATTAATAACATCGTCATTTATAAACTACAAGTAACGAGTAGATGGTTTATTTTGAGTATTTAATAATAATTAATAACATCGTCATTTATAAACTACAAGTAACGAGTAGATGGTTTATTTTGAATATTTAATAATAATTAATAACACCGTCATTTATAAGCTGCAAGTAACGAGTAGATGGTTTATTTTGAGTATTTAATAATAATTAATAACATCGTCATTTATAAACTACAAGTAACGAGTAGAAAGTTTATTTTGAATATTTAATAATAATTAATAACATCGTCATTTCTAAACTATAAGTAACGAGTAGATAGTTTATTTTGAATATTTAATAATAATTAATAGCACCGTCATTTATAAGCAGCAAGTAACGAGTAGAAAGTTTATTTTGAATATTTAATAATAATTAATAACATCGTCATTTCTAAACTATAAGTAACGAGTAGATAGTTTATTTTGAATATTTAATAATAATTAATAGCACCGTCATTTATAAGCAGCAAGTAACGAGAAGAAAGTTTATTTTGAATATTTAATAATAATTAATAACATCGTCATTTCTAAACTATAAGTAACGAGTAGATAGTTTATTTTGAATATTTAATAATAATTAATAGCACCGTCATTTATAAGCTGCAAGTAACGAGTAGGTAGATAGTTTATTCCACCATCGCTGGCAACTTGTAATACTTACATAAAGTTTTCAGAAGAGACGCTTTGAATTTTTTCGCTGAGTCATTAGAATGTAGAAGTTATTTAAGTGGAAACTTTGTCGAAGGGTGTCGTTAAATGTTGAAGATGAAACTGAATAATTTGAGTCCAGGTGCCGCCCGATCCGCCCTTACCTACGACTAAGTGTCGAAAAGTTGTTTATGCAACTTTTGATTGTCTTCTTTATTCAGTTTACTTACTTTTTTACTTAGACTGGAATTATGAGGGAAGTTTTTTCGTTAAAGGCTCAAAGATACATAAATGGGTTTAGAACTCGCCCGGGCACTCTTTGTTGAATTTGTTTTAAGGATTCTTTTCTGATTTTTCCTCTTTTGTAAATGAATTCCATTTTAGAGGGTCCCGTAGTCCCGTCAAACATAGGGTTCAATATTGGCTCTGTTTAAAGGGGCTTTTGTTTTTTTTATTTCAAATATTTGTTTAACAAAAGCAAAGATTTTCAGTAACGTTAGCTTCATTATTAAAATTGAGCCATGAAAAATATTATTTGTGCAGTATTGTTGAGGAATTATTTACCTGAATACTTGCTAACGTTTCAAATTAAAGTGAAATGCTGATTTCAAATGATGTATTGCACACACATGAACATCATTAAATACACTTATACCTACACTCTCATCAATATATCCCTCTAGCTAGGATATTATTACTAATGTCATGAAGGTATGTTATGTTTTATGTACGTGTAAAGAGTTTCTATTTAAAATTAATTTGATATCACGAATTCAAAAGCAACGGTAGTTCAGGTGGTAGTATACCGGATTGTCAATGTTGTAACAACGGTAGTTCAGGTGGTAGTATACCGGATTGTCAATGTTGTAACAACGGTAGTTCAGGTGGTAGTATACCGGATTGTCAATGTTGTAACAACGGTAGTTCAGGTGGTAGTATACCGGATTGTCAATGTTGTAACAACGGTAGTTCAGGTGGTAGTATACCGGATTGTCAATGTTGTAACAACGGTAGTTCAGGTGGTAGTATACCGGATTGTCAATGTTGTAACAACGGTAGTTCAGGTGGTAGTATACCGGATTGTCAATGTTGTAACAACGGTAGTTCAGGTGGTAGTATACCGGATTGTCAATGTTGTAACAACGGTAGTTCAGGTGGTAGTATACCGGATTGTCAATGTTGTAACAACGGTAGTTCAGGTGGTAGTATACCGGATTGTCAATGTTGTAACAACGGTAGTTCAGGTGGTAGTATACCGGATTGTCAATGTTGTAACAACGGTAGTTCAGGTGGTAGTATACCGGATTATCAATGTTGTAACAACGGTAGTTCAGGTGGTAGTATACCGGATTGTCAATGTTGTAACAACGGTAGTTCAGGTGGTAGTATACCGGATTATCAATGTTGTAACAACGGTAGTTCAGGTGGTAGTATACCGGATTGTCAATGTTGTAACAACGGTAGTTCAGGTGGTAGTATACCGGATTGTCAATGTTGTAACAACGGTAGTTCAGGTGGTAGTATACCGGATTGTCAATGTTGTAACAACGGTAGTTCAGGTGGTAGTATACCGGATTGTCAATGTTGTAACAACGGTAGTTCAGGTGGTAGTATACCGGATTGTCAATGTTGTAACAACGGTAGTTCAGGTGGTAGTATACCGGATTGTCAATGTTGTAACAACGGTAGTTCAGGTGGTAGTATACCGGATTGTCAATGTTGTAACAACGGTAGTTCAGGTGGTAGTATACCGGATTATCAATGTTGTAACAACGGTAGTTCAGGTGGTAGTATACCGGATTGTCAATGTTGTAACAACGGTAGTTCAGGTGGTAGTATACCGGATTATCAATGTTGTAACAACGGTAGTTCAGGTGGTAGTATACCGGATTGTCAATGTTGTAACAACGGTAGTTCAGGTGGTAGTATACCGGATTGTCAATGTTGTAACAACGGTAGTTCAGGTGGTAGTATACCGGATTGTCAATGTTGTAACAACGGTAGTTCAGGTGGTAGTATACCGGATTATCAATGTTGTAACAACGGTAGTTCAGGTGGTAGTATACCGGATTGTCAATGTTGTAACAACGGTAGTTCAGGTGGTAGTATACCGGATTGTCAATGTTGTAACAACGGTAGTTCAGGTGGTAGTATACCGGATTGTCAATGTTGTAACAACGGTAGTTCAGGTGGTAGTATACCGGATTATCAATGTTGTAACAACGGTAGTTCAGGTGGTAGTATACCGGATTGTCAATGTTGTAACAACGGTAGTTCAGGTGGTAGTATACCGGATTGTCAATGTTGTAACAACGGTAGTTCAGGTGGTAGTATACCGGATTGTCAATGTTGTAACAACGGTAGTTCAGGTGGTAGTATACCGGATTATCAATGTTGTAACAACGGTAGTTCAGGTGGTAGTATACCGGATTGTCAATGTTGTAACAACGGTAGTTCAGGTGGTAGTATACCGGATTGTCAATGTTGTAACAACGGTAGTTCAGGTGGTAGTATACCGGATTGTCAATGTTGTAACAACGGTAGTTCAGGTGGTAGTATACCGGATTATCAATGTTGTAACAACGGTAGTTCAGGTGGTAGTATACCGGATTGTCAATGTTGTAACAACGGTAGTTCAGGTGGTAGTATACCGGATTGTCAATGTTGTAACAACGGTAGTTCAGGTGGTAGTATACCGGATTATCAATGTTGTAACAACGGTAGTTCAGGTGGTAGTATACCGGATTGTCAATGTTGTAACAACGGTAGTTCAGGTGGTAGTATACCGGATTGTCAATGTTGTAACAACGGTAGTTCAGGTGGTAGTATACCGGATTGTCAATGTTGTAACAACGGTAGTTCAGGTGGTAGTATACCGGATTATCAATGTTGTAACAACGGTAGTTCAGGTGGTAGTATACCGGATTGTCAATGTTGTAACAACGGTAGTTCAGGTGGTAGTATACCGGATTGTCAATGTTGTAACAACGGTAGTTCAGGTGGTAGTATACCGGATTGTCAATGTTGTAACAACGGTAGTTCAGGTGGTAGTATACCGGATTATCAATGTTGTAACAACGGTAGTTCAGGTGGTAGTATACCGGATTGTCAATGTTGTAACAACGGTAGTTCAAAATTCAAAATTCAAATTCAAATTCAAAATTCAAATAGTTTATTTTGCAAAGCAGGTATAGATATATACACTTTTTACACGTCAAATTTAATCTAATAAAGAAAATATATGTAATAGAATAATAAATGTACATGAACTAAATTAAAGGTTTATTTAATTTATGTAGCAATATATTTACGATTAAAATGATAGGTAAAATATATATTATACAAGGTAAAATCCAATCAGCCGCCCGAACCCATACCGGAGACCCGGCCAGGGACCAGGAACAAGGTTCAGTGATCACCAACCGAGCCCCCAGCACGAATCCAGGCGGCCGACCAAATCCCATCCTATATACTACATACTAATAGGTTACATATATAAATACATGCCTACCTCCGCCCATTCGATTAGTCTTGCTAAGAAGAAGGGCAAGAAACTTAGCAAGATCATGTCTTTTTTTCAACATAAAACTTATACTATACAATATATGACTTATATCTACTTTAACCAAGGGATAAGAAAATACAAGACAGTAGGAATTCAGGTTAATGAAAAAAAGAAAAACATATATATCTTTGTCTACCTGTCTCATATAGTCCTTTTCCTTTTACAGTCTATAATCAATTAATGTTTACACCTTAGAGGAATCATAAGTTAAGAAATTATACTATTTAATTAAATTATAACTTACTACGAGTATCATTATCACTGTAACACCATGCTTCACCATCATCCAAATATTCATTTATTTTATAATATGCCTTTTTCAATAGGCCCTGCTTAATATACAGTTTAAACTTATTCTCTGACAAAGTAAGGACCTCCTTTGGAAGTTTATTGTAAAATCTTATACCATGTCCTACAAAAGAGGTACTCACCTTAGCGAGTCTGATTTTTGGAAAAGCCAGTTTATGCTTATTTCTGGTCTCCTTACAATGTTGCTTACCAAGCCTTGGGAAAGACTCAACATTTTTTCTGACATATCTAAGGACTTGGTAAATATATTCACAAGGAACCGTTAATATATTAATTTCTTTGAACTTTTGTCTTAATGAATCCCGGTGCTTCATATTATAAATAGCCCGAATTGCTCTCTTCTGCAAAACAAAGACTGCGTCTGTATCCGCGGCTCTACCCCATAACAGCATGCCGTATGACATAATGCTGTGAAAGTAACTAAAATAGACTAGTCTAGCAGTATCTACATCAGTAATTTGTCTTATGCGTCTAACAGCGTATGCGGCCGAACTAAGTCTACCACATAGGGCTTCTATGTGGGGACCCCACTGAAGACGAGAGTCTACCGTAATGCCTAAAAACTTTGTTTCGTTAACTAACTCCAGCTTGGACCCCTGCAAAAGCAAATTACCATCCACTTGAATTACATTTGGTAACGTAAATTTTATACACTTTGTCTTTTTTGCGTTTAAAACTAAATTATTTACAGTAAACCAATCAAGCACCAGTGATAAAGTTGTATTCGCGCCGTCAAGGATATCTTTACGTCTATTAACTTTAAAAATAAGTGACGTGTCGTCTGCGAATAATACTATCTTCGTTAAGTCTTTAACTAAATATGGAAGGTCATTTATGTAAATTAAAAACAGCAAGGGCCCTAATATGGAACCCTGCGGGACACCCATTTTAACTAATGCTCCACTTGATTTTACCCCGTTAATGTCTACCTTTTGAATACGATCACTAAGATATGACTTCAATAACGCCAAAGATTTGCCCCTCACTCCGTAGTGATCCAATTTACATAAGAGTGTTTCATGATTAACGCAATCAAAGGCTTTCGAGAGGTCACAAAATACACCAAATGCATCTTGCTTTTCTTCCCAAGCATCAAAAATGTGCTTAACTAAAGCAACTCCTGCATCTGTGGTTGACATCCCTCTAGTGAATCCATATTGTTCACAGTGAAGTAACTTATTTAAATTAAAATGAAATAACAATTGATTAAAAACTATTTTTTCAAAAACCTTACTCAATACCGGTAAAACTGACACAGGTCTATAGTTTGAAGGGTCCCCGTGGTCGCCTGATTTAAAAAGGGGGATCAATTTACTAAACTTCATTAAGTCAGGAAAGATACCATCATCTACACATTTATTAAAAATTAATGCCAAATAAGGAGCTATTAAATCAATGACAGAACTTATAACTTTCACAGATAGGCCCCATAAGTCCTCGGTTTTTTTCAAGTTAAGCGATTTAAATGCTTTAATTACAGTTAATGAATTAATATGTTTAAAAGCAAATACAGAAAGACACTGAGGTACGTGATCTATTAAAAGATCCTGCGCAAGCCTAGGGCTTGAATTTAAATCTTTAGTTGTTAAGGAAGGAATTTCAGTAAAGAATTGTTCAAAGGCATTCGCAACTTCTTTATCTCCTGTAACGACTTCATTGTTAATACTTAACTTAAGTTCGTTATCTCGTTTCTTACTTTTCCCAGTTTCAGTATTTATGATGTTCCATACTGTTTTTACTTTGTTATCGGACCTTTTAAGTTTTTTATTCAAGTAGATACTTTTTGCTTTTAAACACACCAATTTAAAGATGCGTGAGTAATTTTTCACGAATTCAGTAAATTTAACATTATTATTGTAGGACTTTATGTCGTATAATTCGTATAAATGATTTCTGCTTTTATAAATACCTGGTGTCGCCCAGTCACTGAAGGTGATTTTACTTTTGTTAGAAAGTTTTTGCATCTTAAACGTATTTTCGAACTCTTTAGAGACTATGTTGAAAAGGTCTGTAAAGAGAGCGTTTGGATCGTCTTGGAGAAGATTAAAATGTGCTAATTTAACTTCTAGATTTGCTTTGAAACAATCTACTTTGAGAGTTGTAATAGGTCTGCAAAAGACTTCTTTGGGCAGTTGTTTTACGCTTTGTTTAATGGTTATAGTTTGGCCACTGTGATCGGACTGCAAGCGGTTGATTACTTTATTGTCTGAATACTCACAATCACAGAATATATTGTCGAGGCATGACGCAGTATCCCGAGTAATTCGAGTAGGTTCTAAGAACACATTAGACAAATTAAATGATTTGAATAAATGTAATAATTTTGAGCGCATAATCGATTTTTCTAGTAAATCTACGTTAAAATCTCCACATATAATAACTTTTTTCTTTGTATCAAATAATAATTTTAAAACCTCTTCCATTGCTTTTTCAAAAATGTTGTAATCTTGTCCTGAGGGTCGGTAAACACAGAGAATAATATATGTACTCATTTCTATGCAAGCTAATTCTAGTTGATGTTCTACAGAAAGTTTTACAATGTCTTTTCTTTCCTTTGCTTTTATACTATTTTTTACAAGAATCATGGAGCCACCTTTTTGTATTTTTAATCTATTGTAGCAACTAAGAACACTAAAATTATTAACATTAAAATGCATATTATGTTCATGTAGATGATGTTCGGTTACACACAAAATATCTGTTTTTGATTCCTCTAAGAACAACTCGATTGAAAGTATTTTGCTGAGAAAGCCGCCTTGTATGTTTTGATGTACCAGCTTTAATACAGGCGGCTTTCCCATTGTCTTCAATTCTAAAAAGAATTTTTTACAATTTTGTTAGTACTTGTACTAACCGTGTCAATAGGGACAAAATTACGTAAATAATTAACATTACAAATACCATCAATTATAACTGGTATTGGAAAATTTCCTGTTACACTCTTTGTAACAGATTCACTACCTTCTAAAATGCATGCTAACTTAGTAGCTAATTGTTTTTTATAATAATTTGCAAGGTACAAAGTACCTTCTGTCAAAAAAAAATCACGAATGTAGATATTCGTATCTAAGTAGTGCACCTTGTCACTGTGACCAGCTGAGAAGTTGTGCATGCACATATTCAAATTATATAAAGTAGTTTTTTGTGACCCTGTAAGTAATTCTGAATAAGGGAATTCACAAATGATGATTTTTTTAACACTAAGTTGTAACATTAGCTCGAGATATTTTATAAGGTCACTTTGTGTGATACCTGTACTATTTCCTATTCAGGTGGTAGTATACCGGATTGTCAATGTTGTAACAACGGTAGTTCAGGTGGTAGTATACCGGATTGTCAATGTTGTAACAACGGTAGTTCAGGTGGTAGTATACCGGATTGTCAATGTTGTAACAACGGTAGTTGAGGTGGTAGTACACCGCACTGTCAACCACCCGGGTTTGAATGCTGTCGGTCAAGCATATATTACCGATCATTATCACTAGCTGGCGGTGAAGGTAAACCTGCATGCCCTAAACAGCGTGAATCTGAGCCAAACGTACGGCGACAAGGTCAACTATCTCACCATATATGACGTTAGTATGTAAAAATCATCTGTGAAAAGAGTGTATATATATCTATACCTGCTTTGCAAAATAAACTATTTGAATTTGAATTTGAGTTTGAAGAGGATGAACGAGTGTCGACAGTTCCAGTGACAGTCTATACTCGAAAATACCTCTGAAACCTCTACGACGATATATTATGTTGTGTTGATATATTTTGTGATATCACTAGAAAAAACCTAATTTATACTTGTGATTGTTGGCGCTTGATGAAACAAGACAGCATCTTGATTTTGAACAAAAACACTTTTACTTATGTTTCATTTATATTTTATTTACTACACTTATCAACCAGTTTCTAGAATGAATTCATCATCAGGGGATAAAACAGATAGATTATTTAATATTATTTCACGATCTATATACGAACATCGTAAGTAAACGATCAGTTAAAAGAAATGAAAGTATATTGGAAGTATGTACCTAGGTAAACATCAATTAGAAGTGAACATTGATATATAGATCAGTGGACGTAAGTAAATCTAAAAGATTTTTAACAAAATAAAGTGAAAGTAGTTTTTAAGCCTTCATTATTTAATTACCTAACAATTAACTTTGATTGATAGCCTTTCCGACAACGCGGGTTAAGATTTCCCTGCTGTCAGTAGATTCCCTTCTGTCAGAAGATGAAAACCATATCATGAGTGATACAGTAACAAGGCTCCACGTCACACGTAACAAAGGATGACTGTGAGCAGACAGATGAACAAACGAGTGGTGTATCTAACTGAATAGTTCATGAACTTTATTATTTTATTACCGCAGGTCGAGTACATCCCGTCTATACGTCACATCCGTATTGAGATGTTGTTATACGTCACAAATATACGCACATGTGTTGAACATTCAAGCAAATATACGCACGTATGTTGAACATTCGAGCAAATATACGCACGTGTGTTGAACATTCGAGCAAATATACGCACGTGTGTTGAACATTCGAGCAAATATACGCACGTGTGTTGAACATTCGAGCAAATATACGCACGTATGTTGAACATTCGAGCAAATATACGCACGTGTGTTGAACATTCGAGCAAATATACGCACGTATGTCGAATATTCGAGCAAATATACGCACGTATGTCGAACATTTGAGCAAATAGAAACAAGAACCAACCAACAAGGTGAGGAACTGCGGTTCGCGTTCAAGAATACAGGTAAAAATAAAGTAAAGTTATTTGATGCGTAATAAGTGTACTGTATATAATGTACCTATCTATTCTTCCTTTCTTTATTCTTTATATATTATACAGGTATATTAAATATACTTATTTACAATAAAAATATGTATATGTAGAAAGCTTATCTCTGATAAGAGATTTCTTCCAGCAAACCTTAGTGAGAGAGGACACTACAATAATACAAAAGTAATCATACATACGTATACTAAAAACAAAGCCATAAAATAATTGAATATATAACATGATATTAACTTACAAATAAAATAACAATACATAAATTTAAATACTGGACTATATTTACATGTGTACCATTAGATATATACTTCTATAGATAAAAACTAATATAAATAAATACAAATTTGCGAAAATAACTTCATAGTGCTTCCGTGTTACGGAGAATTCTAGTATCATATGCTAAGTTGTTAGTTTTACAGTCTAAGAATGTGTCGGAAGCCTGCTTTGGGTATTATTAGTCCCAATATTTTTTTTTCTCTATTTTTGTATTTTACTAACCCTAGGATAGGCTTAATTAAGTTTTTTCTGTAAAAAGTTTAAGTTTTTCTTTTTTCTTACCATTTAAGTAAACAAATAAATAAAAATATAAAAAAAACATATATAACTTACCTACTTTAAAACAGCGAGAAGTAGTGCTCTTGTATCTTTAACTTCAAACGACTAATAGTGGGACAGTCACAATACCGTGCGGAAATGAATTCTAGAGTTCAATAGCTCTAACATTAAATGAGTTACCATAAGCTCCAGAGTTGTGTTCAGGAGTTTTTAATAAGGAAAAAGTATTTGAACGCAAGGACTTATCTCGAGGAAATAATAATTTAAAACGCTCACGTAGATACGGAGGTGAAAAGGGGTTTTTAATAATATTGTAGAGATGAGAGAGGATATGAAAATTCTGACGGAAGTAAGATACATGGTCGTATTTGCGAAAACCATGAACCGGGTACCTAAGTTTTGAAGAGTTTTGAGTTTGTTTAGTAGTTTTTCAGTGATATCGACGAAACATTCATCGGCAAAATCAATTAGGGGGAGGAGTAGAGATTTCGCAAGGATAATTTTATTTTAAAGGGTAGAAAAACCTGGAGTTGCTTTAGAGAGTGGAATGCTCCATACCCTACGGCTGATCTCATTAACATGAGCTATCCAGGACAAGTTGCTACCGAATATATTCTAGATTTTTAGCTTTGTCACAATCATAACGGATAACAATATACAAGACACACAAACAGACCTACAGTTCCTTAAAAGATCGTTTGTATTTGAAGAGCTTATTCAGTCAATGGTATAGAACAACTTTTACTATGGAGCCAACCCTAAATCTCGAAAAAAAAATCTGCCCTTCCATACATTTCGGCCGAGCGGCATTGCATTTTTCTATGAAACAGTAATTTTTTTTTTCGAGATACAGGTTTTGTTTCATAGTAAAAGTTGTTTTATACCATTGACTGAATAAGCTCTTCAAATATGGTTACACCTTGTATATAAACGAATACCCCGACTGACTGACTGATCTATTAACGTCCAGTCCAGACCAAACGGCTGGACTAAGGAGGATGGAATTTGGACTGTAAGTACCTTATATGGCGTTAACATCGGCTAAGAAGGGATTTCAGGAAATTCCAACGGGATCGGGAGAAACGGGATCCACGCGAACAACGCCGCAAGGCGTGCGCTAGTATTGTATAAATGAATTGGCCTTCCCTAGCAACTTTTTTATTACCCGTCCAGCACAATGAGTCCAATGGCAAAGACGTCATTTGCTTTTAATAGATGCGATTATATGTTGGTGCATTAGTGTTGTTCTTGAACGCGTAATACTAATGATCACGCAGCGAAACAACAAATTAGTGTGTTTTTAGCTAATACTGAAATATTTTGTAGACAAAGAAGTATTGGATTTAGGTAAAATACCTTCATATTTCTATTAACTATGTAACGAAAAAAAAAATCAAGTTAATCACTTAACCGCGTTCTTGAAACGAACGTTTGAAAACCAAAAAAAAAGGTGGCGGAAAACATTTTTTTTATTTTACAAAAGTGTAAATCTTAAAACATTGTCTACAGTAGAATCCCTAGATAAAATATCAATAAATCAAATATATTTTTTCAATACAAGGAGAGTCCGAATTTCTTCAAACGAATCCTCGAAATTCTGGCGTTGTTCGTGCTCTAGGCTCATGTATAGTCTTAATTCATTATACAAATTATCCAATTTATTTTCTATGATTTACGTTTACGCCTTTTAAGGGTCGATTCTCCGGATTTGTAACAAAATATAAAGAAATAATTATAATGATCAATATACAACTTTTAGCTAAAAATATAAAGAAATAATTATAATGATCAATATACAACTTTTAGCTAAAAATATAAAGAAATAATTATAATGATCAATATACAACTTTTAGCTAAAAATATAAAGAAATAATTATAATGACCAATATACAACTTTTAGCTAAAAATAAAAAGAAATAATTATAATGATCAATATACAACTTTTAGCTAAAAAAACTTAAAGTTGAAAGTTTGCTATATGCATAAACATATTTTTAATGATATTATGGTAGCTTCAAAATAATTGGATTTTCCATAAGCGTGATATTAGATTATTTTAGAAATTTACGGCTGGTATTACAACTAGTTTTATAGCTATTGTCATATCATTAAAAATATGTTTATGCATATAGCAAACTTTTAACAATAAATTTTCTAAGCTAAAAGTTGTACTTTGGCCGTTATAATTATTTCTTAATTTTGTGTTACAAATCCGGAGAAACGACCCTTAACAAAACAATTTCATTAGTCCTTCATTTATTTCAAGAACAGAATTTCTGTAACTTATTGGATCCAATGTATATATATATGTATAACTAAAGGTTACCTATATAGGTACTCACTTATAAAGCTCTTCGGTTGTTTTCAAATTATATAACAGCCATTAATTTAAAATTTAGATCGGAGTTGGAAAACTTTAGATCAAACTCTTTAACGAAGATTTATACAATGAAAGTTCGTATATAGTACGGCTACCTATCTGGTAACTGTGTGGTGGTTTATTAGGGTTCCGTAATAGCTAAGAAGTCACAAAAGGAACCTTTATGGTGAGACTCCGTCCGTCCGTCCATCAGTATGTCACAGCCTCACAACTTTAGCACCGGTAAAGGTATTGAAGAGCTTATTGTAAAAATGTATAACTTGTCTTTATTTACCTGCATCTATTTTGAGAAATACACGATAAAACCACAAAAAATGTATGTCCCCTCCTTATTTTCAAAACTGGTGGACCGAAAAATAAGAAAAAAATCATGGTAATATATTATGTGTTACACAATTACAGGTACAGGTAAAATTTAGCGGTTCGGAAATTCACGAAAACAAAGTGACAACATTAAATTTTTCATCCATGATACGGAACCCTAGTTAGGCGAGTCTGACTCACACTTGACCGGTTCTTTTTATCATGGTTCTCCTTTCTACGCCAGATCTCTAATAGAACTTCCGAGAAGTAATGGAATATTCCGCGAACTCCGATGCTTTCCAGAACAAAATTCGGGGATTTACACAAGACACAAGAGGGGGCAGCAGTATTTATAACAAGCGAGAGCAGCTATTTCGCAGTGTCAAGAAGTCACGTACGCATATTGACACAGACATAGCTTTGGCAGTGGGAAAGGGACGAAAGAGCGACGCAAAGTTCGATGCAAGCGGGTTGCGCGGCGGCACGGCAGTCGCCGAACAGTTTGTCCGATAGCCAGTACATTTAGTTCGATGGCAATAGCCTCATGAAGCTGTCCCCCTGGTGTTGGAAAATTCAGAAGACCGTTTTCTCTCCTTAGTGTAAGTGCAACCTGACATGTTAGCTCGCGGATGTCGAAGCCAAGCCAAGTGGACGAAGACTTCGATTAGAGAACCCTTAGTAACCGTAAATCTTAGGAGGTCCAGTAGGCTAGGCTAGATTTTATTCGGCCACGCGAGCGCGTTCTGCGTCCTCGCATGCTCGTTTTTCGGCCTCGCTAGACACTCCCGGCTTGCACGGCACCGCGACTAACTTTATAAACTAAAGTCGCACAATTACTGACTGAACAAATATATTCAGATGTTAGTGTGTAAAGTATTATAGTAGGTGTGTGTCTTGCCCGCGAACCTACCCGCGTTTATTCACCTCTGTCCCTTTTTCAGCTTGGGTGTTATTTTATATTTTTATAACACTCCTTATAGCCTATATGTTGAACAGAGTCACTACGATGATAATAAAAAAAACGCAACCAAATCCGTTCAGTGGTTTCAGAGGTGTGCGTGAACAAACAGACAGACAGACAGAAAATAATTCTAAAATCCTTGATTTGAATTCAATCACTCTTCTTTATAAATTAATCTAATTAATTTAAAAGTTAATCTGCTCGTAAGCATATTTATGCAACCTGTCAACGGATCGCGATAAGACTTTTGTATCGGGAGTGATTTTAACTCGAACCACATAGGCTACTAATTATCCTAGGAAATCATCCAGAGACAACACAAAACTAAAAACACGCAGGCGAAGCCGTGAGCTAAAAACTAGTTATAAAATAAATGAATGTGTTCAACAGGTTATTGAATTATATTGCTCAAAGGTTGCTTATTTCTTAGTAATTTTGATACTTTGTTTTACCTTTGAAGCTGACTTCAAAGTTTAAAGTTCAGAATATACCTATCTACATATGTGTATTGCATATACCTACATTATACGCTACATATACCTACATTATACGCTACATATACCTACATTATACGCTACATATTTTGCACTTGACGTTTAATTAAAGGTTAATTGTTACTTAGATATATCCTTTTGAAACACACAGTTAAATATTGAAATTTAATATCTAATGAAACCCTTTTCTCCTTCACTCTTTATGTTTACAATAAGCGTGAACCTTTAAAAGAAAAATTGGTTTCAATATATTTAAAATTTCAATATTTGACTGTGTGTATCAATAGGATACAATATATCTAATTAAAAAATAAACTGTTTTAAACTGTGCCATATGCATATTTGCAAATACGTATAGTCCTTTTTTTTTCTAAACTAGCTACGTGATCAAAAACTAGCTACATGATCATAAATTAGCTACATGATCATAAATTAACTAAGTGATGATAAATTACCTATATGATCATAAATTAGCTACGTGATCATAAATTTGTTACATGATCATAAATTAGCTACATGATCATAAATTAGCTACATGATCATAAATTAACTAAGTGATGATAAATTACCTATATGATCATAAATTAGCTACGTGATCATAAATTAGCTACATGATCATAAATTGGCTACATGATCCTAAATTAGCTACATGATCATAAATTAACTAAGTGATGATAAATTACCTATATGATCATAAATTAGCAATGTGACCATAAATTAGCTACATGATCATAAATTAACTAAGTGATCGTAAACTAGCTACATGATCATAAATTAGCTACATGATCATAAAGTAACTACGTGATGATAAATTAGCTATATCATCATAAATTAGCTACGTGATCATAAATTAGCTATATGATCATAAATTAGCTACGTGACCATGAATTAGCCACGTGATCATAAATTAGCTACATGATCATAGATTAGCTACGTGATCATAAATTAGCTAAATGATCATAAATTAGCTGCGTGATCATACATTAGTCACATGATAGAACTCTCGAGAGTTTATCAGCTACGTGATCATAAACTATCTAGAGTACGTGATTATAAACTAGCTACATGATCATAAACTAGCTACATGATCATAAACCAACTAGGTGATCATAAACTAGCTACGTGATCATAAACCAACTAGGTGATCATAAACTAGCTACGTGATCATAAACCAATGCAGTACGTAGATATTATTTAAACAAACGATGATACATCGCTTATGAATTTGCACACATTTGACCCTTCTTTGATATAAATCATGGATGGATAGGATTACCTTCGGAGGCTGTATTTTATGTCACATCCACAGAAGGGTCTGGCGATGTGAAATATGGTGTACTTAGACTAAGTAAGGCTTCGAATGATGAATTATTTATCGATTCTGTCCAGGAAATGACGAGGAATATTCGTCCCGGCGATAATTTCTCGATAATTCCCGGACGATCTGCTCGCAACATGAACCTATAAAAAGAGGTTTCATAATTATACGAGTAACAGGAAGCAAACGTACTGTTTTTGCAACTTCATCATTTTGTATTTGTAAAAAAGTATATTCTGAAGACAAAACGTTAATTTCCCTAATTTTGTTTTAATCACTTGATTAACATTACTTTTAATGTCTTTTTTTGTGTAGCTCTGCGGTAATCAAACTTTGATTCATTTGAAAAATATTATTGATAAACTAGGCGTGACAGGTGTGAAACAGATCTGATAACCACACAATATAGATACGAAACCCTAAAAACATGGTAAATTAGATGTGATAATGATGATAACAATATATATGTGATAGCAGCAACATTAAGGCGACACGAAAAAGCCGAAAGAGTAGCGCCTGTCAAACAATTCGCCGCTCCCGCTGAGAACGCAACCCTTTTTCCTGTAATCTTTACGTAATCACCTATACCATGATTATTTTCATATTTTACGATCCTCTCATTTCTGAGATAAGGTGGGGAGGGCATGATAACGTTAAGAGAATGCTCCATTTTCGAGGTTTTTTGTACTGGGACGTATAAAGTGAAGGGACGCCCCTTGACTAGATAGACTCGCAGTGGCGTGCACAGAACTTTTTTCGGGAAAAGCAATCAGAAGGTCAAGTACGACAATAAAAAAAATATGAAAAAATTAAAAATAACACTTTGAAAAAAAAAAGTTTGTATGAAAATATTCACTCTGTGAAAGGCAGTGCCTACCCTGGCGTCATACAAACTTTTTATTTTCAAAGTGTTATTAAAAATTTTTCATATTTTTTTTATTGTCGTACTTGACCTTCTGATTGCTTTTCCGGAAAAAAGTTCTGTGCACGCCACTGTAGACTCGTGATAGACGTGTCGTTCTCGTGATGTGATTGTGTGTCAATTTCAACTGGCGACCTTTAGGACAGACGGACAGGTGGACGGACATACAGACAGCGGAGATTTAGTAATAGGGTCCTGTTAAGCACCATTTAAGTACGGAAATACCTTTATGGTGAGACTCCGTTGTCCGTTCGTCCGTCCGTAGGTCACAGCCTCATAACTTTAGCACCGTTAAAGATAAAGACCTGAAATTTAGCACAAAAATAGCATTAGTCTCCTTACGTAAAACGGTGTAAAAAATAATGAACAATTATTTTTATATACGTAGTAATAAACATAAACATAAATAATAATGTAATCTGTAATAATACTTCAAAAATAAAAGGTTATCAAAAACTTTTTTTCACTAAAGATGGCCCCTGTCTAAATACTCTTATTGACTAGCCCTAAATACGAAAATTATATTATTTATATATACTTATCGAATATTATCGTATGAACAAAGTTTGATGCTGGTACTACATGAGATATTTTAACATGAAAAAGGCCCCACTTTTTTCATAACTGTACACAACCTGCCAAGTTTCGCCAAGGTCTGTCGGTGTTTTTAGAAGTAACTTTTTATCCTTCTTCTCACAGTAACTGTACCATGCTGGTACTCGATGGGATATAGTTAAGTTATCCACAATAAACCACCAGTTTATAACGATTATCGGATTTGGATGAAGTTTAGTGTACTTATAAATTGGTTTTATTTAACACTAATCAACACATTTAAAACTACAGAAATAGTTAAATTTATTTATCTGTGTTTAAAATTTTCTTAATCCCGAAAACATGCACTTTTCATGTGTACTATTCAAAACTTATTACGCTTACTTATTACACCAACTTACTTTATACTATTTATTTTTTGTAACTCGAGAACTAGAAAATAGTTAGTAAGAACTAATTTCGTTCGGAAACGCAGCTTGGCCTTCGTTTTTACCAAAGACAATTCCTGAAGATCAAATAAGAGTATAAGGAATAATTTCACTAATGGTTCGAACGTGTCAATCACTGATGGTTCGAACGTGTCAATCCCTAATGGTTCGAACGTGTCAATCACTGATGGATCGAACGTGGCAATTACTAATGGTTGGAACGTGTCAATCACTAATGGTTCGAACGTGTCAATCACTAATGGTTCGAACGTGTCAATCACTAATGGTTCGACCGTGTCAATCACTAATGGTTCGGACGAGTCAATCACTAATGGTTCGAACATGTCAATCACTAATGGTTCGAACGTGTCAATCACTAATGGTTCAAACGTGTCAATCACTAATGGTTCAAACGTGTCGATCACTAATGGCTCGGACGTGTCGATCACTAATGGCTCGGACGTGTCGATCAGTAATCCGGATTACTACTCCGATCGGAGGTAGATTCAAATCCCGTAGGGACAAATTTCTGTTCGGTCTGGGTACTTCGGAAAGCAAGTTAAGCTGTGGGTTCATATTGATACCCGAAGTACAACGATATAGGGCTCACCACCCATCACGCTGAGACGTAATAATCGTAAGTAAAACAAGGGTGTACGAATGCGACTTGCACTTGACAGTCCATCACGAAAACACCATTGACGCTCCCTCGGGTATTCATGTCGTAATGATGTATTTATTTGCTTTGAAATAATATTAAAATGAGCTATCTAATTTAATATGGGACACTTGTTGATTATACACGAAATGGGGGTAAATCAGATTCTCCAGGAGGCCGTGTGGCATGACGTCACGTGTGTCGTCATGTATCGTCATTTATTCTCTACTCGAGTACCTCTTCATAGTCGAGCCCTGGTTCACCGACCGTCTCGACAACACTTTAAAACTTAATTAAATCCTCGCCCTATATTGCAGAGGGACAGCGACTACCAACTTGTTACAGAAACTTAAAAATTTTAGCGTTAAACGTGTTCACTTTTCCCTAATTAGGGTAAGGTAGAGTTGGTAAGTGAGCAGGTAGAGTTGGTAACTTTTAAATTTTTTTTTTATTCTTCCTTGATTAAAGAATCTAGCAATAGTTACTACATATTTAGAAAAAATTAATACTTCTGCTAAGAATATAATGCACACTCTTACCAAAACAGCATCTCAAAAGTCATTCCAATATTGAGATATAAAAACCTAAGGATGGCTCCAAAAAAAGGTTTCATATCGAGGTTTAAGATAATTTGAGCAAAAAAACAGTTATTTAGCGAATAAAATCTGAGTTATTTCATTAAACTCTGAAACGAATAGATATTTCATACAACCCCGGTTTTTTTTATAATAAAAAATAATCGTAATTTTACCTTATTTCCAGAATCGGTTCCTCTCGCACTGCGGGCCTTTCCGCATGGAGTAACAGTGATCGATGCAAGCACCACCTATCCTCCTATCCTCTTAAGCGTCTTCTTTTAGTTTTAAGTTCGATAGGTTCGATTCAGTCTGAAGGTGCTGCGTCGCGAAGGTCTCTCAATCTTGAGATCCTGGTTCGAGTGCTGCCCAGCATACACCAATGAATTTTTTCGTAATTCACGCGCCATCTACGAGTATATGGCATATAAAATAATACCCTCACTGACTGGCCTATCAACGCCTAGGCAAACAACGTCAAAAAAATATCTTGAATTAAAACACTTGTACTAGTAGTTTCACTTTATTTGATAAATCTGATAAATTTATTTATTAAATAAAGTGAAACTACTAGTACAAGTGTTTTAATTCAAGATGTGTTTCAAGTTTCACCAAGTGCCGACAATCGCAAGTATAAATTTTGTCAAAAAAATATAAATAATTTTTATACACTTACAAAGGATATGTTCCATAAAATATACCTAAAGCAGATTCTAAGGATGCCGTAAAATGAGTACCATGAAAAAAACGAAAGCAAATTTGAAGGTGATCTTGAAGACTTGAAGATGACCCGACAAGGAATACAAGAGAAACAGATACGAGCATTACGGCGATGATGAAGCGGCGAAAACGTAAGCTAATTAAGTTGAAAACGGAATTCAGAAATGTGATCGAATTTACGAATACCAAAACACATAACAAAAATAAACCGAATACAGAAATTATTAAGACGTTCAATTTTATCAAGTTGTATCTCAGTAACATGAAGGTAACAGACATCGGCAAAATCGAGAATAAGTATTTAGTAACAAAGAATATGCAAAGCCATTTTAGTGGTAATTCAAAGAAAATTTCCAAGCTTTCTTAGAGCTCCTGCTACCGCAAACAATTTCCTGCAAACTTCATTTATTTGCGGATCCTAAGACAAGCACTATCTAATAGGAGACCCAGATTTTAAATTTATTACTGTAGTGAATTAGTGTCCCTGCAAATGTAAAATTAGAACAGTTGTTACTATAATAGTGACCTGGGTCTTGTTGGTATTGATTTTCAAACCACACAGATATTCTAAATTAATTATAGCGTGTTAAAGATTTTTCAATTTAGCTTGTGTGTAGATTTTGAAGATCATCTGCGTAAAGGTGGTAGGAAGAAGATATAAACTGAGAAATATAGCATCCGGAATGTTCGAATCCGAAATGTAGTGCATCCGGAATGTTCGCAGAAGCACGCACAGATTGTTTTCACGCTATTGTGCGAAAGAGAGTGGCATCCCTGATGTGCAGGGTCTGCGGCAGCGCCAATAGCCTCCTGAAAACCTTCTCCAACCACATGGACAGCCCTATACATGTGTTTTGGATGTCAGTGCATTGTAGGTAAATGTTGTAAATATTGTGTTCAGTGTTTTGTTTGTTTAGTGTTGTTTTTAATGTTTATTAATGTTTAATGTTTACTAACATAGTTGATAAGTTCAATTTGTTACTAATATATTATGGACTATATGGTCTGAAATAAAATTTTCTATTCTATTCTATTCTATTCTATAGCGAAAAGCAGAGGAGATAGAACGCCACCTTGAGGAACATCGGTAGTATTCTTACACCAGTTAGAAAAAGTATCATCAATGCGGAGTCTTTGTAGATAACTACGAAACTAGCCAATCACCAAGCAATCCTGGTAGGTTGTCAAAGTCATTTTGCGAAATAAAGTAGGGTTAGAATTGTGAGCTGTCCATTATCCATTCCTTTTCGTATATCGTCAGTAATTTCCACCAAAGCCGTAACGAACGAAATGCATTCACTCATTTTCATGCTTAGAATGTATTTAAGCATTCAAACAGTGGGCGAATAGAGAACCGAGATTTATTGTTATCGACGCATTGACACAATTGTGCTGCGTCCATAATATACACTAACTAGCCTGCTTGTGGTCGCCACGATACGGTTCACGTTACAAACAGTAGAGTTACGTCATTTACATATAAGTTGAATACAGTCACACAATAGTTCATTGTGTAGACTAAATTTATAATCGAAAAGGCAACAATTAGCCATCTCAATAATGACCGCATTATTGCAGGGGATAAGTTTAGTCAGTCAATATTATTATAATTCAACAAAAAAAAACAAGTCTATAGTTAAGTATAATGCTTTTTCAAAATAAATCGGGATGTGAATTAAAATAACATTTTTAGGAGAAAAAAATCAACAAATGAGAATTTTAACCTTTTTGAAGTAATAAGATCTGGAGTTTTAGTCTCTATAAATCCAATAACTAAATATATTATCCATCAATGGGCATATGAACAACATTTACATTAGCTGTTCCATACGTTTGATCAAGTAGATAGTTATGTACCTTTTCTATGAAAGTCGGTAACAATTTCAGGATTGGCTTCGTATAGACGAGTGCTATATCTCTAGTTTTTAGATTGAAAATACTGAATGCCTGATCATTTACTCAAAATAATCATTATATTATAGTACAGAGTCACAACGGATGGACATTCGCACAAATTGGTTTCACAATGGCGGCCACACATAGCGCCCCGCCGCCGCTCGGATATAGCGCGTCGCGTCGCGTTAATCTCTGCCAAATTGAGATTGTCCCTTTTGAAGTTCCATCGGAAATCCAGGCCAGATTGGGTTTGTCAACCGACGATGGACCAATCAAAGGATATTAGTTAGTAGCCCTCAGCAGCGGGAGTTTCAACTCTACGGATTTTGTATATTCCGTGGCAGTAGAGTTAAAAAGAATATTCGATAAAGTAACTACAGAATAGTTAATGTTTTATTGCTTAAATAAGGAATAATCATTAAGAAATCCTGTCCTGAAATTAAACTAGCTGTTGTCCGCGACTTCGTCCGCGTGGAAGAATGTAATGCGGCTACAGTGCAATCCCTTGGGAATCCCGCAATAAAAAGTATCCCAGTTTTTAAGTTGGATAATAAGTTATCGAACGGTGATCTCTCTTCCTTCTTTCCTTGTAATCCATGTCTCACTGTTGAGGATCATGCAGTCGTAACCGCATTAAAAATCGTTCAGTAGCTTTCGCGTGATGTATGAAATACCGACTAAAATACCGATTTTTTTATTATATCTGTATCCCACACCTTTTTTTGGAATATCATCAATGTACAGACAGACACAGCTCTTTTCTTTTTCAATTGTTAAGATGCTATGCGAATTTTATTTTTGTCACTGTCACTCCAAGCGAAAACACGCTCACAGCGAGAGTGGCGGATTCAGGGCGAAAGTGAAAAATGTTAGTTTTATAATTTTTATAAAAAAACTAAAATAGCTAGCAAAATTTCAAAATATCAAATCTCTAGATATTGTTGAAACAAACCTAATAAAATATTTTTGAGTTCTGTATATGGTTCCTATTCGTCAAACGAGGAGAAAAAGGTGTGTTTGAAGACCTCATTTCAACAATTATTTCTATCGAGGAAAATTTATCCAAATATGTTTTTCAATTTCAAAACTCTAGATTATATTCAAAATGCATATACCAGAAATGTATTTAAATTTTCCGTGTATTTCATGAACTACACAAAAAAGCAGCACCTCTATTTTTCTACATATCGCCTTAATATACTTAGCTTTAGAATTTTCAGTTATTATTATAGTACTTAGCCCATTTCATCAAAGAAGGTTCTGCAACTAATTTCGCATTAAAACTTTTTATTTACCAAAACCAATTTTAATGAAACAAAGGCTATATTCTAATCCAAATTAAGTTCTGTCCACCTGTGAAAACTAACATGACTTTCAATTCGGAAAATAGTTTCGGAGATGTACGCGAACAATAAAACAGGTAGACAGTCAGACAGACAGAAACAAATTCTAAAAATCGCTGATTTTTGTTCTATTACTCTGTTTTAGTCACCCTCTTTCCATTTTTATTACTTTTCTTCAATGTACAGACACACCGAGTTCTACTCTTTATTATATGTATTAATGATTGATATTGCTATTGAAGTCCCGGTTTAGAGATCCTCACTATATGCAGATAAATTTTTCTTCTGTGTTTCTTTATCGCAATGATGTATGATATTAACTTTAATGGTCGGATGAGACTCTCAAAACCGGATTATGATTTTATTTTATTTTGGTGCTAGAAGTACATAGTCTTACTTATAACTATTTGCTGGTAAAAAATTACTCAAGTATTTACAAGATTGAGAGAACAGCACAGTTTTTTTACATGACTTAGATGATCTCATGTTGTTTAGTGATCGAGTCTCTAATGTTAATTCGTGTTAATAAAAGCCAGCTTATTTTAGCCAGAATCTGCTTTAAGAGGTTCCTTGTATGACGTTGACATCCGCTAAGAAGGGATTTTAGGAGAAACGGGGTGCATGCGAGTAACGCTGCCGGCGTCCGCTAGTATCTGGTAAATGCTTTGTGAAATCATGAAACAATATGATATAGCAAGTTAAGTTAAGTTTTAAGTGTGCTGGAATCCGATTGCTCAATTTCGAGTGTCAAATATTTACGATAAATTGTTAAAATTATGTTTGCTGTTTCGTAATCATTTTGTTAAAGGAATAAAAATTTCCAGATTCAAAAACGAAGTATTTTTTTATTTTTTTGCTCGCTATAGCATCGCTTTCAGCTCTTTTTCTTCTCTTTTTTCACAAAAATGGTCTCTACTCAGATCCTTTACTCAGCGCTTCAAAAACAAGACAGATGGTCTTGAAATTTTCGAGAATATAGTTTTAAGCTTTAACTACTCGCGTTTGCAACCCATATCAAACAGATATTTATTTGTATTACCTTCTTTTAAGAAAGGTACCCAACGTTTTGATACTTTAACTAATATTTTATTACAATATGGACTACTATGGACCCACCATCTCCATCCACCATCATTAGAAAATCAGTAATTATCACTGTTAGCATAGTGCTACCTAGTGGCAACTCACTCTGTGTTTAAACCTTACAGTTTATCTTTTTTATTAATTTAGTAAAAAATAAAATGAAATTTGTTGACCAGCCACTTTCACCTTTTTCTATTTTATATTTACTTATTTGTCACATAACACATGCTGCCGCATGGGGCCGAAATATATCGAAAAATAAATGTTTTATTGCTATACTAGCCTTTCGCCCGCGGCTCTGCCCGCGTTTATTCAACTCTGCCCCGTTTTTGACTTGGGCATTATTTTATTAACACCCCTTATAGCCCATATGTTGACCAGGGTCACTACGATGATATACGTAGACTACATTGGTCGTGTATTGTACTCTACCGCCTATAACCTCGTCCGTCCGAGCTACACATGTTGGTTGACTCACACACCTCATTATGTTGGTTGACTCACACACCTCATTATGTTGGTTGACTCACACACCTCATCATGTTGGTTGACTCACACACCTCATTATGTTGGTTGACTCACACACCTCATCATGTTGGTTGACTCACACACCTCATTATGTTGGTTGACTCACACACCTCATTATGTTGGTTGACTCACACACCTCATTATGTTGGTTGACTCACACACCTCATCATGTTGGTTGACTCACACACCTCATTATGTTGGTTGACTCACACACCTCATCATCGATGCGTCCGTTCATCAGGTAGGATTATTTATACATTCGGTATGCCACTAATATATTTCGTAATTTATGTTCTTTTAATATTAAATTTTTTTTAATTGATGGTATATGTATTCGTAACTTGTCTTTGATATTCCACGACGGAAATAAACAAGCGCTTCCGTTCTATAAAACGGGAAGTTTTCGCAACTGCGACAAAGTTAGTTGCACAAGTAACAAATTGATGATGGTGGATAGACGTACATACTTGTCGATATATACTGAGGACTCATTCAATATTTGACAACCTGTTAGAAAACTCGATCTGGGAAATAAGCGAATTGTGGAGTATTGTGGAGTATTGTGGAGTATTGTGGAGTATTGTGGAGTATTGTGGAGTATCTGACTGGTTTCAGATATTATAAGTATAGAGGGGATTCTGACGATCTAGCTATGAAACTATCAGTACAAGTAGTTTTTGTCGAGGTTACCGTAGATAGGTTACTAAACTGTTCTAAATTGATCTTAGCTGATATACAAAAGATTTCAGAGATATACAAAATGGTAAAATCCAGTATGGTTTCAGTCAAGCAATTATTGTAACACGTACGTGTTCCTGACGCGTAGATGTGTTCGGACTACGACGTAGTGCGTCCAGAAGTCCCGACCACTTTGGGATCGTAGCACTTGCTACGTTTGGACTACGACATAGTGCTTCTACAAGTCCCGACCACTGTGAGATCGTAGAACTTGCTACGTTTGGACTACGACATAGTGCATCTACAAGTCGCGACCACTGTGAGATCGTAGAACTTGCTACGTTTGGACTACGACATAGTGCGTCTACAAGTCCCAACAACTGTGGGATCGTAGCACTTGCTACGTTTGGACTACGACATAGTGCGTCTACAAGTCCCGACCACTGTGGGATCGTAGCACTTGCTACGTTTGGACTACGACATAGTGCTTCTACAAGTCGCGACCACTGTGAGATCGTAGAACTTGCTACGTTTGGACTACGACATAGTGCGTCTACAAGTCGCGACCACTGTGGGATCGTAGCACTTGCTACGTTCGGGCTATGACGTAGTGCGTCTACAAGTCCCGACAACTGTGGGATCGTAGTACTTGCTACGTTCGGACTACGACGTAGTGCGTCTACAAGACCCGACCACTGTAGGATCGTAGCACTTGCTACGTTTGGACTACGACATAGTGCGTCTACAAGTCCCAACAACTGTGGGATCGTAGCACTTGCTACGTTTGGACTACGACATAGTGCGTCTACAAGTCCCAACAACTGTGGGATCGTAGCACTTGCTACGTTTGGACTACGACATAGTGGGTCTACAAGTCCCAACAACTGTGGGATCGTAGCACTTGCTACGTTTGGACTACGACATAGTGCGTCTACAAGTCCCAACAACTGTGGGATCGTAGCACTTGCTACGTTTGGGCTACGACGTAGTGCGTCTACAAGTCCCGACCACTGTGGTATCGTAGCACTTGCTACGTTTGGACTACGACATAGTGCGTCTACAAGTCCCGACCACTGTGGGATCGTAGCACTTGCTACGTTTGGACTACGACATAGTGGGTCTACAAGTCCCAACAACTGTGGGATCGTAGCACTTGCTACGTTTGGACTACGACATAGTGCGTCTACAAGTCCCGACCACTGTGGGATCGTAGCACTTGCTACATTTGGACTACGACATAGTGGGTCTACAAGTCCCAACAACTGTGGGATCGTAGCACTTGCTACGTTCGGGCTATGACGTAGTGCGTCTACAAGTCCCGACAACTGTGGGATCGTAGTACTTGCTACGTTCGGACTACGACGTAGTGCGTCTACAAGACCCGACCACTGTAGGATCGTAGCACTTGCTACGTTTGGACTACGACGTAGTGCGTCTACAAATCCCGACAACTGTGGGATCGTAGCACTTGCTACGTTCGGACTACTGTCAGATAGCCCGACCGGCGGGTACCCGGTCTTTCCACCAGTCGTACTACTGAACAAAATAAAATTAAAAGTGACCTAATTGTAACCTAATAGTTGGTAAAAGGTTCTGAAGAAAACTTCGAGGTACTTTACAATTAAGTGTATTTAATTTTATCAAAAAGTCTAATTTCACAAGTCAAAGGTGTTACGGAAAATTTTACTTAGTTACAAACTTATGGCCAAGACCTTCATTTGGCATATATTCTGCCAAGACATTACTAAAACCTTTAGAACCTCTAAATAGTTGTGTCAGGTACCGCCTTAACATCAGGTAGTAATATTACATTGGAAATAGTATTGCCAAGACATAAATAAAACATTTAAGTGAATAACTAGATGGGTTAGTTACCGCCTTAACCACAGGTAACTAGATTACATGGAATCTTGTGAAATATTCATTAAAAAAAACTTTAAGAGTAACAAAACTTGTAAACAAACAAGGGAAATAATTTCCAAAATAAAATCTAGCTCAGGGGAGCCGTGAATCCAACTACATAATACCTATTTGTCGATCATACTCTTTAAACTAAATCGTCTGGTACACCATTCAGTTCTACCAGGAAAAATATTACGGAACATTAAATTTTACAGTTTGGGTTATTCAGTGAAACAGGAAGAAGAATTTACACTTGGTTAACAATAAGACACATAACTAAGTGTCCTGAAAACATACCGTCCTAGGTACCCTTATTGTGTGAGGTTAAAAATAAAAATTCCAACACATACTTGAATTCTCCAATATTCTCAACAGGAAATGGCACGCCGACCGCTGCCCCCTCTCAAGGTCAACGATCTCCGTCCTCGCAGACAAAGGAACTGCTTGACTGCGTACACCACGCGGCGGTCATTTCCCTGCCAGCTGGATAAAATCACCAACGAGGCAATACAGCAAAAACTCTAACTTGAAAACTTGAAACTTGAAAACCCTGGAATTAGAAGAGAATAGACAAAATTAAAACCTTTACCACACGGAACGATGAGAACAAAATTCCGGTGACTCAAAATACAAAGAAAGCAATACGTACCATGATCTGACAATAGTCAGATCTCCCACCAACCCGGCGAAAAAATTCCTTTTTAAACCATCCGAAGAATGTAAATATTTTCCTGAAATACAAAACAATATTATAGAACTATTCCACACAAGAAATATTAACAAAATTTAACACGAAACCCACCTATTTTATTAAAGACACAACTCCTGTTGGCACATCCGCCATTATATAAAAAAAATGATGATACACACAACACGAGTCATCAGCAAAAGACCTGGCCGACAAATGACCGAGAAAAAACCTCGGAAATCGCAACAGACAAGCGAGCAACTTCATGTCTAGAAAAGAGGGTAAACCGCTATTTACCATCAAGCAAAACAACGACGCGAAAAACTTTGTGATAACCGCAACTTACAAAATTTGCTATGCTACACTACGACGTAGTGCGTCTACAAGTCCCGAAAACTGTGGGATCGTAGCACTTGCTACGTTCGGACTACGACGTAGTGCGTCTACAAGTCCCGACAACTGTGGGATCGTAGCACTTGCTACGTTCGGACTACGACGTAGTGCGTCTACAAGTCCCGACAACTGTGGGATCCTAGCACTTGCTACGTTCGGACTACGAAGTAGTGCGTCTACAAGTCCCAACAACTGTAGGATCGTAGCACTTGTTACGACGTAGTAAAAATAGTATGCCAATGGCGTAACTTACAAAAATGCACATGAGTTGTCTTATAATCTATATATATATATATATATATATATATATATATATATATAGTAAATATTGGCCGCAATATTATATATTGGTCGCAAAATAACTGACACTACCAAAAGATCTACGAACGATGCTTGCTCTATGACAAATAAACACGTTGCCTTGAATGTAAGCATTTGCACCCGTATGTTCGGTAACGAAGCTGCTATTTATTGGTTGACTTTGTAGATAGAACGGCATTTAGTTACAAAGTTGTACATTGTAGCTCACAAGTTGGTCTCTGTACGAATAGATTCAGTGTATAGGGAGCTATTAGGGTTTTATTGTCTACAAAGAAAGCTATAACGAAAGTTTTATCGACTTTGAAATGGAACGTAACTTTCTGTTTTGATATATTTTGAACATTTCAGCCTCTACAATACATGACTACTGAAGTAATATGAGTTTACACATTATATGTATGTACTATGTATGTACTATGTATGTAGTATGGCAAGAGTAAAGGAGTCTACTAAACTAAAAACGTTCTCGCAGGCTACAATTACTGTTATTATCGTTAGTTATTTTGTTGTAACAAAAGAAGGATTGCATTTACAAATAAATAAAATTACCAAACTGCTTGAAAACTATTATATTTCAGTTTTACTTTTACCATTGTAGTCGGTTAGGATGCCCAAAGGACCGGCAGCATTAGTCTGCTGGGTCGTCAGACTGATCCTCTGGCCGAGGTAAGCCCTAGCCCTTGAGTCACAAGAGGCGTCGATCAAACGCCACGCGCTTGGACACCCTTGGGCGTGGTAACGCATACTTACGCTGCTTTAGGTTTTCTGCTGACTCCACAGCCGCACCAGCCCCTGGCTGAACTCGTTTGTAGGTTAGACGGGTCGAGTGTACCAACACACTGTTTAGTAAAGTTATTAACACAATCTGCATAAAACGCGTCACATAAAAACAATTTGATAATTACAAATTTGATTTGAAAATAGTATTTCAGTATTATATTTATTTATTTTGAACGGCGGAGTGTGTTATTGTTACGTTCCGCGTACTACAAGTGCTACGACCTGCGTAGACATTCGTAGTAAGCTCTACGTTTTGCGATCAAATACACGCGAAAGCGTTCTTTTGAGTATTTTAAGGAATGGGGGTGCAGTTTCATCCTGAAATATTTATGATCTAAATGTATCTCGGATAAATCAGAGGATGATTTATCCGAGATACATTTAGATCATAAATATTCAAAAACTTTTATTAAAGCATCAACAAAGGCAGTGCTTTAAACCTCTTTTGTACTTCTACACGTAACTTTATTCCATATTTTAGTCCAGCACATAGTTATGGAAATGAATTGAGGTCTCTCTAGATCGAGTGGAATAACGTAGTTGTAAGTGACTAAGTTGTCTGTGAATTATTAGCTTAGCGACTATCTACGGGCATAAAATAGTAGATTTTAGTTCTAGTCCGAGATGGTTGATATTGCAAGACACGACTGATTTTTGCCTCGACGACGTTTTTTAATACATCTGAGAAAAATGACGAAAAAATAACACGTTAACAAAAACATACATGAAACCAGTTTGTGTCAAATCTGTCTGAAACTGTTTATCAGTATGAATTATATTATATTTGTTCCGCTACTACGTTGAGCGTGTGTGTCGCACGTGTGATTGGTGCCCGCTGCAGAAGGCACGCTGCTGTGCCAGCAACGGCGGCCTGTGTCTGCGCGACACTCTCTCGTTCGGCACGAATAGCTGCAGTTCCTGCAGGACAGCAGGGTTGTGCACCTTACCTCTAAGCACCTTAAACAGATATATTGCCAGGGACAACTCTCTCCTCACCTCCAGTTTGCTATATCCTACCATGCCCACGGCAAAGTAGGATATACCAATGGGCATCCCGGATACACACCATACAATTTACGGTACAAAAACCTTAAAAATGTATTTTGTATCCGTTCCAACATAATTTTATATTTTACTTCACTTGGTGACCAAATGATTGCGTTGCATTCCAAGTGGCTTTTTGGCAAGTGGCTTCATATAAAGCACGCAATGCCTTCATGTTTGTAAACGCATTTGCTTGTCTTAAAACAAAACCTAGACATACTTGAAGAGTAAATCGATTTATTCATTAGAAACACAATCATGGGCCGTGATTTATTTGCATGATCATCTTGTAGATCAGAACACTACGTTGTGTTACAAAACGGTTATGTTCAAAACAATGTATATCATAATTCAACAACAGAAAATAAAGTATTCAAGAAAAACTAATGTACTGATTATTTTTATACGACTTAGCTGTATTCTGGAAACTACGTTAGTTCAAGCCTTTTGCCATTGAAAAATAATCCATAGGTACACGAACACAATATGATTAATACACTTTTAGAGAACCTCTTTGATTCGACACTCTGTGAGATGTTTAACGAATAATACTTTCATAACTTCGTAAGTTGCGCGCGACGTTTTATTTTTAGTTAGATAAATTATTATGTAAATATCGGATAATATAGTAAAATATTTGCGTGTAATATATAATATTGGAGTTGTTTGGGTTTGAAAAGGGGGCCGGTGAACAACAGATACTCGACGATCGGTGGCTGCAATCCGGTGATTTAGCTAGATGTTTGGTATTTGAGGAGAATTTAGACCCAGATGACTCCAGAATGAATTAGGGGCCCTACAGATTTAATCTTCCTGACCAACCAAATAATTACCCCCACGTTATTACACAAAATAACAATAAAATTATAGACTATTCCTTAAACCCTAAAGTCCCTAGGATTGACTCAATCATACAAAACCCTCACAAAAACTTGCTCCAAAGCATTCATTCATCACTTCTACGACTTGATAAAGTAAATTTCTAATTTTTTAAGCTTGACGTGTGGACGGAACCCTCTGCAGGTATGGTCTAAGGAACCCCAGTTGCAGACTACACCAACTCCGCCTTCAACGCGAGCACTAGGCAGGGCTTCCCATTAGAGTTAACTGCATGTGTAGTCCCGGACCATTCTCAGAGACCACAGTCCACAAAGACCCCCCCCCCCCCCCCTAAACCAGAAAGGGTTCCTAACGTAAGAACTAAGTATTCATATATTATTCATAACAAAAATCTAAATTATGAAGACCTAAAAATAGAAATTGTAAAGAAAAGTCATGTGTGAAATTGAATTCAGTAATCTCGTTCATGTATCTGAAATCCTATAGGAATGAATGAGTGAGAGGGGAGAGAAATAAAATGATGGTGTGACACCCGTAGCTCGCAGTTCCTATAAAGCCTCGAATTTCTCCCAGACTTTTTGTTAATCGAATATAAAACAGCACAGCTAGACGTAGAAAACTCTAAAGGGCCTAAATTTTGGAAAGGAATAAGGGATTTACGTACTACTCTTTACATAAATTAATTGTGACACAAATACTTGATATATAAAGCTAAATCGCGTTCGTGTTTAACACTAAAAATATATTATTTACTTCACTCTCGACACTTAATTTCAGAGCCCTGAATTATAACCGTGCACGTCGCTGATATAAATTATTTCAGAACCGACGGGAAAACTTTATAACACAAACAAAAAGGACACTCCAATGCGATTTCTTATAATCTCGCCCGTACGAGCGAAAGACACAGATTTCAGATGACCTCGCGGGTCTACGCGTAACCTGAATCTCCGTATATCATGCGACGTGTTTCCTAGTTAGCCCCTCCCGTTAACTAAGCACCCCCAAAACCAGCTGATCTCAACGCGCGCTCCCTAGATCGGCGCGTCCCGACGCGTACCGTAAACCCACTTCTCTTGAAGCGTACTTTCGACCCACTCTTTTTTCCTTGCTCCCACGCATGCGTTCCCCCAAATTTCTCATTAGCTCCGCCTCCCTTCCAGACACATTATTTCATAAATTAATTAGTTGTCAAACCCTAGTTCTCAACTCAAACTCAACAAAAACAGTCAAGAGTGTAGACATTAAAACTTATATCTTTTTCAACTCGCAGAGAGTCCTGTCAATGTCCACACTCGCGGTGAGCCCTGTCACTGTCTCTGTCCACACTCGCGGTGAGCCCTGTCACTGTCTCTGTCCCAACTCGCAGTGAGTCCTGTCAATGTCCACACTCGCGGTGAGCCCTGTCACTGTCTCTGTCCCAACTCGCAGTGAGTCCTGTCAATGTCCACACTCGCGGTGAGCCCTGTCACTGTCTCTGTCCCAACTCGCAGTGAGTCCTGTCAATGTCCACACTCACGGTGAGCCCTGTCACTGTCTCTGTCCCAACTCGCAGTGAGTCCTGTCAATGTCCACACTCGCGGTGAGCCCTGTCACTGTCTCTGTCCCAACTCGCAGTGAGTCCTGTCAATGTCCACACTCGCAGTGAGCCCTGTCACTGTCTCTGTCCCAACTCGCAGTGAGTCCTGTCAATGTCCACACTCGCTGTTGGAACTCATTTTTGTTATTTATTATTTATGACTGATTGACAAGTTTTTGGTTTTTTCCAACTTAGACAGATGACAATAATATAATTTTCTAAAAGTCCACAATTTCGAATATTTTATTATTAACTGGCGACCGTGAACCTGCAAAGAAATATGGATGAATTACAAAAACTTAAAAGAGATAGAGCAACCTGGAGAAGCTCATTTACGAGGCTTGTGAACAAGATTAGCTTAGCCCTCAAGAACACTGAAACCGAAGAAATCGGAACAAGTATAAAAATCCTCAGAGATAAGTATGAAAAAATAGAAACAATGGATAATACGATAATCCAAATGATGTTTGACGTAGATCTCCCCCAAGACCAACAAAACACGGAATTAGACAGATGACAAGAATATAATTTGCTAAAAGTCCACAATTTCGAATATTTTATTTTTATCAGATTTCTTTTAGTAGTATACATCCATTTTCAACAACTGGCAAATCCCTCTCTAGCAAGAGAAATCCTCTGACAACTTTCTACTTCATGTTTGAGGAATTGTAAAAGATTATCAAGTATCTTACCTTGGGCATCGTTAATGGTACCTTGCCGGGTGCGTTCCCATGCCTTCAATATTTCTGTAGGTAGTGCAGATTGAACGAGAGGACTCAGTATTGCTGCATATTTATCGCTGGTAAGTCCCATTGTTTCCAGAGCACGAAGTTGTGTATTCAGTTTGTCGTAGAGTGAAGACACTGGCAGTTTATATTCGTTTTTTACCTGTGATAGAACTAAATTCAGTAGTTCTCTAACATAGACCTCTATTAAAAGGTCTTCACGTCCGAATCGTTCTTGTAGGTGTTTTACAGCCGTTTCGTAATTCTCGGCTGATGGTGGGAAACTATCTATAAGCTCTCGAGCCTTGGAGCCTTCAGGTATTGCTGTGAGTAGGTACTGAAACTTATCATGGTTGTCCAGTGTGTCGTCATTGTGTATGCGTTTAAATTGGCCCCAAAAGGGTATCCAAGACATAACATTTCCTGAAAACTTTACAAGATCGACGTTTGGGAGCTTAAATTGTCGTTTCGATAATTTTAAAGATTCTAGACTTTTCTGACATTCATTTGAAATTATAGTTCCTCCAGCAGAGCTGTCACCATCGATATCTTGTGTTATTCTATTTACTTTTTCTGTGACATTCAGAAACCTATGTTTGTATTCGTCTTGTTCGTCTAATTCCGTGTTTTGTTGGTCTTGGGGGAGATCTACGTCAAACATCATTTGGATTATCGTATTATCCATTGTTTCTATTTTTTCATACTTATCTCTGAGGATTTTTATACTTGTTCCGATTTCTTCGGTTTCAGTGTTCTTGAGGGCTAAGTTAATCTTGTTCACAAGCCTCGTAAATGAGCTTCTCCAGGTTGCTCTATCTCTTTTAAGTTTTTGTAATTCATCCATATTTCTTTGCAGGTTCACGGTCGCCAGTTGTTGAAAATGGATGTATACTACTAAGAGTTATTCGAAATTGTGGACTTTTAGAAAATTATATTATTGTCATCTGTCTAAGTTGGAAAAAACCAAAAACTTGTCAATCAGTCATAAATAATAAATAACACAAATGAGTTCCAACACTCGCGGTGAGCCCTGTCACTGTCTCTGTCCAAACTCGCAGTGAGTCCTGTCACTGTCCACACTCGCGGTGAGCCCTGTCACTATCTCTGTCTACATTCGCGGTGAGTTCTGTCACTGTCGCCGTACTTCGGTCACAAATATGGACCCATAGTTTAACGTGACTCCCGAAACATGGAGAGCGAATACAAATGTGATCTAGACCCGCGATCTCTGGGTCAGTAGTTGAGACGTTCAAGCTACTAGACCACACAAGTTATCATGTTCCAAAAAATGGGCGGAATTAGGCATAGTGACAAAAGTACTTTTTATTATTGAGAATTCTGAAATTTTTTTAGGAAATTCGGAAAGCATTTTCCTAAATTCGTTCGATAGCTAAAATCTTCGCGGAGATTAACGATATGCCAAATTACTTCGGCTAACAATGCTTTATTATGTCGGAAGCAAACAAACAAAATGTCAATTTGAAGTTATTTAATTAAATGTTACTTCGAGAAGCTACGTTTAAAGTTAATTAATTTACACTTGACAAGCATTTACTTGCGACTTCATTGACGCTGAGCACCAAAAAGTAAATTAACCATCATTATTTGACTCTTGCTCAGCACATTTTTCTATGAAACTTTAGTCCAAGCACTGTTGTAAGGATAGGTATTTAATGTCGGACAAGCTCTCCCTTACAGAGGTACTAGTGATCCGAACGCGACAGCTGACCATCACCACAAGTCCAGGCTACCCTGGCAAGATAATAATGGAAATAAATTGTTACTTGTTTTTGTGCCAATTGACACCGTGTAATATACCCGTAGAGCCCAGATATTTACAGACAGTCATATAAACAGTGAAAACTTCATTAGATTTGAAGTTGATATTTTTTCATACTAATACATACAGACTCCCCCATACCTAGCTGTTTATACGAGTAAGTACTGACTCCCCCTCACCTAGGTGTTTATACGAGTACATAATATAGACTTGGGTTCCGTATCGCTCATGAAGTGTACCTAACTATAAATCTTTTATAATGTAAACTGAGCTATTATACCGTTCCGCTTCATTTTATAATAATGTGTAGATAAATATCGCCGAGCAATTAAGGGTTATATTAACATAATTAATGCTAGTTAAAGCTGCTGGTAAAGACATTAGGGGTTGAAAGGGGGTATTTCAGACAGGTATTGCGGGGGCGGGGTGGGGGTGGGGCTCAGTTTAAATTAGTCTTATCGTGTAAATTGAAATGCACCCTTAGTAAAGCAGCTTATGTTGAGGAGCTTATTCGTTTAAAACACGTATTTTAAACCACTAACTCACTAAATAAATGAACAATCTTACGATTGTTAGCATGCAGCTTCAACGTATAACTTTAACTTTACTTTTCAGGCACTAAAATCGGGCAAGGTTTAGTTTTACAAAACACTAACAACAAATACAACACCAGGATCACCATGATCCCAAGTCGAATGAAATAAACCTTCGAGGGAAGCTCGTATCGATTCGAGAAAATTGTGAATCGAGATGTGAGACAAATTGTGAATCGAGATGTGAGACAAATTGTGAATCGAGATGTGAGACAAATCACGAATATAAAACTAGGGTCCGTAGGTACAGTACCGCCGCGCCGCGCCGATATCACGACACAGAATGTTGTCGCTGTGGCATTATTGTACGTTTTATTTTATTTCCCACACCTCCGCCGGCGGGAAATTCTAGTTTCCTGGACAGATATTGAGTTACAGCCGTGTTTTGTCAAATAAAAGTGGCGTCTTTTTGCTGAGTCTGCTCTAGGAGACACTACGCTACTCGTATGTCGTCTCACGCTGTCAGCGCGTTTACCTTCAAAAGGTAGATATATTATTTACAAGATAAATTGATACTCCTTCCAATAATATGCTTTATGGCTATACCGATACAACAAGGAACACTTCACCGACTCGTTCTCGCAAGTTATAGTAAAACATCATTGTAACTCGGTGACCTGTTTTCGTGGCTACGTTCCCCGCGTGTTTGTGTGCGTGCGAGGTGTGTATGTGTGTACGTGATTAATGCGATCCGAGAAGCTCGGTGACACAAGCAAATAACACTTTGTAATTTCTTATTTTGTCGTCTGACACGTTCACCTCGCGACAAAATATTTGTATCTACATAATAATAGGGTGCAATTTGTCGTAGCTCGCTGCTTCGGATTAAAGAAATATAAGAGAGAGAGACAAAAGTAATCTCACGGAGCGCGGAGTCATCGCGAGTTCATTTCTCGGTCAATGATTCGCGAATGTCTTATTTAATTAATGAACGGTTTGTCATCGCGTATCTTGTTTCTGAGGTCCTTTATCTTCGTGACAGAGATAGTGGACGGCGGTTTGGTGTTTGGAGGCTTTGCGGGTCGTGGAGTCGGTCGGGTGACGGGTACTAATGGCCCACAGATGGACATCGGGCGGGCGGCGGTGCGCGGGCGGCTCATCAGATCGACGTAATTGATGAAGAGCCAGCCAGGGCCCACCAGCGCGAGCCTGCTCCACACACACGTCCGGCAAGTCACGAATGTCGGGGTGATGTACGGTTATGGGCCTCAACTTCGATTTAACTTGCTCTATTGGATATTATTGATGCTTCCTGACTTTGTTTGGGTTAATCTAAAGCAGCTTCCAACGTCCAATACGTTAATCTGGCCGATGTTAGTGGAAATTTATTCGGGCATAAACAGCGATAGCTCAGTGGGTAGAACGATCTCAAAACCCGGATTCGAATCCTACCAGATCGAGCATGAATTAATGAGTTTTTTTGAATTTATGTGCTTGTGAAATTTAATCACCCGCCCGAATTCATACTGGAGACTCGGTTATTGATTAGGAACAATGTTTAATGACCCTTCAGGTGAAATTAAAAAAATATATAATTTTTCTTCCGTACTGCTTATACTAGGAATTGTATTTAAACTAATCCAGTTCGTATAGAAACAAACGTATTTTTTAAGTTTTCAAAATAAATAATCATCGAACCTTGTTAAGTTTCACCTTGTATACTTACCACTTGTACACTTACCACTTGTATACTTACCACTTGTATACTTACCACTTGTATACTTACCACTTGTCCCCAATAACGACGATAACGCTCACACCCGATCGCGTTGGGATGTATAAATCGTCGGTAAAAAGAGGATGTTCGAGTGTTGACTGTTTTAATGACAGTCTATAGTCGATAACACCTCTGACACTCCTTTTGGTATGTATGTCGTGATGATATATAACGTATCTTAGGTCTCTAAGAGATACAAGACGATGGCAAAAAGGTTATGAGTAATCAGTTATAATTGTAATCAAAAGCACTATTTTCTATTTCCGCCGTTAAATAACAAGTATGGCATCAAAGTGTAATTTAACAAAGACCTAACTTGTAAACTAAATTATAATCATAACAGAATATATGGCATTAAAACTTAAAATTGTAAAGAGGAAAAAACATGAAAAATGACAAGCATTTACCACATAAATAAATATAAATAAATAACAAATAAGCACGTTTACCACCAAACAAACGCGAAATAAAAGTACTCGTAGATCAAACAACCCAAACCCTGTTATATTAATTCGATACGCGTCGTACAAGATTGAGACAGTCACCTTAAGGCGGTACAAAATGTTTTATGAAAAAATCCTTTTGCTCCTCGCTGTGCAATTTAATATATCTTGAAGCGGCTCGAGGCGTTAAGCTAATGCAAATATAATAAAACAAAGTGTCAACTGTAACCCAACCATTCGCTGGCACCTCGCCCGCTCACACACACAAGCTCACCAAACTTGTTATAATATGCCATTTGTACCTATAACTTATTTATTTAATTGGACAATATTTTATTGTTAATCACACTTTTCTATATTTATTTGTACCCCTATTATAAATGCAAAAGTGTGTTTGTTGGTTTGTCCTTCTTTCATGCAGCAACGCAACGGATCGACGTGATTTTTTGCATAGAGATAGATTATAGGCCGGAGAGTGACATAGGCTACTTTTTATCCAATAAAAATGCAAACGAAATCAGCGCGGGTGAAGCCGTGGGCAAAACCTAGTTACAAACATATCTACACAAATAAAAGATGTATAAAACACAACAGTTCGTTACATATTTCGCCTCCTGTGAGGCTTCGTCAGTTAAAATAATGTATGATGAAATAACAAACAAGATGAAGCAAATGACAGGATGACAATGAAAACTACCAACTTACTTGAAACATTAACTTTACAGATATATACACACGGCAGCGTGTCCGTCGAGTTGTAAGAAGAAAAGGGCGGCCACAACAGCCGTGTGTTACACGAACCATTTCGTGCTACTTTCAACACCCCCATAAGTCATTTTCTATTAGATCTACGAAGTTGAAAGTTTAAAATTTCATAAAAGAAACTTTAATAGAGCTTGAGATATTCACGTCCAAAAATAGCTATTTTTATCTCAGACTGGCTCACTCACTCATCTAAAACCTAAAGCACTTCCAGGAAACTTAAAAACTCAACATTAGGCACAAAGGTAGAACATTGAGCGTATACAAAGGAAAAATTTAGAAAATTACCTATATTTAATTATTGTTGAAGTTATAACGGTCCAACTTAATTAGACACTTGGATATATGGAGTTCAATAGATCGTAGGTGCCAAGTTAGGTTGGATATATCTGACCGCCATCAATCGGAACCACTATTGAACGGATAAGGCTGAAACTTTGCACAAATGTTTCAGGTATCTAATTTTTTATAATTAAAAATAGTTAATAGAAAAATACGATTTATATAATTAGATAAAGGTATACAAACCTACTACTAAAGTGATTGGGCTGAAACTTTCCACTAATGTTTTAGGTAGGTAACCTAATTATTAATAATAAGGTATATGGTAGAAAGAAAAAAGAAGTCGTCACGACAAAAATCCCCGAAGGGGTGTCAGAGGCGTTCCGAATGTAAAATGTGAAATGCAAGTCACAGTCCACACAAAATTCAATGATATCCCACCAATAACATAAATGTGAAAAAGGGGCCGAGTTCGGTACAAAGGCAGTGCAGGGTTGTCGGTTTCGCTAAAAAAAAGAATCGAGATCAAATTTGGTGCCAAGTTTCATGGAGGTTCCTTAAGTCATAACTGAGGCAACATACAACGTTTTTTACTTGTTTTAACAGAATGTTTGTTAGGATTCTTTCTATTGAATATGTAGAACTCGACAAGTTTTCACAATCAATTATTTGCATGTACGATGTAACCGTTGAAACTATAGCTGTGAAAACTTACCGAGTTCCACATATTCAATATAAAAGACGAAGCGAAGCTGTTTTTTACCGAAGCTGACAACCCTGCACTGTCTTTGTACCGAACTCGGCCCCTTTTTCACATTTATGTTTTTGGTGGGATTATAATACTACCGGAACATAGTGGGAAGTGTACCTCCACGTGGAGGCTAATAGTCGCAGGTTCCGTCCAGCAATTTCCTCAATCCGCTACTGAATATGTAGATAACTAATTAGCTGCCACGCGACGAGGTGATACCACTAATTAAGGTTTAAAATCGCGCGGCAATCACTGGCGCAGCGGGGCGGGCGGAGTGCCGCGGGGCGGGCAGGGTGTCGCGGGGCGGCGCGGGACCGGTACAACGATAGGCTTCAATTTGGAGAATGGATCGTTTACCCTCATTCACTCGCAGTTCGCACTACAGATATGAACATGATCGTCCTCTACCTGAGGGCCTAATCCGGAGAAACAGTCGAAGCGAGATTTCTAAAAGGCCAACTAAAATGAATTATGTTCGACAGATGAAACAGGTTTTGACGGTCGAGAAGGCTAATTCAACAGACTGAGAATTACCCTCCTCGAGATAAACAGTGTAGTGGTGTTTGAAATTAAATGAGTTTAATTCGTACTATTTACATTTATTATCTGTAAAACGGATTTCGAAGTATATGAACATATGAATTGCAATGAAATTATATAATATAGAATAGACACTATACATCAGACCAAGTTGAAGTCACACCAATTTCATCTATCTCAGTTCTACCACAACAAATCTAAACTACTTGTTTCTCTTGACGAATCGAAGGGACCTGGAAGCGATGGAATTTCTTCATTCTTCATATTGCAGTGCGCGAAATCACTTCCAACTCCGCTTTGCATTATATTTAATAGATCATTCCAAGAAGGTATCTTTCCCGAAGTCTGGAAGATTGCCCATATTATCCCTACACACAAGAATGGCTCCAAACTTCCAGTCCTATTTAAAATCTTAACATCTTGAGTAAGATCATGGAGAAGATTGTCCACAGTCATATTTACCCAATCTTAGCTAAAAATATACCTGATGAGCAACACGGCTTCCTGATGGGGCGCTCCACCGTGAAAAACCTGACTGTCTTTACTAGTGATGTTCTCAAGGGCATGGAGAAAAACTTTCAGGTTCACGTGGTCTACGTTGATTTTGAAAAGGCTTGCGATGAACCATGACATTTTCTTACGCAAGTCTGGGCATAAATGGCGACCTCCTCAGTTCGGTAATTTCATACTTACATAACAGAAGCTTGTGGTTGGTGGACACAATCCAACCTTATTAAGGTGTCTTTCATAATTCCGCAAGGATCATTATTAGGGCTGCCCCCATAATATTGATGTTGACAAATGTTTCAGGCAGTCCAAGCTTTTATAGTACGCAGATGACAAAAAAGTTTATATGAATATACAAACGATTGAAGATTGATACCTGCAGAGTAATTTATTGGACCGCTTGACATTATATTACATTAAAAATGGCATCATCGTAACGTTTATGTATTTAATGAGCTTTAATAGAAGCCACAACACAATGGCATTAACTCAAAATTCAAAATTCAAAAAGTTTATTTTGCAAAGTAGGTTTATATAATACACGTTTCACAAGTCAAATTTTAATCTTATAAAAATATTTGTAATAAAATAATAAATGTACATAAACTACTTAGATTAAATGTTTATTTAATTTATGTAGCAATATATATACGATTAAAATTATAATTAAAATATTATTATACAAGGTGAAATCCAATCAACCGCCCGAACCCATACCGGAGACCCGGCCAGGGACCAGGAACAAGGTTCAATGATCACCAACCGAGCCCCCAGCACGAATCCAGGCGGCCGACCAAATCCCATCCTATATACTACATAGTAATAGGTTACATACTCGTATATAAATACATGCCTACTTCCGCCCATTCGATTAGTCTTGCTAAGAAGAACGGGCAAGAAACTTGGCAAGATCATGTCTTTTTTTAACATAAACTTATACTATACATCAAATTACTCATATCTACTTTAACCAAGGGATAAGAAAATACAAAACAGCAGGAATTCAGGTTAATGAAAAAAGAAAAACATATATATCTTTGCCTACCTGTCTCATATAGTCTATTTCCTTTTACAGTCTGTAATTAAATTAATGTTAACTCTTAAGAGGAATCAAAAGTTAGGAAATTATATTAATTAATTAAATTATTACCTACTATCATCACAATCAGTATTACTATAACACCATGCTTCACCATCATCCAAATATTCATTTATTTTATAATATACCTTTTTCAGTAGGCCGTGCTTAATATACTGTTTAAACTTATTCTCTGACAAAATAAGGACCTCTTTTGGAAGTTTATTGTAAAATCTTATACCATGTCCTACGAAAAAGGTACTCACTTTGGCGAGTCTGATTTTTGGAAAAGCCAGTTTATACTTATTTCTGGTTTCCTTACAATGTTGCTCACCAAGCCTTGGGAGAGACTCAACATTTTTTCTGACATATCTAAGGACTTGGTAAATATATTCACAAGGAATAGTTAATATAATAATTTCTTTGAACTTTTCTCTTAATGAATCCCGGTGCTTCATATTATAAATAGCCCGAATTGCTCTCTTCTGCAAACCAAAGACTGCGTCTGTATCCGCGGCTCTACCCCATAACAGCATGCCGTATGACATAATGCTGTGAAAGTAACTAAAATAGACTAGTCTAGCAGTATCTACATCAGTAATTTGCCTTATGCGTCTAACAGCGTATGCGGCCGAACTAAGTCTACCACATAGGGCTTCTATGTGGGGACCCCACTGAAGACGAGAGTCTACCGTAATGCCCAAAAACTTAGTTTCGTTAACTAACTCCAGCTTGGACCCCTGCAAAAGCAATTTATCATCCACTTGAATTACATTTGGTAACGTGAATTTTATACATTTTGTCATTTTTGCGTTTAAAACTAAATTATTTACAGTAAACCAATCAAGCACCAGTGATAAAGTTGTATTCGCGTCGTCAAGGATATCTTTACGTCTATTAACTTTAAAAATAAGTGACGTGTCGTCTGCGAATAGTACTATCTTAGTTAAGTCTTTAATTAAATAGAGAAGGCCATTTATGTAAATTTAAAACAGCAAGAGCCCCAATATGGAACCCTGCGGGACACACATTTTAACTAATGCTCCACATTGCTTACGTATTGAGTGCCGTTGCCGTTGTGACGCGTTAACGTGTGTGCTCCCGTATTTTTTATATTTAAAATATAAAAATGTCAGCAAACGAACTAAAACTTCTCAGTGACAAACTATCTCAAGTCGTAGCAGCTTTGGAGATGAAAATATCAACTTTGGACAATACGATCAAGCTACAATCAGCAAAAATTGACCAGTTATTGGAGACAAAGAAAGCAGTACAGGTACGCCATTGTATTAATTGTGCTAAATCACCACTTCGTGAGGTAGATAACAATCTATTTGTGTCAAAGGCGCCATCTACTGTCCCACAACCAAACTCAGTGACAAAACCAACTGCCAAACTTCCGCTCACTAAGGCACCGACGGTAGCGCCACCTAATGACAAACGACAGGAACGTGTTAGCACCGGCGCAGCAAACACCCAAGCACCAAAAACTCGCCGCGCGAAGGCGGCCGCTGAGGCATTGGCCAATAAGAACAACAACGCAGGAGTGTGCTTGCCTACTAAGGCAGACGCCACGGCGCTGGCTCAACAGACGGCATCACCTACTCTAACAACTCATGAAAAAAATGACTCGGTTATAGATAACGGCGACTGGAAGACAATCCCTCCTAAACGGAAACGCGAGCTAAAAAAAATTATTGTTGGCACTGGCTCTGAAGATAAACAACTACAGATAATCGAGCGTATGCAATACATGCAGGCGTGGTCATTCAAACCAGACACCTCTAAAAAAATGATATTGGATTTTATTAACAAAATAGAACAATCTGAGGAGTACTATGTTGAAAAACGTGATATACGAACAAACAGACACGCTTGCTTCGTTATAGGAGCACCAGAAACTTTGTTTAAAAAGCTTAACTCGCCCTCCGTTTGGCCACTTGGTGTAAAAATCACAGACTGGTTTCTTGCCCGCCCCCGCAGCGACCAACTGCGGGGCGACCTTCAACCCGCAACGTCAGACTAACACTAAGGACGATGTCCACAACTCGACTGCGCGCGCGATGACTACAGCAGGTGCGTGCAGGTGCGTCGATACGTCAGACAGTAGTCTCCGCAACGCTCGCGCCGTTCCCCCGTGTGTGTCTGATTGTCGTAGCAGACTGATAATTATTCACCAAAACATTCGATCGATAAACAAGAAAACAAAGAACTTGGAGGTCCTACTTACAGGCGAATTAAAGTGTGATGTTTTAGGTATTACTGAGCACTGGTTAATATCAGATAAACTAAAAAGTACTAGTATTTTAAACTACAACCTATTGTCATTTTATTGCCGTCCTTCTATTGAACATGGAGGTAGCTGTATTTATGTTCGACATGGTTTACGAGCCGTATCTTTAGACGACCTCTGCTCAATGTCCGTTGAGCAGGTATGTGAAATATCTGCTATAAAAATTATCGACTTTGATAAAATAATAATTTGTATTTACCGTTCAAATGTGACTCATTGTAACGAATTCTTTCCAGTGTTTGAAAGATTGTTAGATAAAATTGTTGAAAACAAGTGCAATAATAATGTTGTAATCGTTGGCGACTTCAACATCGATGTGTTGGAGATGTCAACGTATCATAAGCGGCTGCTAGACATTTTAGACTCTCATAACATGAGCAATATTGTAGACTTTCCGACTAGAGTGGAAGAAGGCTCTGTTACATCTCTAGATCATCTGTACACGAACGTTGACTCTGACTTGGTTACAGCATCTCCAGTACGCAACTACTTGAGTGATCACTACGCAGTGCGGGGTGAGCTGAAGTTCGATGTCTATCCACCATTAATTACGAGTATACGTCAACGTGATTTTTCTCAGGCGAACAAAATGAACTTCATCGCGTCAATTAACAGCTTCGATTGGTCGAGTTTGTGTGCTAAGCCAATATCAGATGTTAATGATTTTGCAACCCAAATTGTAACAATAATTGTTAACAAATTTAATTCGTGTTTTCCTTACAAATTAAAGACAAATAAAACCAAATTTAACTGTTGGGTAACTAATGAAGCTTTAAATCTAAAACGACTCCTTTTTGACATTTTAGATCTAGAAAATAAATATTTTGAAAACCCTAGATTACAAAGTATTAAAAATCACGTAAGTGAGAAATACAACTCTCTTTTGCGGAAGGAACGTACACGTTATTTTTCTAATAAGATTAAATTTAGTACAAATGTAAGCAAAGAGATGTGGAGTGTGGTAAATGACGAGCTTGGTCGCACAACCCACTCAGAGCCTGATCACACCGACCTAATTCGGAAACCTGATGGCACCAAATATGCCACTAAAATCGAGCTGCTCAATGCGATGAATGCGAGGTTCGTGGGTGCGGCCTCAGCGTGCGGAGCCCCCCGCGCTGATCTGCCACGTATCACTGCAGCCCTGCGTACTGCGGGAGAACCCTCGGACCGATCATTACTCCTAACACCATTCACACCAGACGAAGTTTTTGAAATTATAACCAAAAAGATTTCTCATAAACAAAGTAGGGATATCTATGGGATGTCTTGTGATCTGTTAAACTCGATGGCGCTTTCTATTTCAACTGTCCTCTCCATTCTTTACAACAGATGCTTGAGGGATGGTGTTTATCCTATACCTTTGAAAAAGGTCAAGGTATCGCCCATCCATAAAGGCAAGGGGAAGAAAGAGGACTGTGACGCGTACAGACCAGTAGCGGTGATTCCGGCACCAGCCAAAGTGCTGGAAAATGGACTCAGCTCGCGTATCACGTGTTTCTTGGACTCCATTGGGGCATTAAGTAAGCATCAGTATGCGTACAGGGCAGGGCGCTCCACAACCTCGCTTACTCGTGAGGTGGTATGGAGCGTATATCAAGCGCGCGAGTCAGGGAACCAAGTTGCAATGCTGTCGTGTGACCTGTCTAAAGCGTTCGACGTGGCGGACCATGAAGTCATAGCGGCCAAGCTTGATCACTATGGCATCAGAGGGCCAGCGTTGTCCTTGCTAGTGGACTTCATGACAAACAGATCGCAGTGTGTTGTCGGCGAAAGGGGTGCAATAAAATCCGAAGAGCTACAAACATACATTGGTGTGGCACAGGGATCTTCAATCTCGAACATAATGTTCTCCTTGCTGCTAAATGACTTACCGAACTGCATCTTGGGCGCTAAGATTACCATGTTTGCCGACGACGTCGCTGCTGTTGTAACGGCCAAAACAGTCGGTGAGTTGGAAGCAAAACTTAGTGACGTAGCTAGACAGTTATCCGAATGGTTTCATATGAACGGCCTTGCTCTGAATGCAAAAAAAACGAACGTCATGCACTTTAATTTGGCTGGGCGACCATACAATCCCCTCGAAGTCAAAATTGAAGACCATATGCTTCCCCAAGTAAACACCAGCTGTTTCCTGGGCTACAGAGTGGACTGTGGTCTTATGTGGGACGATCACATCGAGTGGCTCTGTAAGCGGCTTGGTAGTGCGTGTTTTGCGCTATCCCGTTTGGCAGCTACACTCCCGCAAGATGTCGTCCGAACAACGTACTTCGCAACTGTCCAGTCGTTAATCAGTTACGGCGTTGAGCTGTGGGGCAAAGCAGCTGATTGGCACCGAGTGTTCGTTATGCAGAAAAGGGCAATACGAACTGTTGCACGTGTCAAATATGACGATACCGCTCGCCCACACTTTATTCATTTGCGTGTACTCACACTACCCTCCCTATACATTTACCAGATTTCGCTATTTGTACGGGAGAATCTTCATTTGTTTGAGAAAAGAGGTGAACGAACTCGAAGTAGGGACAAACTCCGGAGCGTGACGCATAAACTGACCAAGAGTGAGCGTTCAGTGTATGTGTATGGTCCTAAAATTTACAACAATATTCCAGACAACATTAAGCAGGCTGGATCATCACAAATATTTAAAAATAAGCTAAAGTGTTGGCTTATTCAGCGGGCTTTTTACAATATTGACGAATTCCTGGCCGATTCTAAACTTATTCCTAGTTAGTTTTATCTTTATTTTTTATATTTTACATGACATTATAATTATTATACATTCTTGAATTTATTGATTGTTTAATTAATTTTAAATTAATTCAATTACTTGATGTATTGTTATATTGTATAAGTTGTATGTTTAATCATATCAACTTTTGTATTTTTAATATGAGAAATGACTTGTAACATATCGTTATCAATAAAGTGAATATGAATATGAATATGAATATGATTTTACCCCATTAATGTCTACCTTTTGAATACGACTTCATTAACGCCAAAGATTTGCCCCTCACTCCGTAGTGATCTAATTTACATAAGAGTGTTTCATGATTAACGCAATCGAAGGCTTTCGAGAGGTCACAAAATACACCAAATGCATCCTGCTTTTCTTGCCAAGCATCAAAAATGTGCTTAACTAAAGCAATTCCTGCATCTGTGGTTGACCATACTTTGACCATAAACTCAATCAAATAAATTTTCTGAAAACTAATCTTATTAAGGATTTTGGTATACTTTTGTATTCCAAACTTACATTCTTTCAGCACATAGAAGCAGTCGTTGACAAAGCTTACAAGAACCTAGGCTTCGTACTCCGGGTATGTCAACCTTTTTCTGATATGCACTGCATTAAAACTTTATATTATGCCTACGTCCGAAGTGTTCCTGAATAGCGCTGTAATGTTTGGAATCTGCAATACATGACACTCAAAAATACAATTGAAAGAATACAACGTACTTTTCTTAAAAACACTTTAATTACTGAAGTCAGCATCGCATAGGTGCAATGGTCCAACCGCCATGAAATAATGTGTCTGGAAGACCGACGAACACTTCTTAATACGTCTCTGCTGCACGATCTTTTAATTATGCTGAACTTTTTAGTAAAATTTTCTGCGTTCTAGTCAAATGTACCTCTTTTTAACGCTAGTTTAAACCGAACCAAATATGCAAAAAAATCTGTAACAAAGCGGGTACCAACAACCTTCAACAAAACAAACAAACAAAATTGATCAATTTCACTTCACATAGACAAACTTGAACCATTTCACTTCACATCTCAAAACAAACATTTAAAAAGCAGGTACAATCTGTACTACTACAGGTACTATTGTCTGTACTACTGTGTTAAATAAGTTTTACTCTCCTTGCTCTTCACATATACTCTCTTATTCTTTACACAAACTCATGACAATATATAACTACTACAGCTATACTAAATTTAACATACTTTTTACACACGTTTATACACCTTCATACTCACCCTGACACACAAGTTAACTTTCAACTGAACCTTTAATTTAAATCAAACTCTGTTAAATAATTGTCCTTTCTTTATGTTAAATTTTCTGTATACCTTTGATTTCTTGTTTGCTTGCTTTTTACAATTTAAGCTATCATAAAAAAAAAGTTATTGGCCTCTGTTAAGTTGTACTTTTCTGTTATTGTTTTTTATTATATGTTGTGGATTTTTGAGTGAATAATAAAATAAATAAACAAAGATGAACACCGTGTCCGCTCCACCGATGAGAGTACCTCTTTTATTCTGTGCCTCTACGTCAGAACTCTACCAACACACCTATAGTTCGTTTGCTATAAATTACGCGCAAGTCGTGCCAGAAAGCGTGGGCTATTTCAAAGTTGACGGCGTGTGGTGTACACCCGGGCATCTGCTCTGTATCTGAAAGATTATTTTTTTCATTCATAATGGTACGTTGCTTATTATTATCTGTCTATATACTGTCCCTCCTAATACAGGTTATTGTTAGCTTAAAAGGAAGGTCCAAAGAATTGTAAAAATTACTTGTGTATAAATAAAATTTTTGTATTTGTATTTGTATTATTTTCACATAATTGTTTCCAAAATAGCGTGCGGGTGTACCAAAAAATATCTTAGCTAAAGGACTGTACTTACCTACATCGACACGACACGTGTTCTAAAGTTGTAAACTTAGGTGAAGTTCAGTCGTCTCCGCGTCAAGTTGTCGCGGTACACAACTTGCCTTGAGAGCCTTATAGGACATGACTGAGACATCAGAAAGGGTTTTTATTTAATTTGCTTCTTGAGTTTTATCTATCTTCTCTGTATTGAACTATTTTCAATATACGAAGAGATATATATAAATGAACTTAAATAATAATAGTTCCCACGTCAAAAAGCTAAGCTTTAAAATTAATACTTTGCACTATGATATTAATACTTTCAGCTATAAAATGTATCTTCTTTAAAAATAATAGAAAAGCAAAGGGAATTTCGCTCATACACATACAGCCTATTCTGAGGTTTTTAATCGCTGTATAAAGTCACTTTATACTCTATTTTTGAGGATGATCTAAAGAGTCTGCTCCAAGAAGCTTTAAGTTATAAACTTCTTGTTATATCCTGTTTTTGGTCGCTGTACTGTCAGTTTGTCCTACCACCCCGACTCCAAGCATAAAATAAGTTAAATCTGTTCCAAAACCGAATTAGAGCATCCCGACTCCACGCAGTCTTGTGGTTACTACCCCTATAGTATATACAAAAAGCTGGAGGCGCGGAGAAAGGGCAGCCCCCGCCCGCAGTAACACAGTATAAGCACCCGTGCGAGCCATAGAGGCTGTGCGGCGACCAGTAAGCCGAAGCTGCGAAGGTGAGCATGGGTGCCTGTATTTTGTTCCCGCAGCGCCGCAGCAGTTGTAGAAGTAACTTTAGTACGTTATAAGAAAATACTAATTAGTATTAAGCTCGCCTTTGTACGATAATTTTATTCTGTGCAATAAAGAATTTTATTATTATTATTATTATTATTATTAAACATCCACATGAGGCAGCTCAAATTGCCTTATCTCAAACTCTTAAAGAAATGTAACTGTCTTTCCCTTGGCGCTGATAGATCTAGCAGACCTGCTAGATTCAATCAATCAATCAATATATTTATTGCATTAAATTACATGTCAGTTGTAGATGTTATAAATATGTACATAATTTTGGCTCAATGTAATTTTACCCATTGGGTGTAACAATATTCTTAATTTTAGTATTAAAATATAACTTTAAGTATAATAATTATTAAATAAGGTATGTACAAATAATCTAATCTTTGCTATATCCATGCATAAAACTTATTCTAATAAGTATATCGTAAATTTTAATTTCTATAGTTAATTAAATTTATTAATTCATGCAGTGGTTAACAATTTTACTTAACTTTTATTTTAACAATTTTACCTTTTTATACATTTTTATGGTGTAGTTTCAAGAAATTCTTACTAATAATTAGATACTGTGACGTTGTCTACATCATAAACATTATTGTTAAAAAATATACCTTAAAATAAAACCAAAATTAACTAAAGCAAATACTAAACGCTGCTTCGTAAATGATCGGACAAACTCGTGCAAACTCGTATTTCAAATTCAAATCTCGAGAACGTTTCGGAGCCGCGAGAGGAGAACGCATTCGTCCATTGACCTTTACGGAACGGTCGAATACTTTGTGGCTGATTTATCAAATTCTTTTTTATTTGTCTTTTGCTACGTATATTTGTGAATACTGTTATAGTGTCTTATCCCAACTTTGGGTAAGTTGTGTGTTTATTGCTTTAATTGCTAAGTACAAATTTCTCGTCGTAATTACTGCCATGACCTTGTCATGTCATCCAACTATGTTTTTGCCTAAAAGTGTTTTATCGTTGGTATGTATTACATATTGAATTTTATTTCATTGCTCACAATTGTTTACTGTCATTGTAGCTAAATTTCATGTAGAAATGGTGACGTTATCGTTATTAGTTCATATCATGTTCATAGTCTGTGCCTAAATTTAAATCTATTATCTAGCTCGTCCATTAGTACTATTGTTTTCTTAATCTATGATCATAATAACATTCATGTAAATCATTAAATAAATCTATGGGCTAGCTTACACATTATTATTTCATTAGTCGAGTAGAATTTCATTTCATTATAATATTTCATATGCATCTATACAGCATTAATTCACTGTCTCATTTTTTTATCACTAGCAATGTCCTTCTGCTCAAACCTTGACTGCCACATCATTGATGCATTTTATTGTAATTAGCACCTTGCCGCATTACCTCTACGAATTGCTATTCTTGCTAGCAAAAGATGTTGCAGTCAAGGGAAACAACTGGATACTTTAGTAACGGTCCAATCTTCAACCGGATTCCAGGTTTCACGAACCGGAACAAAATACTACTTACCGGAATCTACGAATTCTACGGCTGGGTTCATCTAGTGACCACTGCAACTAGTGCCTGCCTGGAGACCTACTGAGCAACTTTGGGTTTCACGAACCGGAACAGTCGTGCCAACCCTACTGCACGACTTGGTCAACTACATCTACGAGGGAAGTGCGGTATAGTGCCAGTGCGGGTAAAACCAGAAAGACTTAAGACTGAAACCACCCTCACCCTGAGAAACTATTTTTTTACCGTCTCACATCTTGTTTTTTTTTTTTTTAAATTACATATTAACTTAACCTAATTTACATATTCTTTTTTTTAATAAATTCATATTTAATTGTTTGCGTGTGTATTAATACTTTCTCACCTACACACGTGACAAATGGCGCCCAACGTGGTTCTTGGTCTTTCTGGTTTTAGCTTAACTTTTTTTTATTTGTTTTCTTTGGTGATGGTCTGCATGGTTTATTTTTGTAAACGATCACGTGTTTTCCTCAACTGAAGCGTAGTAATTTTGTTCTAACTTCTCTAATTTTATATTGTGTACCTACCTACCTACTGTATTTAATTTTATATTGTGTACCTACCTACATAATACAAATTTTTCTGTATACTACGCATCAGTTGAAAGCTGATTCATTTTCATATTTTTATTTGGTTTTCATCAACTTTCATGAAAAGAAAAACACTTTCGTTCTGTTAAATCTGATATTTGTAACAGAACTGGACCGCTTGCTACTAGGTTTATACCAAAATTTTATTAATATCAAAAACAATTATTTATTGTATTCTAATATCTACACAACTTACCTAAATTTGGTGACGATTTTATAATTGGAAATAAAATAACCTTAATTTTTTCAATATGGCGTACCCTATTAAATATTTTCTTCTACAAAAATCTGAGCTTTTGTATGAAGTGGCTATAAGAGGAGAGGTTCCATCTGAGACAGTCATGGAGTTGCGACGTCAGGTTAATAAAACTACTCAAAAATTTCCTGCAGAGGAAATTCTTGACTCATGTTACGAGTTTACGGAAGATCTGGCAGGAATAAAGGAATGTCTTACAAAAGTTGCGTTGAATTTAGAATTGTTAAAATCAGGTTTATCTGATAGTCTTATCAACAGAACTCGGGCAATTTTGAATCACCTTTATCATCGGATACCTAGAGTGGTTAAGCCATTAACTACTGAACATAGTTCATCACTAGAAAAAGCAACAAAGTCATTTAACGATTCCTATAACGTTTTCTTGGAATTAACTTCTTCTCAATCTCAGGAGACAAGCGAGTCCTCTTCGCATACTAGCGTCAAACCTGGCTTCACCCCCGATAATATTACAATTTCAGTCAATTGTGACAGGAGCATTAACTCTGACATCCAAAAACTAAAATATGATGGTAAAACTTGCGTTCGCTCGTTCATTCAACGCATCAAGGAGTTTCAGGAGGCTAAAAATGTGTCTGAAGCTAAAATGTTTTCTACGGCCTATGACATTTTTACTGAAGACGCACTCCATTGGTTCAGAGGTATTAAGGACGAAGTCGACAATTGGGATGATTTGCTAATTCGTCTTGAACAAGATTTCGACGTGGTCGATTATGATTACCGTATGTCCCTTGAAATACGCAATCGTACTCAAGGTGAATCTGAAAACATTAATATCTACCTTTCAATAATGCATGGTATGTTCTCCCGCCTTTCGAAACCTATTTCAGAGCAGGATAAATTAGAAATATTGCTACACAATATAAGACCGTGTTACGCTAATACATTAGCTTGCTGTGGTGAGATAAAATCCATTGATGGACTACGTTCCCTGTGCCGGAATTACGAAAACTACCAATCCCGATTTTCTCAATTTCGAGAACCTCCCAAAGTTCATTCGGACACCCTTGCTCCTGAGTTCGCGTACAACAGGCCTTCCACGAGTAACTATTCTAATAAATATAATAATTACACACCACAGAACAGTCAAAATAGTAAACAAAACTTCGGCTATAAATACAACTATCCTAATAAAAACAGTGAGAGCTATGCCTTTAAAAAACCCATACCTGCAGTAAACGCTATTGAGAATGATCATAACTCTATACCGATTAGACCGAAATATTGTCCCAGGTGTCGTTCCGATGGACACAAACTGAAAGAGTGCAAAGAGCCACGTTTTCCTCTCTGCTTCAAGTGTGGTAAAAAGGACGTCACTTACCCAAATTGTCCTGATTGTCAGAAACCTCCTAATTACCCAAATCATAGGGACTCAAAAAACTAGTAGGTGATTGTAGCAAACATTTTGACCAATCGGAATGGCAACAATGGCTTAATTTTATAACCAATTTTTTTAAAACCTACTCTGTTGCTACAATCTTACACTCTAAGCCTATTGATGATCCGCGTCCCTTTGTGAAAGTAAATATTAATAACTGCGAGTCATTAAACATGTATGGATTATTAGATTCTGGTGCTGTTGTTTCAATATTAGGAAATAACTCGCATAAAGAACTAGTTAATTACGGACTTACTCTTTGCACTGATCAGACTATCTTTGTTACTGCTGCCGGTGGACAAAGGATTTCTTCAATCGGATATATTCTTCTACCCGTTCTGTTTGAATGTAACCTTAGAGTAATTTAAGCTCATGTGATTCCAGAGATTAACACATCTCTTATTCTGGGTGTTGACTTCTGGAATGAATTCAATATTTGTCCGAAATATTTGAATTGTGTAAGTTATTTGTCTTCTTGGGACTCTAAATTATCCGAAATTGCTGACAAATCTTCTAAATTTATTCAAAACTATGATAATTTAGAAGAATCTCAAAAACTTATCGCTGACAGCGTGATAAGCCAGTTCGAAGAAATCTCTTTTGATCAAAAAGGTCTAGGCAGAACTGACTTGATTACACATCGTATCGATACCGGTGACGCTCATCCGATTCGACAGCGTTATTACCGCATGTCTCCGGAAAAACAGCGGATTTTAACTGAACAAGTTGACGAAATGCTGGGTCTTGATGTTATTGAGCCATGTGAAAGTGCTTGGTCGTCACCAGTTCTTATTGTATACAAGAGCAACGGTCAACCCAGATTCTGTCTTGATAGCAGAAAACTCAACTCTGTGACGAAAAAGGATGCTTACAACCTACCCTATATGTCAGAGATCCTAGATAACCTTAGGGATGCTAAATATCTATCAAGTGTAGACCTCTCTAAAGCATTCTGGCAAATTCCTATTGCTGAGGAGGATCGAGATAAGACCGCATTTTACATTCCAGGTCGTGGTTCACTCCGTTTCAAAACTACCCCGTTCGGATTGACAAATGCACCTGCAACTCAACAACGTCTTGTTGACCAACTGTTTGGTAATTTCGACCTAAAGGCATTCGCGTACCTTGATGACATCGTTGTGATTAGTAGTTCCTTTGAAGAACACGTTTCTTTACTTCTGCGTGTCCTGGACAAGTTACGTCAAGCCAATTTGACTATAGGTCTTGACAAATGTCAGTTTTTCAGGAGTGAACTTCACTATCTTGGTTATGTCGTTGATGGCAGAGGTCTTCGCACCGACCCTAAAAAGGTTGAAGCCATTTTAAACTACCCTACACCCACTTCCAAGAAGGAGCTGAAACGTTTTTTAGGCACGGCATCGTGGTACAGACGCTTTATTTCTAATTTCAGTACTTTGGCAGGTCCACTAAACATTCTCACTTCTACTAAAAAGAATGCCCCTCCATTTGCCTGGACTGTTGAAGCTGATAAAGCTTTTCTCGAATTAAAGTCACTTCTAGTCCAATCCCCTGTATTAGCTTGTCCAAACTATGACCATCCATTTGAGGTACACACTGACGCGAGTAATTACGGCGTCGGTGCCTTACTTTCCCAAACGATTGACGGAGTCGAACACCCCGTTGCTTTTATGAGCAAATCCTTGACTGGAGCTGAAAGAAACTACAGCGTGACGGAGCGGGAAGCATTAGCTGTGCTAACTGCATTAGAGCACTGGAGATGTTATCTAGATAACGGTAAAACGTTCTCCGTCTACACCGATCACTCGGCTCTAAAGTGGTTTCTTTCACTGAAAAACCCAACAGGTCGTCTCGCTAGGTGGGGTGTTCGCTTATCTTCGTTCAATTTCAATATAATGCACCGCCGTGGAAAAGACAATATCGTACCTGATGCCCTATCAAGAGCTGTCCCAGTTGCTGTGGTTTCTTCCTCTTCCCCAACTTCTGTATCTTCTCATGCTCCAACATCTTCTCCCGCTTCAGCACCCAAGACTTCTGATACTTGGTATCTCAACATCTACAACGGCTGTGTAAACTCGCCAGCTAGCTTTCCAGATTACCGGGTTGAGGGTAACGTTCTCTATAAATACGTTAAAAATAAGAACGCTCTAACCACAGAGTTCAACTGGAAGGAGGTGATTCCTAAAGAATCACGTCATAACATCATATCTAAAAATCACTCTGAAATCATTTCAGCACATTTCGGTGTTTTTAAAACACACAAACGCTTAGCACTTAAATTCTTCTGGCCCGGAATGTATGCTGACGTAGTAAAGTATGTAACCAGCTGTGAGACATGTCTAGCCTACAAACATGCCACACACGGTACGCTAGGTAAGATGGGTAGACCTAAGGATTGTTCTCGTCCCTTTCAGACCATATCAGTTGATCTAGTTGGCCCATTGCCCAACAGCAGAAAACAGCATTGCTATATTCTAGTAGTAGTGTGTTGTTTTTCTAAATACTGCCTATTGTTTCCCTTGCGTCGAGCAACAGCTGAAACTGTGTCTAAGATACTAGAAGACAATGTTTTTATGGTTCATGGCATTCCCCAGACTGTTATAATGGACAATGGATGTCAATTCGTTAGTCGAGAACTGAATAATGTTCTTTCTAAGTATAAAATACCAAATGTTCATCTGACTCCCAAATATACTCCCCAAGTTAACACAGTAGAAAGATACAATAAAACTGTGATCACTGCTATCGCTACTTTTGTGCAGGATGACCACAGATCCTGGGATATAAACTTACCTAAAATTCAATTTGCAATGAATAACTCTGTAAATGAAGTCACAGGCTATACTCCGTCCTTTCTAGTTCATGGACGTGAATTGGTGACGTGTGGATCACATTACCTAGAAAATGATGTTCCGAATGAGCTCACATTTCTACCACGTGATGCTTATGCGGAAAACTTAGGGCACCTAGCCAACGTTTTTAACAAAGTCCAAACTACCCTCTGGGACAGTCATCAGAAAACAGCTCAACGTTACAACCTAAGACGAAAGCATGTTGAATTTCAGGTCGGTGATATTTTTTGGAAAAGGTGTTTCTTTCAAAGTGATAAAGAAGCCTTCTTTACTAAAAAGCTCGCACCTAAGTTTGAAAAGTGCCGCGTGAAACGCAAATTGTCTCCGTTAGTCTATGTTTTAGAGACCATGACTGGCCGTGATTTAGGAGCCTGGCATATCAAAGACATAAAATTTCAAAATCATAAAGAATAGCGTACTTTTACCTTTTATCACTGACTGAAACTATTTTTGTCTCGAGGCCGTACCTGTTTAAAGGTCGATAGACATTAATCAATTTTCATCTTTGTTTGAGTTACAGCGAGTGATCGAAGGATAACTTATTTCGATAACTCAATAATAAAAGATGCAAACTTAAAGTTAACTTTATATTTATGTTTGCTTGCAATGATCATGACGTATGAAAGGTTTTTAAGTGAGGAAGTATGTTGAGGAAGAAGGAATGTGTGCTGTTACTCAAGCAGGTTATTAAGTCAGACGTATTTTACGTAGGTAAAATCCTAACCTATGAGAGGGGGTACTGTGACGTTGTCTACATCATAAACATTATTGTTAAAAAATATACCTTAAAATAAAACCAAAATTAACTAAAGCAAATACTAAACGCTGCTTCGTAAATGATCGGACAAACTCGTGCAAACTCGTATTTCAAATTCAAATCTCGAGAACGTTTCGGAGCCGCGAGAGGAGAACGCATTCGTCCATTGACCTTTACGGAACGGTCGAATACTTTGTGGCTGATTTATCAAATTCTTTTTTATTTGTCTTTTGCTACGTATATTTGTGAATACTGTTATAGTGTCTTATCCCAACTTTGGGTAAGTTGTGTGTTTATTGCTTTAATTGCTAAGTACAAATTTCTCGTCGTAATTACTGCCATGACCTTGTCATGTCATCCAACTATGTTTTTGCCTAAAAGTGTTTTATCGTTGGTATGTATTACATATTGAATTTTATTTCATTGCTCACAATTGTTTACTGTCATTGTAGCTAAATTTCATGTAGAAATGGTGACGTTATCGTTATTAGTTCATATCATGTTCATAGTCTGTGCCTAAATTTAAATCTATTATCTAGCTCGTCCATTAGTACTATTGTTTTCTTAATCTATGATCATAATAACATTCATGTAAATCATTAAATAAATCTATGGGCTAGCTTACACATTATTATTTCATTAGTCGAGTAGAATTTCATTTCATTATAATATTTCATATGCATCTATACAGCATTAATTCACTGTCTCATTTTTTTATCACTAGCAATGTCCTTCTGCTCAAACCTTGACTGCCACATCATTGATGCATTTTATTGTAATTAGCACCTTGCCGCATTACCTCTACGAATTGCTATTCTTGCTAGCAAAAGATGTTGCAGTCAAGGGAAACAACTGGATACTTTAGTAACGGTCCAATCTTCAACCGGATTCCAGGTTTCACGAACCGGAACAAAATACTACTTACCGGAATCTACGAATTCTACGGCTGGGTTCATCTAGTGACCACTGCAACTAGTGCCTGCCTGGAGACCTACTGAGCAACTTTGGGTTTCACGAACCGGAACAGTCGTGCCAACCCTACTGCACGACTTGGTCAACTACATCTACGAGGGAAGTGCGGTATAGTGCCAGTGCGGGTAAAACCAGAAAGACTTAAGACTGAAACCACCCTCACCCTGAGAAACTATTTTTTTACCGTCTCACATCTTGTTTTTTTTTTTTTTTAAATTACATATTAACTTAACCTAATTTACATATTCTTTTTTTAATAAATTCATATTTAATTGTTTGCGTGTGTATTAATACTTTCTCACCTACACACGTGACAATACGTTAAAAGCGATTCGGGATGGATCACGCCAGGAATTAAGAATTCATGTAAGAAAAAAAGAGAAATGTTTTTGGAGACTAAGAGATCGAAAAATGATGTTCTACTAGAAAATTACAAATCATACTGTAGTGTATTAAGTAAGGTAATTTCCCACGCTAAAAAAGTTCACAACGAACGGAAAATTACAAATTCTCAGAATAAAATTAGGTCAACCTGGAAATTAATAAACAGCAACATTAAAGGTACAGGTTCATTGGAGGTAAACAGCTACGTTGGTCTGTCAGATGGAAAAAACAAAATAAAATCTGACTCTGAAGCTCCTGATTTATTTAACAATTTTTTTACAAGCACCAATAAGATCCAAAATATTACGAAACCAATCAATAATAATAAAAAAAATGTCTTACCACCCTTCGCTCCACATTCAATGTTTCTTAAGCCGGTTACTATGGACGAGTTGTATGAAACCATAAAATCAATAAAAAATAAAAAAAGTTGTGGTTACGATAATATACCAATAGATGTTTTAAAGTTTATTATAGAAGCTATCGCTGATCCCTTACTTTACTTAATTAACTTGTCTCTTACTGAAGGTATATTTCCGACTAAACTAAAGAAGGCTCACATAAAACCGATACATAAAAAAGACGACAAATTGAATGTTAACAATTATCGCCCCATATCATTACTCATAACCTTGTCAAAGATTTTTGAAAAAATAATAGCAAACAGATTACGTAAATTCCTAACATCTTATAATATACTGTCTAAAGAACAATTTGGTTTCCGAAAAGGAGCCTCTGCAACAGACGCTATATTTGATATGACAAATTTTGTGACAAAGGCTGTGGATGACAAAGAAATTGTTGGAACGGTTCTACTTGACCTTTCCAAGGCTTTTGATTACGTAAATCATAATATTTTACTTGAAATTTTGGAGCGGTATGGAATCAGAGGGATTGCAAACGCTTGGTTTAGGTCTTATTTAGAAGACAGAAGTCAAAGTGTCATTCTGCCAATTCTCAATAAATCGAATACCCTAATAAACGCCGAGTCAAATGTTTCAAATATACATAAGGGAGTACCACAGGGAAGTATATTGGGGCCCATACTTTTCCTTTTGTACGTCAACGAGCTCCCTCGTGAAGTAAAAGAAAAAACTATTATGTTTGCAGACGATATATCTGTGTTTTTTAAAATTAAAAGACACGATAGATGTCATGATTTTAATAATATTGTTGAATCTGTCAAATCATTAATTCATTGGTTAAAAAACATCGATCTTAATACAAACGTCACTAAAACTAAATTAATATGCTTCAGAAATTACAACACGGAAGAGTTAAAACTTGAAATGTGTATCGATGATAGCCAAATTGAATGTGTGCAAAATGCGAAATTTTTAGGTATATATATTGATGATCACATGAATTGGAAAAAGCACATAGAGGTATTAGTGAATAAACTAAGCAGTTTTTGCTACGCTCTAAGAGGTTTGTCGAAGTTAGCTACAAAAAAAGCAGCACTTCAGTCATATTTTGCCTTCTTTCATTCGAGAGTTTTGTATGGAATAGCTGAATGGGGTGGTAGTGTAGATATTCAAAAAATCTTTGTTCTTCAAAAGAGATGTATACGCATTTTGGACGGACATAAATCGAGCAGGGAAACTTGCCGAACATCTTTTGTTGAACTCGGAATACACACCATCACCGCTTTATACATTATTGAGCTCTGTAAATTAGTAAGGCGCTACCCAGAAAAATTCCCACTGAGAACTCCAGGTTTTAGTGACCGGCTCTTTAACGTATCTAAGAAATTCAATAAATTTTCGTGTGCTAACTTTACCTTGTCACAGTACTAGACCGAAGCATACATTTTTTCCACGCAGAATCAGAACAGACACTGGTTATAGGGCTCCAGTGTACAGAATGTGCAAATTATTTAATGAAAATTTCAATGACATAGATCTCTTTAACTGAAAAAGTGAAAAATGAAAATGAAAAATATAAGTGCGGTGATAGAACAGATTCTATATCGTTTAAATTTATTATGAAGAGTGTTGGGCCTAAGATGCTGCCTTGAGGGACACCGTATTTAATAGGTAAAGGATTGCTGAGTGAGTAATTTTAGTTATCTGATGTCTTTCTGTCAAATAACTACGAAACCAATTGTGGGCTGTGCCTCTGATGCCTATATTTTCTAATTTTTGAAGAAGAATTGGAATTGACACGGTGTCGAAAGCTTTGGCCAAATCAAGAAAAGCACCAACACAGCATCGGCCCATATCTAGATGCAAAGTTATTGAATTGATAAGTAGTGTGACGGCGTCTTCAGTCGATTTGCCCTGTCTAAATCCAAACTGGGATTGTGAAAGAATGCTATTAGACTCTAGGTATTTAACAAGGCGACGATTGACGATTTTTTTAGTAATTTAGAGGAAACTGGAAGCAGTGAAATTGGTCTATAATTGTAGGGATTTTTCTTATCACCACCTTTATGAATGGGAGTAACTGAAGCCACTTTCCAGGGATCAGGGAATACGCCCTCCCTGAGGCTGAGATTGCATATATGAAGTAGAGGTTGGACTAAGCTGTTAATAGCGTTCATACTGTTCATATAATCGATACAGAAACGAATTGAAGAAAGCGCTCTCTAACATTAGTATCTAACAATAATGTAAATTGTAAAATCAATCATATAATTATTTTACTAACCCAAGTTGTGTGCATGTGCATGTTAGTTTTACGTTTAATGTTTAGGTTGTGTGTAATTTGTGTAAAGTTCAGAGTTTTGTATTTTTATTTAGAATAGAATAGAATAGAATTTTGTTTATTTGGTACAAAAAATAAAAACACTTTACATAATTAAACTTAAAACTAACAGAGGATGTACCAAAAAGGTCGCCGCTCAGCTTAATGCCGTGATAGATCCACGGCGCTGATTTTAAGCGGCTACCTAGCACTTAAACTAAATTTATAACAAATGTTTACTATACTTATATATGAAATACAAATAATTGAACAAAAGTCAAAGAAACTTAATTATTGCACCACATTTTTATACAATCGTTACTTAACTTTGAGCGATGGTTACATGTTATCTTATGCACTTATTCGTAACATTTACTTCGTCTTTTGAATATAACTGAAAACTACAATCCTAAGGAAATAAAAGTTTGCTACTGAGATAAAAGCAGTGTTTATGTGTACCTATAGATAAATATATATAAAATTTATTTAGGTAAACTCTTTATGTGTCTCATGTTTGCGTCTAAAAAATATTAATGTATTAGTGAGTATGTTGAGGAAACTGGTATACTTATATAAACATTTGTATTAGTTGTACCTCACAAAATCTGTACAATTTTCTGTTTTTACTCCGTGTTCCAATAAATAAATAGCATAAACCTGACAATGTAACCTCAGCATAAGAGTGTTACAGAGACAGTAAACTTGTCACTACAATTAAAGTGAAAGCGGCAACAAACGTCGTAATCGTCTAAATACATTACAACGATAACTCACTGTCGACGTGATGGATTCTTGCATAATATCGCTTTCAAAGAGGCATTCGTTACGAAGGAGCCGGGACGCAGTGGCTGCGACATTTGTCTACTGTGAGGATGCCGGGGACCTAGTAAATTGAAGTAATCTGCCATTAGTTCGTGTCTGCCGCCCGCCGCACGCCGCGCCGCCCGCCCTACAGCAGACTAATAGATGCTGTCGGGCGATAGTTGACCTCAGGCAAGCGTCTTCACACTTAGAGAAACGGGGCTGTCCCGCGAGTTCAGACATTTTTGTCTTTGTAATGCAGAAAGAGTTTGGAACATTTGCTACATGCTGTGATGGAATGTATTCGAAAGTCTGGCTGCTATGAGTATTTTACAAAAGTTTGGAACATTTGCTACATGCTGTGATGAAATGAATTCGAGTGTCTGGTTGCTATGAGTATTATACAAAAGTTAGAAACATTTGCTACGTGCTGTGTTGGAATGTATTCGAGTGTCTGGTTGCTATGAGTATTATACAAAAGTTAGAAACATTTGCTACGTGCTGTGATGGAATGTATTCGAGTGTCTGGCTGCTTTGAGTATTATACAAAAGCTTGGAACATTTGCTACGTGCTGTGATGGAATGTATTCGAGTGTCTGGCTGCTTTGAGTATTATACAAAAGTTTGAAACATTTGCTACGTGCTGTGATGGAATGTATTCGATTGTCTAGCTGCTATGAGTATTATACAAAAGCTTGGAACATTTGCTACATGCTGTGATGAAATGTATTCGAGTGTCTGGCTGCTATGAGTATTATACAAAAGTTTTGAACATTTGCTACATGCTGTGATGAAATGAATTCGAGTGTCTGGTTGCTATGAGTATTATACAAAAGTTAGAAACATTTGCTACATGCTGTGATGGAATGTATTCGAGTGTCTGGCTGCTATGAGTATTATACAAAAGCTTGGAACATTTGCTACATGCTGTGATGAAATGTATTCGAGTGTCTGGCTGCTATGAGTATTATACAAAAGTTTAGAACATTTGCTACATGCTGTGATGAAATGAATTCGAGTGTCTGGTTGCTATGAGTATTATACAAAAGTTAGAAACATTTGCTACATGCTGTGATGGAATGTATTCGAGTGTCTGGCTGCTATGAGTATTATACAAAAGCTTGGAACATTTGCTACATGCTGTGATGAAATGTATTCGAGTGTCTGGCTGCTATGAGTATTATACAAAAGTTTTGAACATTTGCTACATACTGTGATGAAATGTATTCGAGTGTCTGGCTGCTATGAGTATTATACAAAAGTTTTGAACATTTGCTACATACTGTGATGAAATGTATTCGAGTGTCTGGCTGCTATGAGTATTATACAAAAGTTTGAAACATTTGCTACGTGATGTGATGGAATGTATTCGAGTGTCTGGCTGCTTTGAGTATTATACAAAAGTTTGAAACATTTGCTACGTGCTGTGATGGAATGTATTCGAGTGTCTGGCTGCTTTGAGTATTATACAAAAGTTTGAAACATTTGCTACGTGCTGTGATGGAATGTATTCGATTGTCTAGCTGCTATGAGTATTATACAAAAGTTTGAAACATTTGCTACGTGCTGTGATGGAATGTATTCGATTGTCTAGCTGCTATGAGTATTATACAAAAGTTAGAAACATTTGCTACATGCTGTGATGGAATGTATTCGAGTGTCTGGCTGCTATGAGTATTATACAAAAGTTTTGAACATTTGCTACATACTGTGATGAAATGTATTCGAGTGTCTGGCTGCTATGAGTATTATACAAAAGTTTGAAACATTTGCTACGTGCTGTGATGGAATGTATTCGAGTGTCTGGCTGCTATGAGTATTATACAAAAGTTTTGAACATTTGCTACATGCTGTGATGGAATGTATTCGAGTGTCTGGCTGCTATGAGTATTATACAAAAGTTTTGAACATTTGCTACATACTGTGATGAAATGTATTCGAGTGTCTGGCTGCTATGAGTATTATACAAAAGTTTTGAACATTTGCTACATACTGTGATGAAATGTATTCGAGTGTCTGGCTGCTATGAGTATTATACAAAAGTTTGAAACATTTGCTACGTGCTGTGATGGAATGTATTCGAGTGTCTGGCTGATATGAGTATTATACAAAAGTTTTGAACATTTGCTACATACTGTGATGAAATGTATTCGAGTGTCTGGCTGCTATGAGTATTATACAAAAGTTTTGAACATTTGCTACATGCTGTGATGAAATGTATTCGAGTGTCTGGCTGCTATGAGTATTATACAAAAGTTTGAAACATTTGCTACGTGCTGTGATGGAATGTATTCGAGTGTCTGGCTGCTATGAGTATTATACAAAAGTTTTGAACATTTGCTACATACTGTGATGAAATGTATTCGAGTGTCTGGCTGCTATGAGTATTATACAAAAGTTAGAAACATTTGTTACATGCTGTGATGGAATGTATTCGAGTGTCTGGCTGCTATGAGTATTATACAAAAGTTTTGAACATTTGCTACATACTGTGATGAAATGTATTCGAGTGTCTGGCTGCTATGAGTATTATACAAAAGTTTTGAACATTTGCTACATACTGTGATGAAATGTATTCGAGTGTCTGGCTGCTATGAGTATTATACAAAAGTTTGAAACATTTGCTACGTGCTGTGATGGAATGTATTCGAGTGTCTGGCTGCTTTGAGTATTATACAAAAGTTTGAAACATTTGCTACGTGCTGTGATGGAATGTATTCGATTGTCTAGCTGCTATGAGTATTATACAAAAGTTTGAAACATTTGCTACGTGCTGTGATGGAATGTATTCGATTGTCTAGCTGCTATGAGTATTATACAAAAGTTAGAAACATTTGCTACATGCTGTGATGGAATGTATTCGAGTGTCTGGCTGCTATGAGTATTATACAAAAGTTTTGAACATTTGCTACATACTGTGATGAAATGTATTCGAGTGTCTGGCTGCTATGAGTATTATACAAAAGTTTGAAACATTTGCTACGTGCTGTGATGGAATGTATTCGAGTGTCTGGCTGCTATGAGTATTATACAAAAGCTTGGAACATTTGCTACGTGCTGTGATGGAATGTATTCGAGTGTCTGGCTGCTTTGAGTATTATACAAAAGTTTGAAACATTTGCTACGTGCTGTGATGGAATGTATTCAATTGTCTAGCTGCTATGAGTATTATACAAAAGCTTGGAACATTTGCTACATGCTGTGATGAAATGTATTCGAGTGTCTGGCTGCTATGAGTATTATACAAAAGTTTTGAACATTTGCTACATGCTGTGATGAAATGAATTCGAGTGTCTGGTTGCTATGAGTATTATACAAAAGTTAGAAACATTTGCTACATGCTGTGATGGAATGTATTCGAGTGTCTGGCTGCTATGAGTATTATACAAAAGCTTGGAACATTTGCTACATGCTGTGATGAAATGTATTCGAGTGTCTGGCTGCTATGAGTATTATACAAAAGTTTTGAACATTTGCTACATACTGTGATGAAATGTATTCGAGTGTCTGGCTGCTATGAGTATTATACAAAAGTTTTGAACATTTGCTACATACTGTGATGAAATGTATTCGAGTGTCTGGCTGCTATGAGTATTATACAAAAGTTTGAAACATTTGCTACGTGCTGTGATGGAATGTATTCAAGTGTCTGGCTGCTTTGAGTATTATACAAAAGTTAGAAACATTTGCTACATGCTGTGATGGAAAGTATTCGAGTGTCTGGCTGCTATGAGTATTATACAAAAGCTTGGAACATTTGCTACATGCTGTGATGAAATGTATTCGAGTGTCTGGCTGCTATGAGTATTATACAAAAGTTTTGAACATTTGCTACATACTGTGATGAAATGTATTCGAGTGTCTGGCTGCTATGAGTATTATACAAAAGTTTGAAACATTTGCTACGTGCTGTGATGGAATGTATTCGAGTGTCTGGCTGATATGAGTATTATACAAAAGTTTTGAACATTTGCTACATACTGTGATGAAATGTATTCGAGTGTCTGGCTGCTATGAGTATTATACAAAAGTTTTGAACATTTGCTACATGCTGTGATGAAATGTATTCGAGTGTCTGGCTGCTATGAGTATTATACAAAAGTTTGAAACATTTGCTACGTGCTGTGATGGAATGTATTCGAGTGTCTGGCTGCTATGAGTATTATACAAAAGTTTTGAACATTTGCTACATACTGTGATGAAATGTATTCGAGTGTCTGGCTGCTATGAGTATTTTACAAAAGTTTGAAACATTTGCTACGTGCTGTGATGGAATGTATTCGAGTGTCTGGCTGCTATGAGTATTATACAAAAGCTTGGAACATTTGCTACGTGCTGTGATGGAATGTATTCGAGTGTCTGGCTGCTTTGAGTATTAAACAAAAGTTTGAAACATTTGCTACGTGCTGTGATGGAATGTATTCAATTGTCTAGCTGCTATGAGTATTATACAAAAGCTTGGAACATTTGCTACATGCTGTGATGAAATGTATTCGAGTGTCTGGCTGCTATGAGTATTATACAAAAGTTTTGAACATTTGCTACATGCTGTGATGAAATGAATTCGAGTGTCTGGTTGCTATGAGTATTATACAAAAGTTAGAAACATTTGCTACATGCTGTGATGGAATGTATTCGAGTGTCTGGCTGCTATGAGTATTATACAAAAGCTTGGAACATTTGCTACATGCTGTGATGAAATGTATTCGAGTGTCTGGCTGCTATGAGTATTATACAAAAGTTTTGAACATTTGCTACATACTGTGATGAAATGTATTCGAGTGTATGGCTGCTATGAGTATTATACAAAAGTTTGAAACATTTGCTACGTGCTGTGATGGAATGTATTCGAGTGTCTGGCTGCTTTGAGTATTATACAAAAGTTTGAAACATTTGCTACGTGCTGTGATGGAATGTATTCGATTGTCTAGCTGCTATGAGTATTATACAAAAGTTTGAAACATTTGCTACGTGCTGTGATGGAATGTATTCGATTGTCTAGCTGCTATGAGTATTATACAAAAGTTAGAAACATTTGCTACATGCTGTGATGGAATGTATTCGAGTTGCTGGCTGCTATGAGTATTATACAAAAGTTTTGAACATTTGCTACATACTGTGATGAAATGTATTCGAGTGTCTGGCTGCTATGAGTATTTTACAAAAGTTTGAAACATTTGCTACGTGCTGTGATGGAATGTATTCGAGTGTCTGGCTGCTATGAGTATTATACAAAAGCTTGGAACATTTGCTACGTGCTGTGATGGAATGTATTCGAGTGTCTGGCTGCTTTGAGTATTATACAAAAGTTTGAAACATTTGCTACGTGCTGTGATGGAATGTATTCAATTGTCTAGCTGCTATGAGTATTATACAAAAGCTTGGAACATTTGCTACATGCTGTGATGAAATGTATTCGAGTGTCTGGCTGCTATGAGTATTATACAAAAGTTTTGAACATTTGCTACATGCTGTGATGAAATGAATTCGAGTGTCTGGCTGCTATGAGTATTATACAAAAGCTTGGAACATTTGCTACATGCTGTGATGAAATGTATTCGAGTGTCTGGCTGCTATGAGTATTATACAAAAGTTTTGAACATTTGCTACATACTGTGATGAAATGTATTCGAGTGTCTGGCTGCTATGAGTATTATACAAAAGTTTTGAACATTTGCTACATACTGTGATGAAATGTATTCGAGTGTCTGGCTGCTATGAGTATTATACAAAAGTTTGAAACATTTGCTACGTGCTGTGATGGAATGTATTCAAGTGTCTGGCTGCTTTGAGTATTATACAAAAGTTAGAAACATTTGCTACATGCTGTGATGGAAAGTATTCGAGTGTCTGGCTGCTATGAGTATTATACAAAAGCTTGGAACATTTGCTACATGCTGTGATGAAATGTATTCGAGTGTCTGGCTGCTATGAGTATTATACAAAAGTTTTGAACATTTGCTACATACTGTGATGAAATGTATTCGAGTGTCTGGCTGCTATGAGTATTATACAAAAGTTTGAAACATTTGCTACGTGCTGTGATGGAATGTATTCGAGTGTCTGGCTGCTTTGAGTATTATACAAAAGTTAGAAACATTTGCTACATGCTGTGATGGAATGTATTCGAGTGTCTGGCTGCTATGAGTATTATACAAAAGCTTGAAACATTTGCTACATGCTGTGATGAAATGTATTCGAGTGTCTGGCTGCTATGAGTATTATACAAAAGTTTTGAACATTTGCTACATACTGTGATGACATGTATTCGAGTGTCTGGCTGCTATGAGTATTATACAAAAGTTTGAAACATTTGCTACGTGCTGTGATGGAATGTATTCGAGTGTCTGGCTGCTTTGAGTATTATACAAAAGTTTGAAACATTTGCTACGTGCTGTGATGGAATGTATTCGAGTTTCTGGCTGCTTTGAGTATTATACAAAATTTTGAAACATTTGCTACGTGCTGTGATGGAATGTATTCGATTGTCTAGCTGCTATGAGTATTATACAAAAGCTTGGAACATTTGCTACATGCTGTGATGAAGTGTATTCGAGTGTCTGGCTGCTATGAGTATTATACAAAAGTTTTGAACATTTGCTACATACTGTGATGAAATGTATTCGAGTGTCTGGCTGCTATGAGTATTATACAAAAGTTTTGAACATTTGCTACATACTGTGATGAAATGTATTCGAGTGTCTGGCTGCTATGAGTATTATACAAAAGTTTTGAACATTTGCTACATGCTGTGATGAAATGTATTCGAGTGTCTGGCTGCTATGAGTATTATACAAAAGTTTTGAACATTTGCTACATGCTGTGATGAAATGTATTCGAGTGTCTGGCTGCTATGAGTATTATACAAAAGCTTGGAACATTTGCTACATGCTGTGATGAAATGTATTCGAGTGTCTGGCTGCTATGAGTATTATACAAAAGTTTTGAACATTTGCTACATACTGTGATGAAATGTATTCGAGTGTCTGGCTGCTATGAGTATTATACAAAAGTTTTGAACATTTTCTACATACTGTGATGAAATGTATTCGAGTGTCTGGCTGCTTTGAGTATTATACAAAAGTTTTGAACATTTGCTACATACTGTGATGAAATGTATTCGAGTGTCTGGCTGCTATGAGTATTATACAAAAGTTTTGAACATTTGCTACATACTGTGATGAAACGTATTCGAGTGTCTGGCTGCTATGAGTATTATACAAAAGTTTTGAACATTTGCTACATACTGTGATGAAATGTATTCGAGTGTCTGGCTGCTATGAGTATTATACAAAAGTTTTGAACATTTGCTACATACTGTGATGGAATGTATTCGAGTGTCTGGCTGCTTTGAGTATTATACAAAAGTTAGAAACATTTGCTACATGCTGTGATGGAAAGTATTCGAGTGTCTGGCTGCTATGAGTATTATACAAAAGCTTGGAACATTTTCTACATGCTGTGATGAAATGTATTCGAGTGTCTGGCTGCTATGAGTATTATACAAAAGTTTTGAACATTTGCTACATACTGTGATGAAATGTATTCGAGTGTCTGGCTGCTATGAGTATTATACAAAAGTTTGAAACATTTGCTACGTGCTGTGATGGAATGTATTCGAGTGTCTGGCTGCTTTGAGTATTATACAAAAGTTAGAAACATTTGCTACATGCTGTGATGGAATGTATTCGAGTGTCTGGCTGCTATGAGTATTATACAAAAGCTTGGAACATTTGCTACATGCTGTGATGAAATTTATTCGAGTGTCTGGCTGCTATGAGTATTATACAAAAGTTTTGAACATTTGCTACATACTGTGATGAAATGTATTCGAGTGTCTGGCTGCTATGAGTATTATACAAAAGTTTGAAACATTTGCTACGTGCTGTGATGGAATGTATTCGAGTGTCTGGCTGCTTTGAGTATTATACAAAAGTTTGAAACATTTGCTACGTGCTGTGATGGAATGTATTCGAGTGTCTGGCTGCTTTGAGTATTATACAAAAGTTTGAAACATTTGCTACGTGCTGTGATGGAATGTATTCGATTGTCTAGCTGCTATGAGTATTATACAAAAGCTTGGAACATTTGCTACATGCTGTGATGAAATGTATTCGAGTGTCTGGCTGCTATGAGTATTATACAAAAGTTTTGAACATTTGCTACATACTGTGATGAAATGTATTCGAGTGTCTGGCTGCTATGAGTATTATACAAAAGTTTTGAACATTTGCTACATACTGTGATGAAATGTATTCGAGTGTCTGGCTGCTATGAGTATTATACAAAAGTTTTGAACATTTGCTACATGCTGTGATGAAATGTATTCGAGTGTCTGGCTGCTATGAGTATTATACAAAAGTTTTGAACATTTGCTACATGCTGTGATGAAATGTATTCGAGTGTCTGGCTGCTATGAGTATTATACAAAAGCTTGGAACATTTGCTACATGCTGTGATGAAATGTATTCGAGTGTCTGGCTGCTATGAGTATTATACAAAAGTTTTGAACATTTGCTACATACTGTGATGAAATGTATTCGAGTGTCTGGCTGCTATGAGTATTATACAAAAGTTTTGAACATTTTCTACATACTGTGATGAAATGTATTCGAGTGTCGGGCTGCTATGAGTATTATACAAAAGTTTTGAACATTTGCTACATACTGTGATGAAATGTATTCGAGTGTCTGGCTGCTATGAGTATTATACAAAAGTTTTGAACATTTGCTACATGCTGTGATGAAATGTATTCGAGTGTCTGGCTGCTATGAGTATTATACAAAAGTTTTGAACATTTGCTACATACTGTGATGAAATGTATTCGAGTGTCTGGCTGCTATGAGTATTATACAAAAGTTTTGAACATTTGCTACATACTGTGATGAAATGTATTCGAGTTCCTGGCTGCTATGAGTATTATACAAAAGTTTTGAACATTTTCTACATACTGTGATGAAATGTATTCGAGTGTCTGGCTGCTATGAGTATTATACAAAAGTTTTGAACATTTGCTACATACTGTGATGAAATGTATTCAAGTGTCTGGCTGCTATGAGTATTATACAAAAGTTTTGAACATTTGCTACATACTGTGATGAAATGTATTCGAGTGTCTGGCTGCTATGAGTATTATACAAAAGTTTTGAACATTTGCTACATACTGTGATGAAATGTATTCGAGTGTTTGGCTGCTATGAGTATTATACAAAAGTTTTGAACATTTGCTACATACTGTGATGAAATGTATTCGAGTGTCTGGCTGCTATGAGTATTATACAAAAGTTTTGAACATTTGCTACATACTGTGATGAAATGTATTCGAGTGTCTGGCTGCTATGAGTATTATACAAAAGTTTTGAACATTTGCTACATGCTGTGATGGAATGTATTCGAGTGTCTGGCTGCTATGAGTATTATACAAAAGTTTTGAACATTTGCTACATACTGTGATGAAATGTATTCGAGTGTCTGGCTGCTATGAGTATTATACAAAAGTTTTGAACATTTGCTACATGCTGTGATGGAATGTATTCGAGTGTCTGGCTGCTATGAGTATTATACAAAAGTTTTGAACATTTGCTACATGCTGTGATGGAATGTATTCGAGTGTCTGGCTGCTATGAGTATTATACAAAAGTTTTGAACATTTGCTACATACTGTGATGAAATGTATTCGAGTGTCTGGCTGCTATGAGTATTATACAAAAGTTTTGAACATTTGCTACATACTGTGATGAAATGTATTCGAGTGTCTGGCTGCTATGAGTATTATACAAAAGTTTTGAACATTTGCTACATGCTGTGATGAAATGTATTCGAGTGTCTGGCTGCTATGAGTATTATACAAAAGTTTTGAACATTTGCTACATGCTGTGATGAAATGTATTCGAGTGTCTGGCTGCTATGAGTATTATACAAAAGCTTGGAACATTTGCTACATGCTGTGATGAAATGTATTCGAGTGTCTGGCTGCTATGAGTATTATACAAAAGTTTTGAACATTTGCTACATACTGTGATGAAATGTATTCGAGTGTCTGGCTGCTATGAGTATTATACAAAAGTTTTGAACATTTTCTACATACTGTGATGAAATGTATTCGAGTGTCTGGCTGCTATGAGTATTATACAAAAGTTTTGAACATTTGCTACATACTGTGATGAAATGTATTCGAGTGTCTGGCTGCTATGAGTATTATACAAAAGTTTTGAACATTTGCTACATGCTGTGATGAAATGTATTCGAGTGTCTGGCTGCTATGAGTATTATACAAAAGTTTTGAACATTTGCTACATACTGTGATGAAATGTATTCGAGTGTCTGGCTGCTATGAGTATTATACAAAAGTTTTGAACATTTGCTACATACTGTGATGAAATGTATTCGAGTGTCTGGCTGCTATGAGTATTATACAAAAGTTTTGAACATTTTCTACATACTGTGATGAAATGTATTCGAGTGTCTGGCTGCTATGAGTATTATACAAAAGTTTTGAACATTTGCTACATACTGTGATGAAATGTATTCGAGTGTCTGGCTGCTATGAGTATTATACAAAAGTTTTGAACATTTGCTACATACTGTGATGAAATGTATTCGAGTGTCTGGCTGCTATGAGTATTATACAAAAGTTTTGAACATTTGCTACATACTGTGATGAAATGTATTCGAGTGTCTGGCTGCTATGAGTATTATACAAAAGTTTTGAACATTTGCTACATACTGTGATGAAATGTATTCGAGTGTCTGGCTGCTATGAGTATTATACAAAAGTTTTGAACATTTGCTACATACTGTGATGAAATGTATTCGAGTGTCTGGCTGCTATGAGTATTATACAAAAGTTTCGAACATTTGCTACATGCTGTGATGGAATGTATTCGAGTGTCTGGCTGCTATGAGTATTATACAAAAGTTTTGAACATTTGCTACATACTGTGATGAAATGTATTCGAGTGTCTGGCTGCTATGAGTATTATACAAAAGTTTTGAACATTTGCTACATGCTGTGATGGAATGTATTCGAGTGTCTGGCTGCTATGAGTATTATACAAAAGTTTTGAACATTTGCTACATGCTGTGATGGAATGTATTCGAGTGTCTGGCTGCTATGAGTATTATACAAAAGTTTTGAACATTTGCTACATACTGTGATGAAATGTATTCGAGTGTCTGGCTGCTATGAGTATTATACAAAAGTTTTGAACATTTGCTACATGCTGTGATGGAATGTATTCGAGTGTCTGGCTGCTATGAGTATTATACAAAAGTTTTGAACATTTGCTACATGCTGTGATGGAATGTATTAGAGTGTCTGGCTGCTATGAGTATTATACAAAAGTTTTGAACATTTGCTACATGCTGTGATGGAATGTATTCGAGTGTCTGGCTGCTATGAGTATTATACAAAAGTTTTGAACATTTGCTACATGCTGTGATGGAATGTATTCGAGTGTCTGGCTGCTATGAGTATTATACAAAAGTTTTGAACATTTGCTACATGCTGTGATGGAATGTATTAGAGTGTCTGGCTGCTATGAGTATTATACAAAAGTTTTGAACATTTGCTACATGCTGTGATGGAATGTATTCGAGTGTCTGGCTGCTATGAGTATTATACAAAAGTTTTGAACATTTGCTACATGCTGTGATGGAATGTATTCGAGTGTCTGGCTGCTATGAGTATTATACAAAAGTTTTGAACATTTGCTACATGCTGTGATGGAATGTATTAGAGTGTCTGGCTGCTATGAGTATTATACAAAAGTTTTGAACATTTGCTACATGCTGTGATGGAATGTATTCGAGTGTCTGGCTGCTATGAGTATTATACAAAAGTTTTGAACATTTGCTACATGCTGTGATGGAATGTATTAGAGTGTCTGGCTGCTATGAGTATTATACAAAAGTTTTGAACATTTGCTACATGCTGTGATGGAATGTATTCGAGTGTCTGGCTGCTATGAGTATTATACAAAAGTTTTGAACATTTGCTACATGCTGTGATGGAATGTATTCGAGTGTCTGGCTGCTATGAGTATTATACAAAAGTTCGCGTTCAAAAATGTACTCGTAGTAGTAGTTCTCTCTGAAATTCACATCATACCGGGTTTTACTACACTCATTCTTTATTCTTTATTGTACACACACGGAAATATAAACACAAACAAAATTACAGTGAAAAAAGATGCACATTGGCGAGCTTTCTCTAAACAGAGATTTCTGACAGCCAAACCATCACAATAGGAAAAAGTAACATAAACGAAGTAATCATACACGTGTACACAGAAAAGAAGAACATACAAAGAATTATACAAGTTCAATAACAAAATAAAAATTTATATCAATACTATTCAATACTTACTATAAATACAATCTATAAAATATTATTAATATACATAGTGTGTAATAAACTACATAAACATAAATATATATAATATCTATCTATTCAGATTGTGAGAGGTAGTGTTCTTTAAGCTTTTTCTTAAAGGGACCGATAGTTAGACAGTCGCGAACACTATGCGGAAGAGCATTCCATAGTCGGACTGATTGGACACTGAATGAGTTTCCATAAGCACAGGTGTTATGTGCAGGGGTTTTAAGGCTAGACGGTAAAACTTACGCGCGCGAGATTTGGATTCTCACAATTGTTGTAGCTGTTTCTCCCCCCGCGCCCCGCTCCCTGCTCCGACTTGTTCATTTTGTACTCACAGCTTACTGTTAGATCCAGATCAGGACATCCTTTCATACTTTCGTTTTTAGTGCCTTTGGTTATTTAATTCAAAAGAAACAACATGCAAAATAAAAAATGAATGATCTCCTGTTCCTGTTTATCTAACGAACACAATATAATGGTATGTAAAATATTTTGGACGATTACTGTGTTATATGAGTAACTAAATGGATATTTACTGTGAAATTCAATTGGTTTTGGAAACGGAAACTGGTGGTAATACTCGTCTAACGAACAATTTTTACGCTTTATTTTGTGCTCTTCTTCTCTAGATAACTATACAGGCCGTAAACTTAATTATGTGCTTCCCAAAATATGTTTTGTTTTGACTGAAGGAAAAGTGAAATAAATTGAAAAACATTTATGGAAAAAATCATGGTAATATGTGTTTACGTAAAGATTACATGAAAAATAAAGCGGTTGAGAAATTTCCGAAAAAAATGACAAAATTAAATTTATTATCCATAATACGAAACCCTGACTCGCACTTGGCTGTTTTTTTTTACGCTTTATTTTGTGCTCTTCTTTAGATAACTATACAGGCCGTAAACTTAATTATGTGCTTCCCAAAATATGTTTTGTTTTGACTGAAGGAAAAGTGAAATAAATTGAAAAACATTTATGGAAAAATCATGGTAATATGTGTTTACGTAAAGATTACATAAAAAATAAAGCGGTTGAGAAATTTCCGAAAAAAATGACAAAATTAAATTTATCATCCATAAAACGAAACCCTGACTTGGCTGTTTTTTTTTTTAATGTAACAATCATCAAGACCTCATAGAGTTAATAAAATATTATTTTTATCAATAAATGTAATAGGTAACAATGAGCTGATTGATGTTGTAATTTTTCAGTTTATTAATTACGTTGTAATCTACATAGGTTTTGTTAGAATAATTTTCAAAAATACTCTAAAAAGCTAGATTCGCTCAAAGACAAATAGAATAAAAATTATTTATTATCCAGATGTTATTGCACATAATAACATCGGAATGTTGAATATTTTTTTTTTACTATTTTATGTAATCCCTTGACATTTTTTTATGCGGAACCGGCCGGATATTTAGTTAAGGAAACGTAATTATGGTATATACAGTATTTTTAGTGACCATTTTTTGTAAATTCTAACAAGTGCCGATAATAATTTACGAGGATAACATTATAAATGAAAAATGTGATGTTATGATTATTTTTTAATAATTTCTATTTTAAATTACCTAATAATAACACATTCTCTTGCAGGCATATTTCTAGATACTCCAGTGCATGTTAAAGTTTCTTAGAGGTGTTTGCATTTTTTCTTGATAAAATGTATCATTTCTTTTGATTCTTTGGTAAAGCAACCCATGTGAACTCCAAACAATAAAATAGCAATAAGCCCATTGTGACACATGAAGATGACCTTGGACCTGATAATAATAGTTATGCTCTGTTTTCAGTTATATGCCTTGAGTCGTCACCTTACAAAATGTGATCAATCCCTTTTGAATTGCATCTGCAGGACTCATTTCCGAGGCTACAAATGGGCATTTTATTTCTACAAGTCCTTCATTTCCTATGAGTCCATCCGGACTAGCTGCCAGAAAACCATCCATAGGATCGACAAATGACCACTTTGATCTACCTTTAGACCGGTACACTTTTCAAAGTCATGGGTGGCGCGATTTAATCTGTGTATTCTCCTAATAAATATTTAATAAATATTTTAACTCCTGTATAGGGTCAAATTATAATGTGTCCTTATGTAAATTTAATATTTAAATTTTTCGTTTATTATTATATTTAATAATCCTATACTTCTGATTATAATTTTTAAGTTAATAAAAAAACAGATAAACTTATCAGATAAACGATATAATATATAAATATCAAATAACTTTGCAGATAAACGAAAGTCTGCTTTTGAACTTTGCCGATCATCCTTAATAGATAGTTATTAAATTTAGCCCCAGTAGTAGTTATCTGAATATAACCTTTATTTCCGCAGTTCACTTTTTTATGTGATCTATTAGTTTCATAGAATAATCTCTCAGAATAAAAAGGGACTGCATAATTATTTTTACTCCTGTATAGGATCAAATTATTTTGCAAACCTAAAACAGACATAGGTACTAATCGCCGTTATGAAAAGTTTTTGTAATAGATGCTAAAATGAAATACTTTTTAGGGTTCCGTGCCTCAGAATGAAAAAGACGGAACCCTTATAGGATCACTTTGTTGCCTATCTGTCTGTTATTTTCTTGCTGTCTGTCATCATGAGGAGCTTTTTGCGATGTGTGGAGAGAACAAATATATGAAGTTATAGTTGTTTATATCCAAAACAAATGTACTAAAGTGCGGGAGCGCCACCCACTACTCAACACGTGACTGAAGCGGCGACGCAGCGGCGTTTTCTTTCATAAAATCCGTAGCGCCGCGCCGCCACAGTGAAAACTTGGCGTGGCCTCTCATTGCGTGTTGGATGGCAATGGCAGGATAATAGTTATAAGGAGTTGCAGACCAATCAAATTAATGGCCAAATCCAAGATGCATGACCTAATTTATAAACGAAATACATTGTATTTATAAGGTAAAAAGTACAAATAGTACTCACCCATTTTTGCACGAAAAATCTGTCCACCATACTCAATAACTTCTCCATTACCATACACTGGTACAAAACTCTTTGATAATGCACCGTTTTAAAAAGTAAGGTGAGTGAAACGAGTGACCCATCGCTCGTCCCGTCTTCTCCCCCCGCACGCCTCCGCCACCCCTGATGCGACAGAATGAAATTCTAGATTTATATAATTTGCGCCCGCGATTTCGAATGCCAGCCCATAGCTATTTACTGAAATCCTATACTTTCTACATACGAAATAACTGCATTTTCCAAATATTTATGAACTACCACGGGTCCGAAATTCAATATAAATTGTTTTTACTTGAGAAATGCTTAAGAAAATCGAACATGAAAATTTAACATTTTGGAGCTTAAAAAATAGATTTCCAAGTGCTTATATTTCCTAAGCGTGTTGATTATCTGAAATTTAAAGTTAAATCGGACTTGTAGGTTGGGAAAAAGATGAAGTTACTCAAAGTTTCATTTGATTTAATGCATTAGCGTACAAATGAGAAGCTAAATCGTTTTGTATGGCCGCGGAGTCTTGCGCTCTTCCCTTAAGGCTGCGTATAAACCTGGACAAATTAGTGATTTTGCCCCCGCATCCCCGCACCTCAACTGTTTGCGCGACCGGCCGTCACCGGCCGCGAGCGCTATTTCTTAGCTCCCACGAGCGGTGTGGATCCGCGGTCATTAACCCGTGCACGTACTAGTTTTCAATAATAAGTATAATGCATCTACGATGTATAAAATTCAACGCAGTTGACAAAACGGTTTGTTCGCAATGGCATTTTTTGGCGTAATTGTGTTTGCATCTAATTTTTATATTTCAAAATTTTATTTTTCGAAAGTCATACTTGCAAAGATAATGATGACGATGATGATACAACGATACGTCGATACGACGATACGTCGATACGTCGATACGCCGATACGTCGATACGCCGATACGTCGATACGACGATACGTTGATACGGGGATACGACGATACGACCATACGGCAATACGTCGATACGACGATACGTCGATACGAGGATACGAGGATACGTCGATACGCCGATACGTCGATACGACGATACGTCGATACGACGATACGTCGATACGACGATACGTCGATACGAGGAAACGATGATACGTCGATACGACGATACGTCTATACGAGGATACGACGATACGAGGATACGGCAACACGTCTATACGACGATACGTCGATACGAGGATACCTCAATACGCCGATACGTCGATACAAGGAAACGACGATACGACGATACGACGATACGTCGATACGTTGATACGTCGATATTTCCATACGACGATACGTCGATACGCCGATACGTCGATACGTTGATACGTCGATATGTCGATACGACGATACGTTGATACGCCGATACGTCGATACGACGATACGACGATACGTCGATACGTCGATACGTTTATTCGTCGATATGTCGATACGGCGATACGTCGATACCCCGATACGTCGATACGTTGATACGTCGATATGTCGATACGACGATACGTTGATACGCCGATACGTCGATACGACGATACGTCGATACGACGATACGACGATACGACGATACGGCAATACGTCGATACGACGATACGAGGAAACGACCATACGACGATACGACGATACGTCGATACGAGGATACGACGATACGTCGATACGACGATACGACGATACGTCGATACGCCGATACGTCGATACGGCGATACGTTGATACGTCGATATGTCGATATGTCGATACGACGATACGTCGATACGCCGATACGACGATACGCCGATACGTCGATACGAGGAAACGACCATACGACGATACGACGATACGTCGATACGAGGATACGACGATACGTCGATACGTCGATACGCCGATACGTCGATACGTCGATACGGCGATACGTTGATACGTCGATATGTCGATACGACGATACGTCGATACGCCGATACGTCGATACGAGGAAACGACCATCTGACGATACGACGATACATCGATACGAGGATACGACGATACGTCGATACGTCGATACGACGATACGTCGATACGACGATACGAAGATACGTCGATACGTCGATACGATGATACGGCAATACGTCGATACGACGATACATCGATACGAGGATACGACGATACGTTGATACGACGATACGTCGATACGTTGATACGTCGATACGATGATACGTCGATACGACGATAGGTCGATACGTCGATACGACGATAAGTTTATTTATTTATTTATTTATTTATGTTAAGTTGATACGACGATACGTCGATACGACGATACGACCACGATCACGATCACGACCACGATCACGATCGCGATCGTGATCGCGATGGCGATGGCGATGGTGATGGTGAGATAAGGTTTTGTTACTCTCCCAGAGGGGTAGGCAGAGACTACAGATTTCGATCTGCTACGATCCAGACACAACTCTTTCGCCTCTTCCACATCCATCAACCATATTTATTGTGATATTAAATTGTAAGCTAAAAAAAATACCTCAGACGAAAAACATAGTGATATTCATTAGTCCATTGAGACAACCTTTAGTTCAACATCTTTAATAAAACATGACCTATCTACTTATTTTGTTAAGTAATGGCGTACCTTTGCATTACTTTCATCCACTGCTTTATTTTCACTCGTAAAACATTTTTATTCCATTTTTTACATTGGTTGCATTTATTTCCCATGTTTCAAATTACGAGATTTATTTAAATTACGAAACCGGGACGTCGAGAGCGCAAAAACGTAGCCCATCCGTCTCAACGGAGCGATCACAACTGACCGACGGGTGAGTGACGAAACAAAGCATGGAACAAAAAGCGCGTGCGACCGAGATATCTTGTCGCCGCCTTGTCTCAGAATAAATCGACGTAAGCGCCAATTCTTAGATGTTAAATTAAATGAAAACGAAACAGAATTATTCAAAATCCCCGTGCAATTATACGGGGTCATTTGTTTTCTTATTTTTAATACAAATTTCGAGGCAAACTGTTTTAAGAAAGGTCCTTTAGCACTCGAAAAACATGAAATATAGAGGTAACTCCGTAATTTTTTTCTATCGAGCGAACTTAAAGCTTTTGCGTTTTTGCTTCTGCACGAATATCAGCCCTATAGTCTATTATCTATATTATTTTTATTAAACCGATTGGCCAAGTAACACAATGTTTTATGCTCATTTGAAATTGTGCATCTGACATTATACCGACCCTTAAGGAGGGAGAAAGTCCTGGAACGTAAGGGTCTATCCCTGGAGACCAAAAACTCAAAACGTTCACGAAGGTAAGCCGGAGAAAGTGGATTCTTATTCATATTAAAGAGATGGGACAAAATGTGAACATTGCGGCGAAGACGGATTGGTAACCATTTCAATTATTTATGAAAATAAGAGACGTGATCATATTTACGAAGACCAAAGATAAATCGGATTTCTAAGTTCTGAAGTCGTTCGAGTTTATCTAACAACTCCTCGTTAGCATCAATGAGACAGACATCACCATAGTCAATGACGGAAAGAAGAAGCGTCTGAGCAAGCATGATTTTGGTTTTAAAGGGCAGAAAGTTCTGGAGTTGCTTTAGGGAGTGAAATGCGCCATAAACTCTTCTGCTGGTTTCATTCACATGGGCGACCCAGGACAGGTTGCTGTCGAATATAACACCTAAGTTTTTTACTTTGTCGGAAAAGACGATTGGGGTCCCGTTGTAAATAATAGATGGATACGTTTGATTATTGAGAACACCCAGCCAGTACCTGCTTTCTATCAATAAAGCTTGAGATTTCCGAGGGTTTACAAGGAAACCAAACGTCTTGGCCCAGTTATAAATACAGTTAAGTTCATGGTTCATTCCTTGGATAGCTGTTTCTACATCCTCCACAAGAAAATGGCAATAAAGTTGCAAATCGTCTGCATAGAGATGGTAGCGAGAAGTTAACGTTTTTGTGATAGAATTTATAAAAAATTAAAATAAGAGAGGTGAAAGGACGCCACCTTGGGGAACACCAGCAGTAAGTTCACACCACCCTGATGTTACATCATCAGAACAAATGCATTGCTGTCGATAGCATAAATATGAATCAACCCATTCTGTTACTAGAGGAGACATTAAGAGAGCGGAGGACTCCCAGGAGAATATCAAAATCTACACAGTTGAATCCACTACTGAAGTCCAATAATGTTAGCACTTTTATTTGTTTGTTGTCGATGGCAAACCTTACGTCATCAGTAACTTTCAGTAATGTGGAGGTAGTACTGTGTCCAGGACGGAACCCAGATTGGAAAGGGCTTAATAGGTTTTTTGAAGACAGTAGGGTTGATAGTTGCTTATGAACAATGGATTCTAGGACTTTGGAGAGGATGGGTAGAATAGAAATAGGTCGGAACTCAGAGAAAGAACTGGGGTTGGATGTCTTGGGCAAAGGAATGACATGAGCCCGTTTCCATGATGTGGGAAAAGAGCAAGTCACTAGAGAGTAATTCAATAAGTGAGCAATAGTGGGATCAATTTCATTAAGGATTGAAAGGATTATTTGGGAACAGATTTGATCATCACCAACAGCTTTGGAGGAAATGGAAATGATGGCTTTCTTAATATCACTCAGAGTAACAGTTTTGACAGAGAATGGAACGCATGAGGGTTTTGGTTTATTGGCTAATTTACGAAGTGTAGTTTTTTAATGTTGTCTTCCAGTGTGACAGGAGTAGAGGAGAAGTGCCTATTAAGTGCATCGAAGTCTATATTACTACTTGCAGATTCAGAAGATTCGCCAATCCCTAGCGATTTTAAAGATTTCTAAACTTGAGCAGGGTTAAAGTTATCAATTGATTTGTGAATGTGGCGTCTCTTTGCGTCCCTACACATACTATTGCAGCGATTGCGTACACTCATGCATACGATAGGAAAATATAATTTATAAATATCTTTTGAAAATTTTATTTCTATTTGAAGTACGAAGATTTATTCAAGTTAAAGGGTACTCGTATCAACTATTTTAGGTATGTAACTTCTATATAGAGCATAGTATGTAACGTATATATACAGCATGGTATGTAACTTCTGTACAGGACGGTGCATTGAGATAGACTTTAATAACGATCTAAACTTAAAAATTGCGCTCATCTACTTTTCATCCTAAAAATAGGCAAAACATGGTACAGCGGAATTTTTCCTGATAATGCTTACTAATTAATACAAAGAGTATATTCACTTATTGTAACGAATTCTGATGAAGCAAATTGTGAAAGAACTTTACGGCTCAGTAACGCGTATTTTTCAATTTAAATACAGAGGACCTGCGAGTACTCCGAAATATAAAAAGCTACGCTGACATTGTGAATTTAATTGAAAATACCGGGCCAGAAATCAGACAATATATTTCAATATAAACTATTTACGCAAAAACAAAAAGATAAGTAAAATAATTTAACACAGTAGATATTGTAACACGATATGTATTTGTACACTGACGTCTAGCCAGACAACGTAAGAAAATCTTGTCTTTATCTCATATAAATATGACAACACTTGACCTGCAGCTATATATGTTCGTTTAATGTTTAATTATACATCAAAATATAAAACTACTAAACAATTTTTTCACGGTGACGTTGCTAGATTTCACCACTTTTCTACACCAGAGAAAAATGATGCCATTTGAAACTCGCGTAAATAGAGCGACAGTCTAATTTAAAATTGTTGTTGACAGCCTCGTTTAGTTCTCTCAACTACCGTTTGCTTACAAGTGTGAGGAACTTTAAATGCTTCGAGTAAACAATATTCGTAAACAACGGTCATGCAGACACTCTTACATTTTATGAAAATATTGAATACAGTGTGTTTAAATAGCCTAAAGATTCGTCCTTCTATAAAAACTGTGACTTATAATAATTGTGACTTGTGTCTGCTAATTCCAAGACTTCTTTTGACATTGATAGATGGCGTTTTCAGGGAGACCCGAAAATTGTTAACTTTGCACAAATATTTACCGCCCCGGCCCGCCCTACCCCGCCCTAAGTCGAAACTTACCGCTCGACGAGAAATTTTTCGACATTGATCAATTGTTTCTTTGTTTCCAGTTCGGAATAAACTCAAACAACGTCATTTGAGTTTCAAATTGCATTTTCAAAGTTAGATCGCACATGGCTCCTCGCGTACGTTTCTATTGAATACGTCGATCTAGCTGCACTCGAGACATCTGTGGGACGATTTTCCTCGTTTTCTTGGGTCAATTTTAAATATAAACTAGTATGTATATATGTATTTGTTTACGTATAGGTGTTTTGTAACTATTATGTGAAGCAATAAAGCCATTGAAGTATTTATTGGATTTGATATAAAAATGTTCAATAAAAATACGTAAATAAGATTCAGCCGGTCATAAAAGTGACATAATCGGCGTATAAAACGAAAGGGTGCCAATAAAACCGGCCCTTTTAACGAAAGATATTATTTACTGTTGCAATATCAAGGACGTTTTTGCGCCGTAAATCCCTTTCAGATAATTTTATTTTCAATGCAAGTGCTCGTAAAGGCCCACTTTTTATGCATCAAAACCGAACAGAAAGTCGATTATTTTACCCTAGGGCTTTATTATTATTATTTTTTTATTTATTTTCGAGAAATTGGCTTACCTGCAACCTTTCTTGTGTACCATAAATGTTATACTTCTTTTCCCACTGTTTAACGGCTACAGTCCTCTTGAGCCAGTCATAATTTAAGAGCACAAGATTATATTTGTTTTATTTCCTCACACTATGCATTGGAAAACGTAAGAGCAATAAACTACTCGGTTAAGTTTAAAACACTCGCTGCGCTCGTGTTTTAAATTGTCCTCGTAAATTATTCCTTTTCGCCCTTGTAGCATAAACTACTATTATAATATTTCTCTATATCTATCATTTTAATTCGAAGACGGGTGCTGCGTGTTATGTGGTGTGTATTTCTTTTTTACCAGTTTGTAAAATAAAGCATTGTACGGTGCTTCGTAGTACCTCACGTTTTATGCAAATGTAACCCATTTATTTTTTTAGTACCTTATACCCCCCTGGCTTCGTCCGCGTGGCCTACAGGGTTATTTTTTTTTTCAGAAACAAACATCTAAAGCGCTCTCAATTGAATATACCTACAAATATCCTAAACAAAGTTAGCGAGGCTAAAAAACGAGCATGCGAAGACGGAGAATTCCCGGCTTCCGCGACGCTGCGAAGAACTTTATAAACTGAAGTGGCACAATTACTGACTGAACGAACAGATTCAGATGTTAGTGTGTAAAGTATTATTGTAGATATGTGCCTTGCTCGCGACCCCAACCGCGTTTATTCAACTCTGCCCCGTTTTCGGCTTGGGCGTTATTTTATTAACACCCCTTATAGCCTAATGTTGAACAGGGTCACTCACTACGATGATAATAAAAAAAACGCATCTAAATCCTAAATTAGTGGCTTCGGAGATGTGCGTGAACAGACAGACAGAAAATAATTCTAAAAATCGCAGATTTGTCTTCTATTACTCTTTTTTAGTTACTCCCTTTCTATTTTTATTAGTTTTCTTCAATGTACAGACACACCGGGTTCTCTTCTTTTATTATATGTATTGATTAGTATACTAGATACTAGGTACCATAAATAACTAACGTGAACGCTGAATGCTCTATGTTCCCACTCGAGCATTGGTTTCTCAATTTAAACCTATCAAATTTAAAACAAATAACGGTTCGGATTCACATCGAATTACACTTCGAATCGCGTCATTGCACATAAATCGTGTTTACTGCACTCTATGTTTGAATCAACGAACGTAATTGGATGTTCAAATTCCTCACACGTAAAACTGTTGAAAGATTACGGTTGTAATTTTAACCGCAGCACTATTGTGGACTAGTTTGATGCCCGCGGCTTTGCCGGCGTTTATTTTTATTTATCATTTCTATGGAAGTATTATAATATATTATCTGTGCTATGGAACTGGTTGATTTACTGGGATATAAAATATATGCTCCGGACTTATAATTACATCGTGGTTGGTTGTTAGGTTACAAAGCAATATGTTTACGCAATAACCAACCTTCAGATATATAATTATTAGTAAGGATAGAGATAATTTTATATAATTTTTACTGTAAGGTGTGACTCCTCAATGGAACTTCATTCTAATATCAAGCCTTCTTGTACGAGTTCCACTATTTTATTTGTTTAAATATTGTGACTAGTATCGTCCATTTGACATCGTCGGGGTAAAATGTCAAACGGATGTCGCAATAATGAAATAAATAAAATAGTGGAACTAGCACAAGAAGACTTTTATTAATATTAGAGATAATTTTGTTTAATTTATAGGGTTGCGTAGAAAATAATAATAATAATAAAGCCTTTATTTCCGAATTATTTCCATTTTTACATTTTGTGTCTTAAATGAGATTTTTAGATAAAAAATAAAACTACACAAAAGTATTTTGAAAAAGAGAAAGTTAAACATTTTAAAGGCTAAAAACTGCACTTATATTATAAAATATCTCTTAATTCAGTTTGCCTTCCGGCATAGGCCTCCTCCAACTCTCTCCATTGTTTTCTGTCTGCCGCTACTCTCATCCAAAGTAGTCCTAAGGTAATTTTTTAGGTCATCCTCCCATCTTATTGCTTTACGACCTTGGCTCCTAGCGACCATACTGTACTAGGGTACCATACTGTCACCAGTTTACTCCACTTTTCCTTCTTGCAGCGGAGCATATGAATAGAAAAAGGAACTCTAAATAACTATAGTTACTTATACCTATGTCTTCTGAACTGACCATTATTAGCCGTAGACCTATCGACCTAAACGAGATCTACTTCACAAACTGTGTGGTGTTAATACTGGCTGAATTCCTGAAAAACCTAAAACTGAAGCGAAAACAGGTTTCTACAACGATTCGTTTACTTTTCATGCTAGACGACTCTAGAACCGTTGGCCCGTTTCTGTACAAAAGTTGAAAAATGTAAACTCATTTAGAACCAAAGTAAAGCACTATTTTATAAAATACACGTCAAAATAGTACTCTATTTAAACATATCGTTCCTATAATTATTTAATTATATACATATATTATGTATTTATAATTATATTTATGTATAATTCATATATTTTTTTTGTATGTTTTTGTACTTTTCAAGTATTTCTAAAGTTTGAAGTTTCAGTGCAAATTCAAATTCACATAGTTTATTTTGTAAAGTAGGTATACATAATGCACTTTTTATGAGTCAAATCTAATCTTATAAAAATATATGTAATAAAATAATAAATGTACATGAACTAAATTAAAGGTTTATTTAATTTATGTAGCTATATATATACGACTAAAATGATATGTAAAATCCATAATTTTACAAGGTGAAATCTAATCAACCGCCCGAACCCACACCGGAGACCCGGCCAGGGACCAGGAACAAGGTTCAATGATCACCAACCGAGCCCCCAGCACGAATCCAGGCGGCCGACCAAATCCCATCCTATATACTACATACTAATAGTTACATAATATATAAAATACATGCTTACCTCCGACCATTCGATCAGTCTTGCTAAGAAGAAGAGCAAGAAACTTAGCAAGATCATGTCTTTTTTTAGCATTTTTTTTGTGCAATTATGACACTTCAAGGAAAGGGATGGAACTGTGCAAGTAAGCGAGATACTGTATCGTTTTTATTCTCCTTTACTAACATAGCGCAGTTAAACAACATAAAATATGTATATGTTTTTTGTTAGCATTAACACTTCTCCTTTTTCAGGATTCCGTACCCGAAGGGTGCCCAAACGGGACCCTATCACTAAGCATCCGCTGTCTGTCTGTCTGTTCGTCTGTCATAGGTCTACCGCTACAGCCGTTACAGGTAGCCAGTTGAAATTTTCACAGAATAAGTTTTACTATGGCCTCTATCACAGCAAATAACAAAATTTATTAAAATTTATAGCTGCAAAAAAAACTTCGAAAAATAGCATTTTGAACGTTATATCCCCTCCTTTTATCTCCGAAACAAGAAAACCGAAAAATATGAAAATAATCACTGTAATAGGTGATTGCGTACATGGGCTCTACCGCGTAATTCTCATTTGTATCAACTTCAAGCAAATGCAAGCGAAATTCAACGCGTGCAAAAGAGATGGCATGTTAGGCGGGCGTCGTCGCACGCACGTCAAATTTCAATCTCAAGTTGATGTTGATGAGAATTACGCGGTAGACCCACAGATTACAGGGAAAATAAAGCTATTAAGATATTAGGGTTCAGTACTCAGCAGTAGCCGGGCGATACCATTTTAGCAGCTAGTTTTTGTCACTATAATATTGCTACGGCATCTATATTGTTGTTATTTACCATCATATTTTTAGGGTTCCGAACCCGTATTGTGTGGTGATACGGAACCCTTTGTGCACCAGCCCGACTCGCACTTGCTCAAATTATTTAAGTTTAATTTTGCTTTACCACCCAAAGGTTGCCTGGGAGATAGTGCTATTAGTATTTCTAAAAAAAAATGAATCTTTTAAAGTTAAAATTCCTACAGCAAGTACCGCTATCTCTAATTATCAGCTATTCAGCTATTACTCGAATAATATGATCCAGCCACATTAAGTAAGCAGAGAACAGAGAACAAAAGTTGTAGTTAAATTTATCAACTAATAGGGAGTCACATCAAGTTTCAAACACTGCTTAACCTTTTTAATCCAAAGTTAAAGAACATACTTTTCAATGCATGTGCTCGTAAAGGCCCACTTTTTATGCATCAAAACCGAACAGAAAGTCGATTATTTTGCCCTAGGGCTTTAATTATTTTTTTTTATTTGTTTACAATGGTTGGCTAACCTGCAGTCTTTCCTGTGTACCATAGACGTTATACTTTTTTTACACCGTTTAACGGCTATGGATACAGTCCTTTTGAGCCAATTATAATTTAAAGTTCACAAGATTATATTTGTTTTCATTTCCTCACACTATGCATTGAAAAATGTAGTATGATACACGGGCGTAAAAGCAATAAATTACTCGGTTACGTTTAAAACACTCGCTACGCTCGTGTTTTAAATCGTCCTCGTAATTTATTCCTTTGCGCCCTTGTAGCATAAACTACTATTACGAATAAATTCATACCCAATATTCAATTTGACGGCATGTGTACCAAGCGAAGATTCGCCTCAATAGAGTAACAAAACATTATATTTTCTGTGCGGTGACAAACACAACAAACAATACATGAATTCGTAATGCGCCTGGGATACGATACGAGTATCACATTGCTATTACTCCGGCATCGCCTCTCGATCGCTTTATGGGGGGTCGATCACCCCTTCCCTCCCCCCACGTCCGTGGGGGCCACGGGGCGCGGCGCTCGCGCTGACCGGGTAACAATCATTTGTTGTTCTTTTTTATCTCATGTTCCGCTAGTCACCCCATTTGAAAATATTCACCATCACAGTACCTACATGTAACATACTATCTCAAATTATTCACTGACAATGCTAATCAACATTCAATACGAGCATTTTGGGCTTGTTTCGATAAATTCAAAATGAGCATTTTGAGCTCGTATCGACAAATAAAAAATGACCATTTTCGACAAAATCATTTAATTTTACATTAAATTTTTAACAATAAGAAGTTGTGGCCAACAACTTACATAGTATTAAAACAGGTTAGTAACATAAAACTTAACAACATACCTAGTATAATATAACGGGTACTTAGAGGGTACATTGTAATAGATACTCTAAGAACGACTATTACACAACAGTATTATTTATTGTGCATAGTAATTTCAAACTATTGATTATACGTATATTCAAGTCTTACCCAGTGCCGACAATCACTAGCATCAACTTGTAATATTCAAACTATTAATATAAATTCAAGACTTACCAAGTGCCAACAATCACTAGCATCAACTTATATTATTCAAACTACTATTAATATAAATTCACTGTAAACGAGAAAATAAACAGATTGATTTTTAAGACAAAGGAATAATAATATCAACAGATTTTTTCAATAATTTCAATTGTTATTAACCTTCAAGACAGCTGCAGTATCGCTGTAGCGGCTTGTACGTGGCAGTTAAAACCCTAAACCAAAGTAAACACATTTTTATTCTGAGCCCATGCTAATAAAATGCAAATACCGTCCTTCCGGATTACGATTTTGCAATTTTCAACAAATGTTTCCGATTTAATTTTATTCGCTCTCTGTTATTGCTTGTAATTGGTATTTCATTGTTATGTGATCTGTTTAATGTAACTGTGCGCCGAGAGTATACAAATTACAACGATATAATTGTATTACATTCAGTATGTAAATATTTTATCTATTTTGTTACAAACTACTTAGTACTCGCCACTATTACTGTAGTACTTACTCAGTTAGGTATTGTATTGTATGGACCTTAGTAATGGTAAGGTTCGGTCACTGAAAGAGATAAGTAAAGAACAATTCGTCTAGTTACCTATCTCTTTTGGTGACCGACTGGAACTACTTATTATTGAGAGTGCTCGTTAATTACAACGACAAAAACGCAGGTTCGTGTTGAGCCCATTTACCAGTAATGTAATGAAAGAAAACCACCCGCATAGGTACAAAGTTAAAAAAGGCGAGGTGATTCTTCTCGGACTTTGTCTGGGACTAGTTTAACTAGATGGCAAATAAAAGTTTTCATCTCATGAACCAAATAAGTGCCTTCTTTTTACAAATAGAAGTTTTGGAACTGGGCGTCTTCTTTCAATGTCATTTCAGAAATCTTTTTCAGTGCTTCAATGTTGCTTGAATTCGCAGAAATTTATGTTGAATTAAAAGCACTTTATGTTGTCTCATTATTTATTTTTCCAGTTTTTCTCCCAACCGGTTTCGGATATTGCACCATTTTCAAGGGAAGATGATATGAATGCAACGAAAACGATAATAACGTTCTGATAATAGACGCCGCTCAGAACATGTAGCTAAAATATAAATATAAAACGATGATAACGTTCTGATAATAGACGCCGCTCAGAACATGTAGCTAAAATATAAATATAAAACGATGATAACGTTCTGATAATAGACGCCGCTCAGAACATGTAGCTAAAATATCAATATAAAACTATGATAACGTTCTGATAATAGACGCCGCTCAGAACATGTAGCTAAAATATAAATATAAAACGATGATAACGTTCTGATAATAGACGCCGCTCAGAACATGTAGCTAAAATATAAATATAAAACGATGATAACGTTCTGATAATAGACGCCGCTCAGAATATGTAACTAAAATATAAATTTCTTTCATATATTTAAAACATCTTCCTTTGAAAGTGGTGTAATATTCAAAACCGCTTGGGAGAAAAACTTTAAAACAAATAATGAGCTATTGCAAGTATAAATTGTTCACAGAAATTAGTTACCCATCCGGTAACCACCGACTGTCTTATAATTGGACATCAGACCAGTAGTATTTAGAATATTAAATACTAAGTGAATGCCTGCAACTTAATTTGCGTGGATTTCAGAAATAAGTGAAATATGTTTTTGTATTTATAATTTTATTCTGTTTTTAATAAGAGGTATTTTGTAAACTTTGTTCACTGTAAGAAACTCAAGGTTAGAACCTAATTTAATTATTGAAATCAGTTCTATGGGTACATAGATTAGCCTTAACGAACTAACAAACCGACGCGACGTTTCCTCTTTGATCTAGTACCTAAATAGGTAGGTAACAAAAAAGTTGGCCGATACAGGATTACAATTCAATATTATCACCAATTATTTGCTCCAGCGCGTTTCTATGCATGTGCTAGATGAGGGAAACTATAATGAAACCAATACACCAAAGCGCTTTAGACCCTTAAAAAGGGCGTCACCCACTTCAACACGAAGTCAACTTCAACTTCAAAACTGAACGTGTAGTCGTAAATATGAAGACATTAAAGTCAAACTTTTACGTTTAGTCGGTGAGCCCATGATCAGCACTGAATGTGTTGTAACGAGCGCAGTTCAGTTATTTATCACTAACGAGGCCATTCAGGCCTTCCTCGTAAATGGGGATTTATCATACTTGTACGTATCTACACACGACGGGAAACGTCCGCCAGGGACCTAACTTGTTGGAGAAACATCGCGAGACGAGGATCTTAGCTGACAAGTGAGGTACCTTAAGGCTACATATAAAGTCAGATTGAGCACCTCATTTTGCATCAATCAAAACTGAACTTTACGACGTTTACTTTTAGCTTAAAATAGCGCGCTCTCAGCCGTTCCTATTACGACCACCAAGAACTACGCCCTAACTCGGCTTCTAAATTAAATTATTAAAATATTCTAAAATGTTTAGACGGGGTGACTGTTTATTTACTTTAAATACAAATTTCAAGGCTGAATAATTTTAGGAAACGAGAAACATAAAATTTAGAGGTTACTTCTTGATTTTTTTCTATCAAGCGAACTTAAAGCTTTTGCGTTTTTTCCAAAGTTTTTAGATCAGCCCTATAGTTAGTCTACAATCTATACTATTTTTGTTAAACCGATCGACCAAATTATATAATGTGAAATGGTAATTTGAAGTTGTGCATCTGACCTTATACAGAGCCTTAATATGTTACCTCTATACCTTAGACAAAGTCGCAAGTGTAGGGATTTCTCTCTACAGTTTTATAGATGATTGAATGAAGAGCGGCGTATTTATGAAGAAAACAACCGCTAATGTGGAGTGCGTATATTTCACTGATTGTACGATGATTGTTTTGCAAAATAAGTAAACTATAAAATGCTTACGCTAAAGTATTACAAAATAATAATCTTTGGACAGTTGACTGTACATGCTGCCGAGAACAAAGAAGAATATAAATCTAGAAACTTAAATTATTTCATTTCTAATTTCTAAATATTGCAAATTAATTAAATAGTCTTAGGTGCACCAAAGTTTACTAATTGCACTTCTGGTGAGGTACTGTTGTCTGCCGTAGTCCTGTGCAGTGTCCGCGGCTGCGGCACCGGTATGTTCTGGACAGCGGGCGTCTTCCGTAGTCTCCTCCTAATGCAGATGATTCCCACGATAAGTACCGCCAGTATAAACAATCCCCCAACGCTGTATGATACGATATATAGGTGGACATCGTGTACAGTGAGAGATTGAGAGGATTGCTGCTTCAGTTCCTCAATCTGGGCCCCTAGTCTATTCCAACTGATTGAATTGTCTTCTTGAAAGACTGGTGGCGTAGCGTTGTCAAGCACGTTGGTCTTTAATATGCTGTTTAATATGGACATTTGTGGGATCTCCATCTTTTCAACTTCTGTGTTGATATGGTCGAAAAAGTTTTTATGTGAGAAGATGGTGAAGGTATTACCCTTCAAAGTGCAGCCTTGACCTAGACTCACGATGCCATTTCCCGACAGTGATTGTATTTCCGTATCAGCTGGACATAAAATGCGCACTGTGCATTCTTCGCAACAAGTGTATAGCCAGTCATTCTGCTTGTTTTGTAATTTGACCCATCTATCGGCGCAACTTAGTAGCTCGGAAGTACAGGTTGTTTCTTTATTTTGATCCATGTTTACTAACTTCAGATCACTAATAGATTGTCTTGTTCTCATATCGTAGATTGGTGTATCAATGGGACATAGTATGTTCTTTTGTGATGAATGAATGCATCTCTGCATGTCGTTTTGCGACAACAGAAGGGCTATGTCCTTTCTCAAGTTGAATGCCAAGTACGGGTATGCTGTTGTTAAACGATATGTGTGCAGTTCTTTCTTGTATGGTAGGCTTATGATCTTGTCCAATTCGTAAACTTCATTGGTGACTAGAGGAATTTTGATTTCCATAGATACGTTCTTAAGAGATTGTGTCATGAAATGAAACTGAGTGTTAATTATGCCTTCATGCCGTCGCAGGATATTATATTCTGATTCCACAATTAGTGTCTGGTTTCGGATGAGGTTTTGAAGATGATTTTCATTCAATGCAATTTTCTCAATATCCTTTTTGTACTGGTCAGCGAATCTATCGTCCAGTACTCCAAACAGGAAGCTTGCTACATTTCCAACTCCATTTATCAATCCTCGTTTGTATCGTTGTTTGTTTTGAAACTTGAGTATGTTATTGTAGTGAATGATTTCATTTAATTGGTGCTCCAACTGAAGTAACACGCCTTCATATTGATTATTTTTATGTTTATACATGGTGCGACAAACTTTCTTCAAATGAGTGATGTAAAGGCTTATATCTTCCACACCTTGCCAAAATGACGTCATATTATGGTAGACAACCAACTTCCACTCGTCTCTGATATGTTGAAGATCTGAGATCTTGTCAAAGTAAAAGGTTTGACTGCCATTCAGTTACGATACCTTGTACGATGCTGACGTTTGCTGAATGCTCGGTGACAACAGAGACATAAATATTAATGCTGTAGCGAATAAACCCCTTAATGCATTTCCGCGCACCTTTTGGCGTCCTTTGGATTTATTCTTTGTTGAGCTTAGCGTTGATGTTGGTTCCGCAGGTTGTGATGTGTCAACAGTTTGCTCAATTACGTTGTTGTTTACGGGCAACATATTTAACTTGTTTATTGGAAGTTTCAGAACATTGTTTTGCGTTTTTAACGTAACGACCCGGACATGTCCATCCTTTCCGGAGTGAATCTCATCGACGCGTCCCATTGCCCACTTGTCCGGGGGTAGGTTGTCTTCCTTGTTGATGACTAATTCAGTGAGGATCTCAAGCCTGGGCAGAGAAACTTCCTTGTTACGTGGCGTGACTTTTGATTTAGTGGCCACTAATTTTGATGTACATTCTCCTTTATGATTGAGTGTTACTATGTATATTGCACATGCGTAACTCTTTTCCGAGGCGTCACAGAATCCATGTATTTGAAATGAGTGTTCCATGCCACCCAAGTATTTTGGGATTGAGAATGTTGGAATGGTTTTCAGGTCATCTCTTATTTGTAACCATTCTTTGGAGAAGCTCTCTGGCAGTTTGTCGTCCCATGAGATATTCAACGACCATGTTTTTTGAAATAGAATCTTCGCTTTGATCGTAAGTTGTTGGTACCAGCCCAAAGGATCGTATATTTTAGCTACGTCGGATAGCAACTGTCGTTTAGTATATTGAGTCTTGTCTGTGTTACAATCGATGTTGTTTGAGAATGTAAAAGTGTCCGACGAAGCATTCCACTGTAGTCCAAGCGTTTTTCTTGATTCGGAGTCTCTAAATTCGAATGGGGCATTTAGTAGCTCTGATGGTAGATCCTTGATGAGTTTAGGTTCATTGCTGGACCATTTGCAAAGGTTCATACCGGCTTTTTTCAGAACAATTGATAGTTCATGTTGCAGTTTCTTTGCTTGATTGATTGAGTTACTTCCTGCCAACAGATCGTCCATATAAAAGGAATTCTCTAACGCAGAAGCTGCTAGTTTGAATGTGGCGGCATTATCTCGGCCTATTTGTTGTAACGTTCTCATTGCGAGGAACGGTGCGGCCTTTGTGCCGTAAGTGATTGTAGTGAGATGATATTCCCGAAGTAGGTCGTGAGGTGAGATTCTCCATACGATTGATTGAAGATGCTGGTCAGCCTCTCTGACGTGTATTTGACGAAACATTTTCTCAATGTCTGCTGTGATGACGTATTTGAACTGTCTCCACTTTAAGATGAGTGACAGTAAATCTTGCTGGAGATTGGGTCCGCTCTCCATCAGGTCGTTGAGACTTAGTCCTGATGATGTCCTTGAACTGGCATTGAATACAATACGCAGGGCAGTTGTAGTTGAGTCCAACTTTAGTACGGCGTGGTGAGGTAAATAACAAGCTGCACCGGTGCTTTGTGAGTCAGCCGGCCGCATGTGACCCAATTGTTCGTATTCATCCATGAATTTTTTGTACCTCTCTGATAATAACGAACTTTTGGACATCCTCTTTTCTTGTTGAATAAATTGTGCAACAGCCCTAGGTTTTGAATGTCCTAGCTGCTCCTCAAAGCCTGGTTTCATGGGGATGGCTTCTTCGTATCTACCATTCTCCAGTCTTTGGGTATTTGCTTGAAAGTGGTCCTCACAGTATTGTTCATTTACTGTTAAAGGACCGGATGATTGATTGATTTCTTCTACTTCCCAATACTTCTTGATGTCATCGAGATTTTTGATTACGACATTGCACGCAAATGTCTGAACTTGACCTGACAGGATCCAGCCCAGTTTAGTTTGTTGAGCTATAGGTGATTGATGTGCACCCTTGACGAGTCCGCTCATAATAATTTCGGAATAGACACTCGCGTCAAGTAAGATGTCTATAGGCTTAGACACATGGTACTGAGGATCTGCCAATCTTGTATGTTGAAGATGTTCCCATGACGTTCTTCTTAGTGTGGTACTGGGTAGGTTGTTGATAACTCTGGATACGACTAGAGCTTCGGTAGTGAACTCGTAGTCACCATAGATTGATTGACATTCCATAGTTACTTTTCCTTTGCTCTGTTTTGAGCTTGTGCCGATGCCTGATATTGATGCTTGATAATGTTGACGCCTCAACCCTAACAACTGGGCGGCGTTTTCGGAAACCAAAGATATCTGGCTTCCTTGATCTAGAAGAGCTCTGAAGTTGATGAATGTACCATCGGAGGCCTTGATATTGAGTGACAACGTTGTAAGTAGAATTTCTTCATCTTCGTTCGCAACATAATTTACATTATATTGGCGGGACTGTGAGTTCGATGACGACGCCGTGGCTGTAGGTACGGACGGCGGTTTTGGGTTAGCAGACACGGAAACCGCTGCGTCATGAATAATTGTATTGTGGTTTCCGTTGCAAATCTGGCATTTTTTTTTCGATGGACATATTGTGTCATTATGCTTGCGAAGACAATTTTGACAAATATGAAGTTTTTCAATCGTCTTTATGATTGTGTCAGCAGGTTGATTGAGAAATCGTTTGCACTGGAACAATTTGTGATCTAGGCCACAAAGTAGGCATTTATGCTTGTGTGATGTCGCAATTGCTTGATAGCTTTTTGTAACTGATTTTCGCAAGTTGATGTTGCTCCCTTTATACCACGATTGTTGTTGGTCAGGTTGTTTGACGGATGCTGCAGGTTCCTTGCCCTTCCTTTGATTAGGTTCGAGAGCCATAAATTTTCTCTCAATGAAAGCCATGAAATCGTCAAACACAGGTAAATCTCTCGGCGACGAGCGAGATATTTGAAAATCGGTGTAAGTGTCTGCATCCAGCTTCTTTGATACCAGATGCACCAGAATAGGATCCCATGTGGATGTGTCTATTCCCAGGTTATGAATGGCAAAAATACACTCCATTGTTGTGTCGTATAACTTCTTGAGTTCATATGACGTTTGCTTTTGAATGACTGGTTGGTTCAGAAAAACTTCAATATGATTGGTAAATAGAACCAAGGGATTGTTGAATCGATTTGTTAAAAGATTCCATGCCGTGTCATAGTTTTCTGCTGTAATGTTCAAGTGCTGTATGAGACGTTCGGCTTCTCCCTTAACTTTACTCTTGAGATGCTGCATCTTCTGAGTCTTGGTCAAGTACTTGCTCTTGTGAATACCTTCGTTGAACAGGTCATAGAACGTGGGCCACTGAGTGTACTTTCCAAAAAAGTCAGGAATATCAATTTGCGGAGTCGCAATACGAAGATGATCGGAAGAAGATAGTTTCCTGTTAAGCTTCTTCTTAATTTCCAGGTACCGACGCTCTGTAGATTCAAAATCGTGTTCGTAATCCTCATTGCTACCTTGCAAGATGTTATCTATGCGCAAATGAAGGTGATCAATGCTATTCCACAGACGTTGTAGGTTTTTCAACTCATCTTCTATCTCCCACTTCTCCTCCATGCGGCTGTCGTTGACCCTGTTTATGAGGCGCTCGAAGGCTCTGAAGTTTGTGCCTTGTTGACTGATTAGCTGTCCTACTTCATCTGTATCCGTGAAGATCGGTAGATGAAATTGTACCGTTGACTTTGGCTCAATCGGTTTATTGTATGACGAAATCATAATTTTCGTTTTTTCATAATAACTTTTCAACTCCTCATAGATGTTGCGGGAAAAGTAGTCGCAGGTTTTGTCTTCGTAAGATTGCAGTTTAGTGTTATTGAGGTCAAATTCTCTCCACAGAAGATCCAGTGTGTCCACCCGCTTGATGAGGTATTCGGTGGTTTTTCTTGCCGCACTGTCCTTCTTGAAATTGGTGTTGACGCTCTCAATCTCTCGAAGAATTTCACCTTGACGATTGAATAATACATCTGCCATGATGATTGAGTGAATGTCTTGAGCTTGCCGCGAAGATGATGTTTTGATTGATGTATGCTGGATTGAAGTCCGGCTGAAGTAACGTAGCTTGCTTTGATTGAATGTTCAGGCAGGCTAGCTGAATGCTGCGGCTACCTGACGAATGCTTGAGTGAAGCCCGACTGACTGTACGTGGCTTGCTTTGATTGAATGTTCAGGTAGGCTAGCTGAATGCTGCGGCTACCTGACGAATGCTAGAGTGAATGATGCTATGGACTGCAGATGTCTATAGATGCTGGTGAACCACCTCTCGAACGCAGATCACTGTCACTCGCGATGGTCCGTACGAAAGAGCGCTACCGCAGCCCTTTCGTGTGATTCAAGCACCTTCTCAATTAACTGGGGAGACCCGCTTGTGGGAGGCCAGCTAACCGATTGCTAACACACTAAGAGCAAACAGCAAACACCAAGTCGTAGTACTCGTAGTTTCGAAGGACCATAATGTAGGGATTTCTCTCTACAGTTTTATAGATGATTGAATGAAGAGCGGCGTATTTATGAAGAAAACAACCGCTAATGTGGAGTGCGTATATTTCACTGATTGTACGATGATTGTTTTGCAAAATAAGTAAACTATAAAATGCTTACGCTAAAGTATTACAAAATAATAATCTTTGGACAGTTGACTGTACAGCAAGTGTTCTGGGTACCCTACCGAGGACAGCGACTTGGTCTGGGTTTTTTTATTGATAAGTGGCGTTGGGCTATTTCTTTAATGTATTTTAGGATGGATATACAGAATACAATAGCTTTAAAGACTTATTTTATGATTTAATGTTCTTGTTTAATTAATAATAAAATTAAAGAAAAAAAATATTGTTAAAAATACAAAAAAGTACAAAAATAGTAAAACACAATTATTAAAGTTTTTGACAGGAAATGTTTGCGAAGCGAACCTTATCTAACGCACTAAAATTTATTGTTTCGCAATAATAAAGTTCAGGGTAATGAACTTTTGTAACCAAGAAATATAACTTTCGAAACCTATTTTATACTTCAAATTATTTAATTATGGAACACAGTTTTAATAAAATTGTGTTGTGATTAAAGTTACCGTTACTGCCTCGGGGAAGTTGTTTTACAAAGTTTTGATTAAAACAATACGAATGCCCCCCCCCTGGAGGGAAACAACCCTAAATATTGAAGGTAGCAAATTTTATATACAGAAACCTTTATTTTGTTTTTTAAGTAAAGAAAAACTGCATTAAAAAATATTAAAGTCACCTGTCTGAATCGAACTAGACTAATGGGTAAATAAACATCCTCTATTTATATGATATCGATCGAAAGGCTCAATCACACATAACCATCAAAACCAAATTCTTCTTACTAACATAGTGTCCTAAATTAAAGGAAAACCATGAAATTGAACAATCATATTTTGTAAAGTAGGTATACATAATACTTTACTCGTTACAAGTCAAATTTAATCTTATAAAAATATATATAATAAAATAATGAATGTACATGAACTAAATTAAATGTTTATTTAACTTATGTAGCAATATATATAAGATTAAAATGATAGGTAAAATATATAATTATACCAATCAACCGCCCGAACCGCTCCGCTCCAACTTAAAAACTGGGATACTTTTTAGTTTTAGTGTAATCTACAATATAGATAAACACAAATAGTTACCGCGGTCTATAAAATACAAATGAACATGAACAGTTACCACCGTCTTATAATGAACATGAACTGTTGCCACCGTCTTATAATGAACATGAACTGTTATCACCGTCTTATAATGAACACGAACTGTTGCCACCGTCTTATAATGAACCTGAACTGTTGCCACCGTCTTATAATGAACGTGAACTGTTAAATTCAAAATTCAAAATTCAAAAAGTTTATTTTGCAAAGTAGGTATATATAATACACGTTTCACAAGTCAAATTTTAATCTTATAAAAATATATGTAATAAAATAATAAATGTACATGAACTACTTAGATTAAATGTTTTTTTTAATTTATGTAGCAATATATATACGATTAAAATTATAGGTAAAATATTATTATACAAGATGAAATCCAATCAACCGCCCGAACCCATACCGGAGACCCGGCCAGGGACCAGGAACAGGTTCAATGATCACCAACCGAGCCCCCAGCACGAATCCAGGCAGCCGACCAAATCCCATCTTATATACTACATAGTAATAGGTTACATATATAAATACATGCCTACCTCCGCCCATTCGATTAGTCTTGCTAAGAAGAACGGGCAAGAAACTTGGCAAGATCATGTCTTTTTTTTTTAACATAAACTTATACTATACATCAAATTACTTATATCTACTTTAACCAAGGGATAAGAAAATACAAGACAGCAGGAATTCAGGTTAATGAAAAAAGAAAAACATATATATCTTTGCCTACCTGTCTCATATAGTCTATTTCCTTTTACAGTCTGTAATTAATTAATGTTAACTCTTAAGAGGAATCAAAAGTTAGGAAATTATATTAATTAATTAAATTATTACCTACTTTCATTAAAATCAGTATCACTATAACACCATGCTTCACCATCATCCAAATATTCATTTATTTTATAATATGCCTTTTTCAGTAGGCCCTGCTTAATATACTGTTTAAACTTATTCTCTGTTACCACCGTCTTATAATGAACATGAACTGTTGCCACCGTCTTATAATGAACATGAACTGTTGCTACCGTCTTATAATGAACATGAACTGTTGCCACCGTCTTATAATGAACATGAACTGTTATCACCGTCTTATAATGAACATGAACTGTTTCCACCGTCTTATAATGGACATGAACTGTTACTACCGTCTTATAATGAACATGAACTGTTGCTACCGTCTTATAATGAACATGAACTGTTACCACCGTCTTATAATGAACATGAACTGTTGCCACCGTCTTATAATGAACATGAACTGTTGCTACCGTCTTAAATGAACATGAACTGTTGCCACCGTCTTATAATGAACATGAAATGTTATCACCGTCTTATAATGAACATGAACTGTTACCACCGTCTTATAATGAACATGAACTGTTGCCACCGTCTTATAATGGACATGAACTGTTACCACCGTCTTATAATGAACATGAACTGTTGCCACCGTCTTATAATGAACATGAACTGTTACCACCGTCTTATAATGAACATGAACTGTTACCACCGTCTTATAATGAACATGAACTGTTGCCACCGTCTTATAATGAACATGAACTGTTCATTGTCTAATAAGAACTGTAAGAGCATTAGGAGTACTAACAACATAAGAATTTGAAAATTAATCTTAAACCACTCAACATTTTCACAACTTTATTTAAGCTCCTTAAGTTTTCATTTTACAACTAAAGCCCAGTTGTTATAAAAGCGGAAGGTGATTTATCTTCAACTGAAACATTTCAAAAGAACGTTCAAAACATTTTTGGTATTTATCAAATAATAAAAATACCGTTTTGTGCGTCGTTAGATACGTTACAACGCAAATTATTACGATACGAGGTGAAAGCTTTCTGCTGTAAATATTTTTAGTACCGACCTATTTACGTTTTACGGTTCTTGTTTAGAACTTTCAGAATTTTGACAAAGTTTTACATATTATGAGTTTGCACATAATGCATCATTGATCATGAATGTACACCACCTACGCTTTCTTATTACTATATCTTACACTTTTACCACAAAGGTTATCTGCAAGAAATCCCTTGGAGCGATAAACCCGCCCATTGCAGCTCAAATTTGTTTTGTTTCCCCATGGTGTGCAATAAACTTGTTATGTTATGTAATCGTCAGTAGATACATAGTACTGATTCAGGACTCGACTTGAGAAATTACAAAATATATTTTTTTTACATACAAACGTGCAATCAGATATCTTTGACACATGCTATTACTACATATGAACGTGCAATCAGATATCGTTGACACATTCTATTACTACATATAAACGTGCAATCAGGTATCTTTGACACATGCTATTACTACATATGAACGTGCAATCAGATATCTTTGACACATGCTATTACTACAAATGAACGTGCAATCAGATATCTTTGACACATGTTATTACTATATATGAATGTGCAATCAGATATCTTTGACACATGCTATTACTATATATGAATGTGCAATCAGATATCTTTGACACATTATATTACTACATATAAACGTGCAATCAGATATCTTTGACACATGCTATTACTATATATGAATGTGCAATCAGATATCTTTGACACATGCTATTACTATATATGAATGTGCAATCAGATATCTTTGACACATGCTATTACTACAAATGAACGTGCAATCAGATATCTTTGACACCTGCTATTACTACATATGAACGTGCAATCAGATATCTTTGACACATGCTATTACTACATATGAACGTGCAATCAGATATCTTTGACACATGCTCTTACTATATATGAATGTGCAATCAGATATCTTTGACACATGCTATTACTATATATGAATGTGCAATCAGATATCTTTGACACATGCTATTACTATATATGAATGTGCAATCAGACATCTTTGACACATGCTATTACCACATATAAACGTGCAATCAAATAACTATATTTGAACGTGCAATGCCAGTTTTGTTTCTTACTTTAGTAATGTAGATTAAAATATTAAAGGAACAAAGTTTTAAATAATTTTCTAAACGAGGCGGTATAAGTTTACTTGCTAGTCTTCTCTCTTTACGGAGGTTCTATAATAATGTAGAACCTTGTAAGGCGTTGAGAATACAAGTTCAAAAGCTTCAACAAAGTTAGTAGATTTGAGAAGCTTCTAGTGAGAATATTTTACTACTGTGTATATTCTACAACTAACTTGCACAAGAATTTTTATGAATTATCAAAGACAAAAAACGATTTTTGCCCCATGCTACCATTGCTTTTATCTTTTGATAGAATGCACGGGCCATCGTAAATTTAACAGCCTTCTTGAAATATCGTTTGCAAAGATTGTCTTTTTATACACCCTGAACTCACAAATGTATTTTTGCCCACCAATGTGAGAAGAATCAAAATATTGGAAATATATGTTCTTGGGAACTTTGGGAATGAAAGAACGAATGAAAATGGTGAAAGTTTATTAGATATTTGTTTGGAGTGGAACCTTTCAGTGACTGACACTATGTTCAGTCACAAGAAAATCTTCATATATACGAAATAGAGGAATGAATCTAAGACTATAATAGATTTTGTGATAGCTGATGAGAGATTGAAGAACAGAGTTGTAGGGTGAACCGAGGCTCTAACGTTGGCACGGATCATTATCTGGTAATGAACCGGATGAATGGTTTGTTCGAGCGTTGGCGTCAAAAGTGCCTATAACTATGTTAGAGAGAACTAAGGTTGAAAGATTGCAGGATAACGATGTCAAGGATTAATATAAGAAACTTTAAAAAAGTTTAACTTATTTGTATGAAAAAAATGGTAAGAGGGATTATGGGAATCGTTAATTTTTTTTTATGTTAGATGTAGCCGCCGAAGTTTGTGGTGTATCCAGAAGAAAGAGTGGAAGAAAAGAGTAATCCGAATGGTGGGACAATGATTTTAAAAAGGTTGTGGAAGAGAAGAAGATATGGTTAGACTTATTAGCTATATAAGAGGTTATTGAAGGAGCAAAGATACGGTACAAAGTATTAAAAAAGAAAGTATAAGAAATTGTTGCAATAAAGAAGGAAGAAGTGGAAAAAAGTGTGACAGGAAGTTTTCTGACCATTTTAAGGCCGACAGTAAGATGTTTCGGAAGTTGGTAAGACAAACCCGCCGAAAATGAAAGACATCTAGACTGAGTGTTATAAGAGATAAAGATGGATGTGTGTTGAACGATGAATAACTATTATGAAAGTATGTTTGAATGCGAGGAGTCACAGATGACTCCTCAAGATAGTCGCTATGTCAAATGTCATCGTCCTGCTATATAAAGGAAAAGGTTCACAGCAGGACTGCAAAAGCTACCGTGGTATAAGTCTTTTTATTATTATTGGCAAGTTGAATTATTACGAGGGTGATGGATGGAACCGAAGAAAAAATTTGGGATGTACAAGTGGGATTTCGAAGAGGTATAGGTTGCGTGGAAAAGATATTATCTTTACGAAACATATCTGAAAAATGTCTGAGAAAACACCAAAAGATATTTTGTGCGTTTGCGGATTTAGAAAAACCTAGAAGGACGTATGGTGAACAAATTGGCGATATATTGAAGAAGGGCAATTTTAAAATAACTCGGAATAGAAGAGCTTATATGACTAAATTAGTGGATGTGGAAGAGATGAAAGAGGTGTGTCTGGATCGTAGCATATGGAAATCTGTAGTCTCTGCTTACCCCTCTGGGAGTCAGGCGTGAGTGTATGTATGCACCGCGTGATGCAAGCGCCAATTCTTAATGTTTCTTCAGAAGATAAGTCCCCACTTTCACCATACAAAATGTGTTCGAATGAGAGAATAACAAACATGAAAAGCAAAACGTTTTGTTTTGCAACTGCCTGTCATCCACGTAGATTTATCGTACAAAAATGTATGAAAATGTTTAAAAAACCCATCTCGCCTCTTGCAATTATTAGTCATATTTGGAACTGAATGACATGCTTTTTGTTTTCAAAATTAAGTTTGGAAAATTTAGTATCTCTGCTAAGCAAGTAATCAGTCGAACAGCACTCAGTATGCATTAAAGTCATTATGGCAAATAAAACTCACTGCAATGAACAAATATGTGAGATAAACACAGTAGAATAAATAAAAACTAGTGAAAAATATAAATTACCTCGCTAAATCACAAAACAACTAATCAAATCACAAGCACGCACGTAAACAATGAAATGGCGACAAATACTAAATACTTCTAAACTTAGGAAAAAATCATTCAGAACTACACTTCTAATTAAAAATGTCTAACTTGCAATGTATTTTCTCATGGCATTCGTATTTTTAATTCAGCGGTCATATTCCCTGTACTTGTCGACGTGACGCATCAGAAAGAAAAAAAAAACGCTAAAAACGTTATAATTAGAGAGAGACAAAGTAACGTATCTCGAAAATTTGTAGCCTAACCTTGAAGCCAAACTTTAGTACTTGCTTCTGCTTTTACTCGATATGCGCGTGAATTGTGACGTTGCGACATTTGGCTCTCTGTAGGACTTGCAGGAGTGAGCACGCAGCGGCAACATAGCAGAAGTACGGCTATACTAAATAGGCCTTTTCCCAATTTTGCGCAAACATAGCGCGGCGCGCATTGATGAGTTTTGGTATGTGTATAAAAAGATTTGCTATTCGGTTGCGTGAAGGTGTTTTTTTTTTGTAATACTTGGAAGTTAGAATCACACAAAAATAATTGTACATTAAAACAATGAATGGTGGATTCAGGTTTGGTCGGTTGTGTTTGGAGGTATTTCTGAAAGGTAAGCCTGTGGGAATCGGCTTCTATGGACACTTGGCCACTGACATATATTTATATTTTAATACGGCAAAAATTGAATTTAAGATGGTCGCTGTTTCCTATCAAAAATTCAAACATATGGCCCTAAGTATTATATTTCCTGAAATATATTTGCTTTTGTGCGGTGGTTCCACATTTTATTGCTATGTTGGCCCTACCTACTTGGCTTTAGCTTTTACTTTGGCTCAGTAAAAGCGCTTAAAAAACGCAGAAATATCTTTCTTACACAATCTGTGCCTTCTCATTACGTACATGTACTGTCGTGGCTCATTCTGTAATCAATTTAAACAAAGCCTAAGAAATAAAACAGAATGAGTGTTCCTCCGTTCAGTCGACTCCAAGTCAGATAACTTAGTCGATTATAACAAGTTACTGTGGAGGACGCAACGGAAGTAGCTCCCAACGAACACTGGCGCCACGTACCGTCACCGCCAGAAATACTTTCACTTTAATTTTTATATACATCGTCGTCATGGCGTGAATCCCCGAGGGGGTGTCAGAGGTGTTACCAATTATGAAGTGTGAAATGTAAGTCCACACTTGCACACCGTTGTTTCACTGACAGTTATTCTGTCCCAACGTGATGGGTGGTGACACCTATACTTCGGGCAGAAAATTATATTTTTTAATATGTATAAAAAGAAGGTTGTGTCACATAACAGAGAGAGCAAAGCACTTTTGCGATATGAAATCGTATAGCGCAACATGAGTAAATATATTAGAACTACCTCCAACCTCCATAATGTAAAATAATTAAAACTCGCAGGAGCTGACATACTAAATTAATATTAGATGCGGCTCTATAATGTATATTATTTATTCCTATATTTTTGCAAGTGTATTATTTTATTAAACTTAAGTAGATAACCTTACTCTTTTTTTGCCTTGTATTATATCAAATTCAATATTTCATGTTAAAATTTACTAGTAATAAGTGTATAAACTGTACCTAAATTAAGTAAATAAATACATTTTTATTTTTTCCAAATAATGGCGGCAGTAGTTGGCAAACATTTTAAATCGTAAGTAATAAAATAACTATAATTTAAAACGCGGGTGTACCGAGTGTGGGCTGTGACTTGCATTTCACAGTTCACACTTGGAACACCACTGACACCCCCTCGGGGATTCATGTCGTGACGATATATTTGTATTTATATATAATTTTGTTAGTTACGTCTTGTTGCCTCTGCATCCTAGTTGTTGAGTTTCCAATTACTAACCTGGACGCCGATTCTCACTTCATTAGCAAATAATTCGTATACGACTCTAAGGCGTATGACTTGAATTCTACATAAAAAAGTCGAACGACAGCCAAAATCTGTATTCTGAACGCCATGCTACATTGAATTCGAATGAAAAATGGTAATTACCATGCGACCATATGACACCTCAAAACGAACGAAATTTATTAGCAAATTTGCGCATACGACTTTGTGAGAATACATAAAACTGATTTTTATGCGACAAATGTCTAATCCTTCGAGTATTTTGCGTCTACGCTTTCAATTCGCATGGGCGAGAATCTGGGCCCTGGAGCTCAAATCCCATAGGGACACCATTCGTTTCTGGTCTAACTACTTGCCAGGGAAAATGTTTAGATTAGTAGTTAATAGAGACAGTTGTTTCTTGAGTCCCTGCGCGTTTCTCCAGGTTGGTGGTAGAAAGTAAAGCACCCGGCTTGTTTTATGCGTCACTTTAGATTACCCACAGCAAAGGAAAGATCCATCTCGGTCCATACCCCGTATCCCAGAATAAAGATTGCCATAATGCTATAAATTGGTAAAATAAAATGTAAAATATAATAAAATATAATAAAATTATAATGTATTATAATAAATCAGCAACACAAAGTGAAGGTCGAGCATTTTTTCGGCTTACAGTCCAGCAGTCACGCACACAGACACACCCTCACACACACAGTCGCGGCACACTTTGATGTGTGTAATTATTTGCGGGTAATTCCCTAATTTTGTTAACCCTTCTTGTTCCGCCTTGTTTTACTCACGAAGATCATTCGGGTTATTTTATTTTAATGAGACTTTATTTTGTTTTGAGGTCATGGAGCAAAAATGAAAGGAACAATTTACGTAATTTACTAATTTTCTCTAAACCTCTTCCGTTGCGAATCTACTTAAAGTTATCGTGCAGTGTATGTGTATATAATAACCCCAATCAATTGACAATATTACATCCAAACATTATCTCTCCGACTGTAAACGCTGTGTATGTATGTGCTGTGTAAAAGCGTGTTTTAAGTTTGTGTGCCGATACATTTTAAACATGCATAAAATAACAAAATTTTGCCGGAAAAGTCCATCTGACACTAAACTATGTTCGCAAAATGCAATAAATCACATTTATTTAATATCTGTAATTCAAAAATAAGAAGAACCATCTTAACTTGTACGTTTTGTAGAGGATACGAATCGTTCCCCTTAATGGTAGTGTAGCCGTCCTAGAAAGTCTACGGCGTAGCAGTGTTGGCTGTGTAGCCATCCTTGAAGGTGTACGGTGTAGTAGTATTAGCAGTGTAGCCATCCTAGAAAGTCTACGGCGTAGCAGTGTTGGCTGTGTAGCCATCCTTGAAGGTCTACGTTGTAGTAGTATTAGCAGTGTAGCCATCCTAGAAAGTCTACGGCGTAGCTGTGTTAGCTGTGTAGCCATCCTTGAAGGTGTACGGTGTAGTAGTATTAGCAGTGTAGCCGTCCTAGAAAGTCTACGGCGTAGCAGTGTTGGCTGTGTAGCCATCCTTGAAGGTCTACGTTGTAGTAGTATTAGCAGTGTAGCCATCCTAGAAAGTCTACGGCGTAGCTGTGTTGGTTGTGTAGCCATCCTTTGAGGTCTACGGTGTAGTAGTATTAGCAGTGTAGCCGTCCTAGAAAGTCTACGGCGTAGCAGTATTGGCTGTGTAGCCATCCTTGAAGGTCTACGGTGTAGTAGTATTAGCAGTGTAGCCATCCTAGAAAGTCTACGGCGTAGCAGTGTTGGTTGTGTAGCCATCCTTTGAGGTCTACGGTGTAGTAGTATTAGCAGTGTAGCCATCCTAGAAAGTCTACGGCGTAGCAGTGTTGGTTGTGTAGCCATCCTTTGAGGTCTACGGTGTAGTAGTATTAGCAGTGTAGCCGTCCTAGAAAGTCTACGGCGTAGCAGTATTGGCTGTGTAGCCATCCTTGAAGGTCTACGGTGTAGTAGTATTAGCAGTGTAGCCGTCCTAGAAAGTCTACGGCGTAGCAGTGTTGGTTGTGTAGCCATCCTTTGAGGTCTACGGTGTAGTAGTATTAGCAGTGTAGCCGTCCTAGAAAGTCTACGGCGTAGCAGTGTTGGTTGTGTAGCCATCCTTTGAGGTCTACGGTGTAGTAGTATTAGCAGTGTAGCCGTCCTAGAAAGTCTACGGCGTAGCAGTGTTGGTTGTGTAGCCATCCTTTGAGGTCTACGGTGTAGTAGTATTAGCAGTGTAGCCATCCTTGAAGGTCTACGGTGTAGTAGTATTAGCAGTGTAGCCGTCCTAGAAAGTCTACGGCGTAGCAGTGTTGGTTGTGTAGCCATCCTTTGAGGTCTACGGTGTAGTAGTATTAGCAGTGTAGCCATCCTAGAAAGTCTACGGCGTAGCAGTGTTGGTTGTGTAGCCATCCTTTGAGGTCTACGGTGTAGTAGTATTAGCAGTGTAGCCATCCTAGAAAGTCTACGGCGTAGCAGTGTTGGTTGTGTAGCCATCCTTTGAGGTCTACGGTGTAGTAGTATTAGCAGTGTAGCCGTCCTAGAAAGTCTACGGCGTAGCAGTGTTGGTTGTGTAGCCATCCTTTGAGGTCTACGGTGTAGTAGTATTAGCAGTGTAGCCGTCCTAGAAAGTCTACGGCGTAGCAGTGTTGGCTGTGTAGCCATCCTTGAAGGTCTACGGTGTAGTAGTATTAGCAGTGTAGCCGTCCTAGAAAGTCTACGGCGTAGCAGTGTTGGCTGTGTAGCCATCCTTGAAGGTCTACGTTGTAGTAGTATTAGCAGTGTAGCCATCCTAGAAAGTCTACGGCGTAGCAGTGTTGGTTGTGTAGCCATCCTTTGAGGTCTACGGTGTAGTAGTATTAGCAGTGTAGCCGTCCTAGAAAGTCTACGGCGTAGCAGTGTTTGCTGTGTAGCCATCCTAGAAAGTCTACGGCGTAGCAGTGTTGGTTGTGTAGCCATCCTTTGAGGTCTACGGTGTAGTAGTATTAGCAGTGTAGCCGTCCTAGAAAATCTACGGCGTAGCAGTATTGGCTGTGTAGCCGTAAAGATACATCGCTATATAAACGTTATTTCTGTTAGTAAAGTAATAATATTTAACTACAGAATAGGTTTAACGTTTTTGTTACACATTTGTTCTTGGAAATCAACAAGTTGGTTACTTTAACGTGTTTGTTACAACTTTGTTCTCGAAAATTGACAAGTTGGTTACTCTTCGAACTTGATTTATTTATTTTCTCTGATTTGGTATATAATAGAGAAACAATTTAAAACACGTATGAAGGCAAATATTTTTTCATGACGTCATATGTTACTGTTACTTTATATAGATATTTTTAAGGCAATTCTGAAGGCTTTAATTTTAGTTTTAGCACTGTCAAAATTTTAAATTTTCCATTGTAATTTATCTTCTGTTCCTAACTAAAATTTAGTTTTGACAGCACTAAAACTAAAATTAAGACCTTTTAAATCGGATTTATTATGTCAGTAAATAAATATGCAAAAGTTTAATAAGTAAAAAAAAAAAAGTTAAACTTAACTTAATAAGTAAACAATATGTACACCCCACTCAGAACGACTCCTCGTACTATCTCTCATCTTTCACTCTTCACTCCCATAGTAACGGTGAATGGAGTCTTCGTATATAAATATAAAAAGCTCGTCTGCACAAATATAACTACAAGATTTTCTTTGGGTTTTGTTTCCTGTGATTAAACTGACCAGAGAAACAAAGCGAAATGTGGTGGCTGAGTTTAATTCAGTAAGCATGGGCGAAAAACTAGTTTTCAATAAAATCTAGTATGTATTTCAGTATTGCATGACTTTCAGTAATTTAAAGCTAAATCAAATAGGATGCCGATCTATTTAAAGGCAGATTAACGGACTATCAATTTAAAGGTAGATTAAATAGGACGCTGGGCTAATAATTTAAAGGTTGATTAAACTTTATTTTCCACTTTCTGAAAATACTGTGAAGTAAACATGCATGCCTTAAAAGCGTATATTTGTGTCCGAACGATAAGACTCACTATCTATTCTTGCAACGCCCAAAAAACTTTTAAAATGACCACAAATTCAGCATTGGTACAGATCCAGAGATTTTTTTTCTCTTCTTTTAAAAGGACTCTCAGTCGTATGCATTTCTTTATATCCGGGCTTCAGGAGGCTGTCACGTTGCAATGTTAAAATGGTAGATGAAAAGAGGATCCATGCTACCCGTAGAGTTGATTTCCTCTGTGGTGTTACCGGACAATAATCACCTCCGGCACTTTCTCAGTAAATATGTACCAAAAAGCTTTTTGTTATAATTTAAATACGTTATTACAGCAGAACGGATACGTGTACAAATCCCGTCACAAAATCACGATACGTAGCAATTATTTACCCTTATATCGTAGATGCTCATATAAAATGACACGATTGCTTAAACTCTACAAGCACTATGTGTATTCAGTAGATAACTGAACCGTCAGCAAACTATTACCAAACCCTAACGTCAAAACTGATCCGACAGGTCACTGTTTAAAATTAAAATTAGCTCAGTCTATCCCCCCCCCCTCGCCCCTCACATGCCGTTCCTCGCTGCCCGCACACTCGACATGCAATTATATCCGACGTAATTGGTATGAAATTCGGGTTCGTCATGGAATAATGAACCTTGTTTGCTTGAGGATCTCGCCCTGATTGTTATAGCACGGTCGAGCCGTGTATGAGCTCTCTTGTCTAATTATTTAATCTGTGGCGCAGCTGGTTTGCTCTGTTTTAGTTTCCAGTCACACGTTTTGACCTTCAATTACGAGTTTTTGCGGCGGGAGAGTCTCTATTTTGTTTAAAGTTCAAACTAGACTTCCATAAAATTTAATTTCTTCTCTTTTTTAGTTTAATTCAGTCTAAACTCATATGTATAAATGTATTTAATACCGCCTTAAAAATTCAAATGGAGCAAATTTTTCGGCAGTTACATTGTTTCGCCGCAGGCTTAACAGGATTTTACCTTTTAGTTGTCTCTTTAAAGAGGTTGAAACCTCTATAAGGGTACCCTATCTACCTACCCTACTAATGTTGGGCTAGCTCTCCCTTACAGAAGGTACTCGTGTTCCGAACGTGACGACCGACCGTTACCACGAGTCCAGGGTGCCTTGGCAAGATAATAGTGGAAATAAATTGTTAATTGTTTTTGTGTCAATAATGTTTAATTATATAAATATAAATGTTACACTGTTATGTTATTACAAGAGAAAAATTTATGACGGCCCCATACCGTTGGTCGAAATATATTGAATAATATTTTTTTTGTTGTTTTAATGCTAATAAATAAAAGAAGAAACAAATTAAGCTTACAAAAGCAAAATATAATATATTTGTTAACATTACAAGAGAAAAAGGAATATAAAATTTTATGTTGTAAATTATGTTGATGTTTATGAGTGGCACGAAACCAACTGACGTTTCTACAATATTTTAGGCTTAACTATGTGTCGCTGTCAGTATTGATTCTATTTCGTCATCCGGAAAGTACTATAAACTTGTCCTTAATACTTGTGGGCGCCGTGTCAGCAAACTTGACTTAAGTAAACTATGTCAATAGGAAATCATTATTAAGAAATGTTAAGATAATCTAAATGTGTGGACAAAGTCCATACAACCTCTATCTTAATATATAAAATCGTAAGCTGACTGACTGTTGATATATCAACGCACAGCCCAAACCGCTGGACCTACAGACTTGAAATTTTGCACCTCGTGCAGTGTAGGCAAGCAATAAGGAAGGATTTTAGGAAATAGGGGATGAATGTTTGTATGAAAGTCCGTCAGTTTTGAAGTTAGAGTCTTTATATTTTGTGTTTAGACTGACAATTGAAAATTACTTTATACGTGTCTCAGCGTTTGTGATAATTCCAACCTCGAAGGGGTGAAAAGGGGGATGAAGTTGTCTTTGGAAAGTCTTTCATTTTCAAGGTAAAATGATTAAATTTATTATTTAGGCAGTCCGTCTGTCCGTCCGTATAAGCTGGACACTTGGTAAGTGGTCAAAACCAAAGTTCAATGACCCTTTTAGCGAAAAACGCAAAATAAAATTTGCGTCCTTTACTAATTTAAGAAAAACTTCAATTAGTATAGGAAACCTATTTTTTTTGTAGTGTTTTCATCCCAAAAAGGGTCACTGAACCCAGTCCTAACCAGTTACCGAGTCTCCAGTATGTATTTTTGGCTATATAATTAGAAGTGACCTAATGTAGGTACCTCACAAATATTGCAAGTATTAGGAGACATAAGACATAACATTTTATTTTCGTAACTATTATTTCGTAACTATTATTTCGTAACTATTATTTCGTAACTATTATTTCGTAACTATTATTTCGTAACTATTATGGAGTGTGTTTACTTTCGTAAGTACTTTCTAAATCCAATAAAAGGAATAGAAAATGAGTGTTTTGATGTCCATAAAAATTTTAGGAATGAGTTATTGTTCTTTTGTCTTGCGGATGCTCTTCTCTCATTTTAGGTACATCATCACTACATAGTATAAAACAAAGTCGCTTCCCAACAGATTTCGATGCGGTTTTTTTAATAGATACAATGATTCAAAAGGAAGATTTATATGTATAATACATGCCCGTGCGAAGCCGGGGCGGGTCGCTAGTATTACATAATTCTGACTATGACCGCTTTAAGGTAGGGCCACTGAGTGATGGCACTTATGACAGCTGCATTTAGTGATGAGGTACATTTCAAATTTCGGTTAAAAATAAAAATCAAGTGTGAGTTTATTCAACATTAGATACGTCATTCAACATTCAACATAATGATACAAAAGGAAAATGTGCCAAAACCAGTGGCGTAGCTATCGGAGGGCTATGCGGTGTAGTGCCCCGGGGCCCCCAAGAGATGTTTAAATATCTAAATCGAAAAAAGTATTTTACTATCATTTATTTTCGTTTAGTTTAACTTCGTCATTGTTTTGTTTATAATTAAATATTATTGCGTAACTTGGCGACCTCAAACACGACCTATAAAAAAAGATAAACTTATTTAAAAAAAATTCTTTGTTTCTATACGAATTCTATTGCACAATAAAGCAACATTCAAATCGAAAAATAATAACTGAAACAAGTAGTACATCACTATCAACAATGAAGTATTAAATTTTTTAATTCACACATGCTTATAAATAATTACGATACTTTGTAGGCATTTAAACGTCATAGGCGCCATCACTCAGTGGCTCTACTGTAGTTACTCAGCAACGGCTTCAAGACAAGGACGCTTGTGAAGTGCGAAGAAGCAAAAATGCAAAAAATCGTAAGTTGCTGTCTGACTTAACTTCGATAATACTATAACTATGATGTTATATGTTGTTGCAGCCCGCAGATATGTTTTTAATAAATAAAAAAGGTAAATATGGGATCCGTGAAAAAGGTAAGAATGTTGATTTTAAATAGGTAAGTATAGGTAGTTAATTTATAAGGGAGTGCGGTCAGCAACAGTTCAAGCTATACAAAATGTCACTTTTCTACATTACAGTAATGAACTCTGTTTTGGCATCGTAAGATTCATATTACACTGTGTTTTTTACAGATTATAATAGCTTGACGAGTTGCCGACAGTACGAAAGAAGTAGGTGTTATTCGTACTTATGAAGCAACATATCTACTGGCCATTGGAATCAGTTAACCGTGTGTAGTATATGTGTGTATATGTACTGGTCATATCGTAAGTTTGACGATATCGTAAAGTATGAAATCGAAAATCTTTCACCAAAGGCGAAAAAATAGGTGCAACAACGAGCGGAGCGTGTTAGGTTTATATAAGCGAAGCGGAGCGAGGGAACGTCTTTAGTTTTAACAAAAATACGATCCGCCCAGGTATATCATAATATCTTCAAACTTACGATATGAACACAACATATACATGTCGTCGCCATGTGGTTAGATCAGCTTCCTAAATGGCTAGCCTTTTGGTTTAAATGGTATTTCTGGGTGGTCATAAAAAAATAACCACAAAGCGCGACTCGCCATACCTAACCTATCGGCTCTCTTCTGCGCTGCAGAACTTCCAAAAAACTAATTTCAATCAGAAGGCTGATTTAACCACATGGCGTCGACACACGCACCAGCAGCTAGGCTTAGTTTAGGATCGGTTAACCGTGTGTATGTTTGTATTTAAATAAAATTGTCCAACTCTAATAAAAGTTCAGATAAGTATCCGTATTGTCACCAGTCCTATACAAAGGACCTAAATCTGGAAAGGTGCAAAGGGTGCGGGAATATAATAGCTCCAAAATGGAGCTATTGCGAGGTTTGCGGTATCGAGACACAACGTACGAAACGTTTAAAACGCGCAAAAAATTTGTCTAGCTGCGCAAAAATACCGTGGATACGGTAACTTCTCAACGGACAACAGCAGACCTCCCGAGTTTGGGCTTATTTGGTCGGTCTTAATGAGTGTGTCTGTAAAATATGGTGACTATTTTTTAATGATGAGACTTGAAGGTGGATACGATATCTCCTCAACGGACAATAGCAGACCCTTCGAATTTGGGCTTATTTGATTAGCCTTGATTAGTACTTTAGTAAAACATAGTGACTAAGGTCGGATAATGGCACTGGAAGGTGGAAACGGCAACTCAAAAGGATAATTGAGGATTTCCCTTGATGCTTGGGCTGACGATAAAGTCATAAGGCTTGAAAAATCATGTTCCTTTGTTTACCTCATTAACGAAAATTTATTTAACGCAGGTGAAGCCGCGGACAAAAGCTAGTTGTTCATAAAATTCAAAGCCCTTTGGGCAAACTAACAATAACGCCGCAAAGATGAAGATCAAATCTAAATGGAAAACAATAAACAGTGAAACACAAAGCCTCAGACGTCACATGACCAACTTTAGTAATACAAGCCATAAACAAACCCAAACTATCCCAAAAACGAGCCACAAGCAATCTAATCTCCATCTCATTAAACAAGCCATTAGAACTTCCTCCACTCCATAAAATTAAGCAGCAATTCGATTATTCAGCAGTAACCGCTAAGGAATTAGATGGAACAACCGTATTACCACACGAGCAATAAAAGTCCAAGTCACTCTTCATAAGCGAGGCCGGCCGAGAATTGCTTAATTCCATTTTATTGTCAAATGCACCTGACGTTGCTCCAGTCTACACCGCGCCACTTCCCGCCACACCATTACAGTCGCCACACTTTCCGAACACCCGACACATTAGTACTAGTTATACCACATATCGAGCTATAAGCGACAGTGCTCCCGTAACGCAAACACTCGAGCTGCCTTGCACGTAGCAGACAAAAATTTTCCTTAAGCGATTCTGTGCTGTCTTGAGTCCAAACGTTTTTTAAATCTATTTCCTCTGAAATAAGATTAGCTTTGGCTGTAACGTGGTCTTTGTCGGCCTCGTACGTAGAGAGATATAGTTTTTAGGTGGGTGGTAATAAAACCGTTTTCAATTTAGCTCGTGTAGTTTTTGCCGAATTCAATTCAATTTTCTCTTTTTCACCTAATTGAAACATTCCTAAACGTACGAAACTTATATTTCTTTCGTTTAAATTACAGTTTTGCAAATGAATTCTGTAAAGTTTTTTCTGAAGTCCAATTTTTTCTGTTATTTTCCGTTATGAATAGACTCGTTAAACTAAAAAGGGCCTTTTCAACAAAATCGTGGAAAAAATACCGTAATAAAAAGTTCAGTTTCCTTACAAAAGACTTAAACCACCGGTTTTCTTGCTCTAAATTATTAAATAGCATGAATATTATTATGAAATGAAATAAAATGTCATGTTCAGTTAAACACGTAGCGCAGCTTATAACAATACTAGTATTATCCTACATGAGACACTTATAACAATATTATCCTACATGAGACACTTATAACAATATTATCCTGCATAAGACACTTATAACAATATTATCCTGCATAAGACACACATCAGGGATCTTTTTTGATGCCACTGACAAGTAATTTAACTTTTAATATGTATTTAGTTGAGTACACGTATGATTACTGGTGGAACGGAACGTTTTCCAAAGGAAAATAATTCAAAATTCAAAATTCAAAAAATTCAAAATTATTTATTTACCAAATACGAACAAAGATTCTTACAATAAAGAACTTAATTACTAAGAAAAAAACCTAAATATAAAGTATTTTACCTATTTTACAATTGAAGTATTCTTGTGGCCCCAGACTAAGCGAGCTTGACTCGTGGGTACCGACAGTAATTTTTTTCCAAGATTTATGGTTTCCGCAAAAAGTTAGGCAGTATTAGTGTTAGTCAGTCAGTCAGTTTAGAATTTAAGATAAAAATTAAAAACAGGTTATTTACAATTATGCTAACTACATTCTAACTAAAAATAAAAGTAAAACAAAAAGAAAATAAATTCGGATTCATCACACACTAATTGAATGTTATTTTTCCTTATTTATATATATATATATATATATATACATATAAATATATACATAAATAAATATAAATATTGATTGTATATATATGTAGTAGGATGTGTAATATGATTTGAACTAATAAGATCTAATCTAATCTAATAAGATCTAATACTAATAATCTAATCTAATACTAATAATTAAAAAGTAAATCTGTCACTTTCACACAAACCTAACCTAACGAACCTTGTGCATATATAAAGTGACTTGATTGGGCCAAATTCATCTAGGAGACTAGGTAAGTAGCCAGGACCAAGTTTATTTTTGCAAAATGCGAAAAAAAAAATTTTGCCTCTATATCTACTTGCAAACAATCCCGAGTCAATTAGTATAGGTCACGTACAGGTATAGGTCACGTACAGGTATAGGTCACGTATAGGTATAGGAAGCCTAAATTTTATTTTGCTTTGTTCACAGAAAGGGTCATTGAACCTTGTTAATATAACCTAATATAATATAACCTAAGTTTCCAGTATGAATTTGGCAATATCAACCAAATACAATTCAGTATTGTACAATTATTGTAATAAACCACACATAAAGGTCTCCTCTACAATCTAAACCCTTGCAATTACTGGTTTCCATCAAATAGCACTCCCAATACTCAATCGGTTTGCTGTAAGATATCTGAGAGACAAGCTCGCCGCTGTATTGTACACATGCACAACTTGTAATACAATTCTTATAATAAGCTCTTTTTGTGTACCATGTATCAATAAGAATAAGTAATTTCATGTGTAGTTGTTATTATATTTCCGTTAGTATGATGGACGGTGAACGGGAGTAGGGTCGTGAGCTATTCGACCAATCTTAAGGGAAGTCTTCGGGTAATTTTTTCTTCGTAGTTACGCTCCTATTGAATTCTGTAATAATAAGAACAAAGGAGATCTTGTTTTAATTTCAAAAGTGAATAGCGGTTTGATCTTTGACTTAGGAACAAGCAAATTAGTCTCAGAACACATAATGTTATAAGTGTATGACACTTATAAGCAGAGATAGGATAATCGGATCGATATATACCTAAAGTTGGAGAAACTCAGAAAGTTTGTAGGTATGGAGTCGGCTTCTTATAATATTATTTTGATAGTAAAAATCCCGGAATTACGGAATTACTTAAAACGTCACGATAATGTAATACTTAATAGATATGTTGCCGGCAATCTAAATAAATAAATAAATGAAATAAAAAAAAGGAATTTAATACAATTCAATCTATCCGATTATCCTATCGCTGCTTATAAGACTCTTATAATCATTCTGGTGTTTTCTGCTACTCTTGTAACTCTTATAAGTGCTCATATAAAAGTGATCACTTTTAAGTCTGTTTATTCCTATTTATAGCTTTTATAAGATAATTTAACTTATCGTCAAGAATTAAAAGCACTAAGTAGCACTTATAAGAATATGTTCAATCGCCCCTTACAGACCTGAGTATCCTATTAAAGACACTTAAAAGTGTAAACATACTCCTGATACCATTCACACTCGTTTCGTAGTTTTATAAGCGCTCATAATTACAATATTTTGGTTCATTATAAGTACACGAGTTTCATAAATTAATTTTGTAAGTAGTAAGTGACTCTAGATCTATTCAATCGTATAAGTCTCCGAAAGTACTACTTTTTCCCATTAAACACTTGCTACACACTATTAAAAGCGAAATGCTTTTATATGAGCAAAATTTAATGCTGTAATTGTCCAAATAAACGTATGAAATCATTATCAAAGTCATTATAAGATTACTTACCCTTGATAAAAGCGTTATAAGCCGAAATAGTTCTTTTATATGATGTTGGATCGTTTGATCAAGAATCGGTCGATATCCAGAAACATAACCATCTTCAGCTCGAACGTTGACTTCTAAATACAAATGAATACTAAAATTAAATATATTTTTACTGTTTATTTTTTGCCTACGGATATTTTTGCCTGTAATAGCAAGAGTACTACCAGGGTGTTACCAGACAGAATACACTTACAAAGTGGGCTCCTTTCAACAAGAGTACTACCAGGGTGTTAGCAGACAGAATACACTTACAAAGTGGGCTCCTTTCAACAAGAGTACTACCAGGGTGTTACCAGACAGAATACACTTACAAAGTGGGCTCCTTTCAACAAGAGTACTACCAGGGTGTTACCAGACAGAATACACTTACAAAGTGGGCTCCTTTCAACAAGAGTACTACCAGGGTGTTACCAGACAGAATACACTTACAAAGTGGGCTCCTTTCAACAAGAGTACTACCAGGGTGTTACCAGACAGAATACACTTACAAAGTGGGCTCCTTTCAACAAGAGTACTACCAGGGTGTTACCAGACAGAATACACTTACAAAGTGGGCTCCTTTCAACAAGAGTACTACCAGGGTGTTACCAGACAGAATACACTTACAAAGTGGGCTCCTTTCAACAAGAGTACTACCAGGGTGTTACCAGACAGAATACACTTACAAAGTGGGCTCCTTTCAACAAGAGTACTACCAGGGTGTTACCAGACAGAATACACTTACAAAGTGGGCTCCTTTCAACAAGAGTACTACCAGGGTGTTACCAGACAGAATACACTTACAAAGTGGGCTCCTTTCAACAAGAGTACTACCAGGGTGTTACCAGACAGAATACACTTACAAAGTGGGCTCCTTTCAACAAGAGTACTACCACGGTGTTACCAGACAGAATACACTTACAAAGTGGGCTCCTTTCAACAAGAGTACTACCAGGGTGTTACCAGACAGAATACACTTACAAAGTGGGCTCCTTTCAACAAGAGTACTACCAGGGTGTTACCAGACAGAATACACTTACAAAGTGGGCTCCTTTCAACAAGAGTACTACCAGGGTGTTACCAGACAGAATACACTTACAAAGTGGGCTCCTTTCAACAAGAGTACTACCAGGGTGTTACCAGACAGAATACACTTACAAAGTGGGCTCCTTTCAACAAGAGTACTACCAGGGTGTTACCAGACAGAATACACTTACAAAGTGGGCTCCTTTCAACAAGAGTACTACCAGGGTGTTACCAGACAGAATACACTTACAAAGTGGGCTCCTTTCAACAAGAGTACTACCAGGGTGTTACCAGACAGAATACACTTACAAAGTGGGCTCCTTTCAACAAGAGTACTACCAGGGTGTTACCAGACAGAATACACTTACAAAGTGGGCTCCTTTCAACAAGAGTACTACCAGGGTGTTACCAGACAGAATACACTTACAAAGTGGGCTCCTTTCAACAAGAGTACTACCAGGGTGTTACCAGACAGAATACACTTACAAAGTGGGCTCCTTTCAACAAGAGTACTACCAGGGTGTTACCAGACAGAATACACTTACAAAGTGGGCTCCTTTCAACAAGAGTACTACCAGGGTGTTACCAGACAGAATACACTTACAAAGTGGGCTCCTTTCAACAAGAGTACTACCACGGTGTTACCAGACAGAATACACTTACAAAGTGGGCTCCTTTCAACAAGAGTACTACCAGGGTGTTACCAGACAGAATACACTTACAAAGTGGGCTCCTTTCAACAAGAGTACTACCAGGGTGTTACCAGACAGAATACACTTACAAAGTGGGCTCCTTTCAACAAGAGTACTACCAGGGTGTTACCAGACAGAATACACTTACAAAGTGGGCTCCTTTCAACAAGAGTACTACCAGGGTGTTACCAGACAGAATACACTTACAAAGTGGGCTCCTTTCAACAAGAGTACTACCAGGGTGTTACCAGACAGAATACACTTACAAAGTGGGCTCCTTTCAACAAGAGTACTACCAGGGTGTTACCAGACAGAATACACTTACAAAGTGGGCTCCTTTCAACAAGAGTACTACCAGGGTGTTACCAGACAGAATACACTTACAAAGTGGGCCCCTTTCAACAAGAGTACTACCAGGGTGTTACCAGACAGAATACACTTACAAAGTGGGCCCCTTTCAACAAGAGTACTACCAGGGTGTTACCAGACAGAATACACTTACAAAGTGGGCCCCTTTCAACAAGAGTACTACCAGGGTGTTACCAGACAGAATACACTTACAAAGTGGGCTCCTTTCAACAAGAGTACTACCAGGGTGTTACCAGACAGTACTACCAGGGTGTTACCAGACAGAATACACTTACAAAGTGGGCTCCTTTCAACAAGAGTACTACCAGGGTGTTACCAGACAGAATACACTTACAAAGTGGGCTCCTTTCAACAAGAGTACTACCAGGGTGTTACCAGACAGAATACACTTACAAAGTGGGCTCCTTTCAACAAGAGTACTACCAGGGTGTTACCAGACAGAATACACTTACAAAGTGGGCTCCTTTCAACAAGAGTACTACCAGGGTGTTACCAGACAGAATACACTTACAAAGTGGGCTCCTTTCAACAAGAGTACTACCAGGGTGTTACCAGACAGAATACACTTACAAAGTGGGCTCCTTTCAACAAGAGTACTACCAGGGTGTTACCAGACAGAATACACTTACAAAGTGGGCTCCTTTCAACAAGAGTACTACCAGGGTGTTACCAGACAGAATACACTTACAAAGTGGGCTCCTTTCAACAAGAGTACTACCAGGGTGTTACCAGACAGAATACACTTACAAAGTGGGCTCCTTTCAACAAGAGTACTACCAGGGTGTTACCAGACAGAATACACTTACAAAGTGGGCTCCTTTCAACAAGAGTACTACCAGGGTGTTACCAGACAGAATACACTTACAAAGTGGGCTCCTTTCAACAAGAGTACTACCAGGGTGTTACCAGACAGAATACACTTACAAAGTGGGCTCCTTTCAACAAGAGTACTACCAGGGTGTTACCAGACAGAATACACTTACAAAGTGGGCCCCTTTCAACAAGAGTACTACCAGGGTGTTACCAGACAGAATACACTTACAAAGTGGGCCCCTTTCAACAAGAGTACTACCAGGGTGTTACCAGACAGAATACACTTACAAAGTGGGCCCCTTTCAACAAGAGTACTACCAGGGTGTTACCAGACAGAATACACTTACAAAGTGGGCCCCTTTCAACAAGAGTACTACCAGGGTGTTACCAGACAGAATACACTTACAAAGTGGGCTCCTTTCAACAAGAGTACTACCAGGGTGTTACCAGACAGAATACACTTACAAAGTGGGCCCCTTTCAACAAGAGTACTACCAGGGTGTTACCAGACAGAATACACTTACAAAGTGGGCCCCTTTCAACAAGAGTACTACCAGGGTGTTACCAGACAGAATACACTTACAAAGTGGGCCCCTTTCAACAAGAGTACTACCAGGGTGTTACCAGACAGAATACACTTACAAAGTGGGCCCCTTTCAACAAGAGTACTACCAGGGTGTTACCAGACAGAATACACTTACAAAGTGGGCCCCTTTCAACAAGAGTACTACCAGGGTGTTACCAGACAGAATACACTTACAAAGTGGGCCCCTTTCAACAAGAGTACTACCAGGGTGTTACCAGACAGAATACACTTACAAAGTGGGCCCCTTTCAACAAGAGTACTACCAGGGTGTTACCAGACAGAATACACTTACAAAGTGGGCTCCTTTCAACAAGAGTACTACCAGGGTGTTACCAGACAGAATACACTTACAAAGTGGGCCCCTTTCAACAAGAGTACTACCAGGGTGTTACCAGACAGAATACACTTACAAAGTGGGCCCCTTTCAACAAGAGTGCTACCAGGGTGTTACCAGACAGAATACACTTACAAAGTGGGCCCCTTTCAACAAGAGTACTACCAGGGTGTTACCAGACAGAATACACTTACAAAGTGGGCCCCTTTCAACAAGAGTACTACCAGGGTGTTACCAGACAGAATACACTTACAAAGTGGGCCCCTTTCAACAAGAGTACTACCAGGGTGTTACCAGACAGAATACACTTACAAAGTGGGCCCCTTTCAACAAGAGTACTACCAGGGTGTTACCAGACAGAATACACTTACAAAGTGGGCCCCTTTCAACAAGAGTACTACCAGGGTGTTACCAGACAGAATACACTTACAAAGTGGGCCCCTTTCAACAAGAGTACTACCAGGGTGTTACCAGACAGAATACACTTACCAAGTGGGCCCCTTTCAACAAGAGTACTACCAGGGTGTTACCAGACAGAATACACTTACAAAGTGGGCCCCTTTCAACAAGAGTACTACCAGGGTGTTACCAGACAGAATACACTTACAAAGTGGGCCCCTTTCAACAAGAGTACTACCAGGGTGTTACCAGACAGAATACACTTACAAAGTGGGCCCCTTTCAACAAAGTACTACCAGGGTGTTACCAGACAGAATACACTTACAAAGTGGGCCCCTTTCAACAAGAGTACTACCAGGGTGTTACCAGACAGAATACACTTACAAAGTGGGCCCCTTTCAACAAGAGTACTACCAGGGTGTTACCAGACAGAATACACTTACAAAGTGGGCCCCTTTCAACAAGAGTACTACCAGGGTGTTACCAGACAGAATACACTTACAAAGTGGGCCCCTTTCAACAAGAGTACTACCAGGGTGTTACCAGACAGAATACACTTACAAAGTGGGCCCCTTTCAACAAGAGTACTACCAGGGTGTTACCAGACAGAATACACTTACAAAGTGGGCCCCTTTCAACAAGAGTACTACCAGGGTGTTACCAGACAGAATACACTTACAAAGTGGGCCCCTTTCAACAAGAGTACTACCAGGGTGTTACCAGACAGAATACACTTACAAAGTGGGCCCCTTTCAACAAGAGTACTACCAGGGTGTTACCAGACAGAATACACTTACAAAGTGGGCCCCTTTCAACAAGAGTACTACCAGGGTGTTACCAGACAGAATACACTTACAAAGTGGGCCCCTTTCAACAAGAGTACTACCAGGGTGTTACCAGACAGAATACACTTACAAAGTGGGCCCCTTTCAACAAGAGTACTACCAGGGTGTTACCAGACAGAATACACTTACAAAGTGGGCCCCTTTCAACAAGAGTACTACCAGGGTGTTACCAGACAGAATACACTTACAAAGTGGGCCCCTTTCAACAAGAGTACTACCAGGGTGTTACCAGACAGAATACACTTACAAAGTGGGCCCCTTTCAACAAGAGTACTACCAGGGTGTACCAGACAGAATACACTTACAAAGTGGGCCCCTTTCAACAAGAGTACTACCAGGGTGTTACCAGACAGAATACACTTACAAAGTGGGCCCCTTTCAACAAGAGTACTACCAGGGTGTTACCAGACAGAATACACTTACAAAGTGGGCCCCTTTCAACAAGAGTACTACCAGGGTGTTACCAGACAGAATACACTTACAAAGTGGGCCCCTTTCAACAAGAGTACTACCAGGGTGTTACCAGACAGAATACACTTACAAAGTGGGCCCCTTTCAACAAGAGTACTACCAGGGTGTTACCAGACAGAATACACTTACAAAGTGGGCCCCTTTCAACAAGAGTACTACCAGGGTGTTACCAGACAGAATACACTTACAAAGTGGGCCCCTTTCAACAAGAGTACTACCAGGGTGTTACCAAACAGAATACACTTACAAAGTGGGCCCCTTTCAACAAGAGTACTACCAGGGTGTTACCAGACAGAATACACTTACAAAGTGGGCCCCTTTCAACAAGAGTACTAACAGGGTGTTACCAGACAGAATACACTTACAAAGTGGGCCCCTTTCAACAAGAGTACTACCAGGGTGTTACCAGACAGAATACACTTACAAAGTGGGCTCCTTTCAACAAGAGTACTACCAGGGTGTTACCAGACAGAATACACTTACAAAGTGGGCTCCTTTCAACAAGAGTACTACCAGGGTGTTACCAGACAGAATACACTTACAAAGTGGGCTCCTTTCAACAAGAGTACTACCAGGGTGTTACCAGACAGAATACACTTACAAAGTGGGCTCCTTTCAACAAGAGTACTACCAGGGTGTTACCAGACAGAATACACTTACAAAGTGGGCTCCTTTCAACAAGAGTACTACCAGGGTGTTACCAGACAGAATACACTTACAAAGTGGGCTCCTTTCAACAAGAGTACTACCAGGGTGTTACCAGACAGAATACACTTACAAAGTGGGCTCCTTTCAACAAGAGTACTACCAGGGTGTTACCAGACAGAATACACTTACAAAGTGGGCCCCTTTCAACAAGAGTACTACCAGGGTGTTACCAGACAGAATACACTTACAAAGTGGGCCCCTTTCAACAAGAGTACTACCAGGGTGTTACCAGACAGAATACACTTACAAAGTGGGCCCCTTTCAACAAGAGTACTACCAGGGTGTTACCAGACAGAATACACTTACAAAGTGGGCCCCTTTCAACAAGAGTACTACCAGGGTGTTACCAGACAGAATACACTTACAAAGTGGGCCCCTTTCAACAAGAGTACTACCAGGGTGTTACCAGACAGAATACACTTACAAAGTGGGCTCCTTTCAACAAGAGTACTACCAGGGTGTTACCAGACAGAATACACTTACAAAGTGGGCTCCTTTCAACAAGAGTACTACCAGGGTGTTACCAGACAGAATACACTTACAAAGTGGGCCCCTTTCAACAAGAGTACTACCAGGGTGTTACCAGACAGAATACACTTACAAAGTGGGCTCCTTTCAACAAGAGTACTACCAGGGTGTTACCAGACAGAATACACTTACAAAGTGGGCTCCTTTCAACAAGAGTACTACCAGGGTGTTACCAGACAGAATACACTTACAAAGTGGGCTCCTTTCAACAAGAGTACTACCAGGGTGTTACCAGACAGAATACACTTACAAAGTGGGCTCCTTTCAACAAGAGTACTACCACGGTGTTACCAGACAGAATACACTTACAAAGTGGGCTCCTTTCAACAAGAGTACTACCAGGGTGTTACCAGACAGAATACACTTACAAAGTGGGCTCCTTTCAACAAGAGTACTACCAGGGTGTTACCAGACAGAATACACTTACAAAGTGGGCTCCTTTCAACAAGAGTACTACCAGGGTGTTACCAGACAGAATACACTTACAAAGTGGGCTCCTTTCAACAAGAGTACTACCAGGGTGTTACCAGACAGAATACACTTACAAAGTGGGCTCCTTTCAACAAGAGTACTACCAGGGTGTTACCAGACAGAATACACTTACAAAGTGGGCTCCTTTCAACAAGAGTACTACCAGGGTGTTACCAGACAGAATACACTTACAAAGTGGGCTCCTTTCAACAAGAGTACTACCAGGGTGTTACCAGACAGAATACACTTACAAAGTGGGCTCCTTTCAACAAGAGTACTACCAGGGTGTTACCAGACAGAATACACTTACAAAGTGGGCTCCTTTCAACAAGAGTACTACCAGGGTGTTACCAGACAGAATACACTTACAAAGTGGGCTCCTTTCAACAAGAGTACTACCAGGGTGTTACCAGACAGAATACACTTACAAAGTGGGCTCCTTTTCTGGCTACTAAGCGCTTATAAATTCTTTATAAGTGTGCAAAAAATTGGTTCCGGGATACCTCGAGTTAAAATGATATTAAAAAAAAACCGGTCACATTTTCAAAAACGTAATTTACAGGAAATTAAATGATGAATAAGTGGTGATATTTGTAACGTTTGTAACAGCTGGTAAATTTTATTCCTTATTAGATATATAGGTACTTTCAACTACGGTGGCGAATATTGTTCAGATCTAAGCGTTCGTTTTAAATCAAGGAAAATTATTTTTGTTTAGACAACGAACCACGAGTCTTGGCATTATCGTGCATCGCCTTAACAACCCTGGATGTATTTTCTAATTAATTATTCTGTCATACGCACGAGTAAGCACATAAAGAGAATTGAATATTGAATTGTAAGATTTGTAACGCACTGCGTGGTTGTTTATTTTATATGTTAGTCTTTTGTTGACAACGTTTTATTAATTGTATTTAGTGTACCAGTAGAAAGAAAAGTTTAAAATATAAAAGGTACTTTATTCATTTTCTATAATGTTTAAGGAGTGTATGCTGTGTATGTTTTTTTAAGTATACTTGGATATGTATATATATTTTTTTTTATTTAGTAGTATGATATTTAGGTTAGTGTACACGTATGTATGTCTACTTATTTATTATGATTTTGATTTATCAAAGGGATTTGCTGGATGAAATATCTAGTAAGAGATAAGCTCGCCTATGTACATGTTATTTCTAAGTGCAATTGTTATTATATTTTCAATGCAAGTGCTCGTAAAGGCCTACTTTCTATGCATCAAAACCGAACAGAAAGTTGATTATTTTGCCCTAGGGCTTTATTATTTTTTTTTTTATTATTTACGAGAAGTTGGCTAACTTGCAACCTTTCCTGCGTACCATAAATGTTATACGTTTTTTCCACTGTTTAACGGCTCTGGATACAGTCCTTTTACAGCCAATCATTAACTTGCAAAATTGTAACAATGTAACTTTCAACTTTAATAATTAAATTGTTTTCTTTGATTATATTTGTTTTATTTCCTCACACTATGCATTGAAAAACGTGGTATGATACACGGGCGTAAGACAATAAATTACTCGGTTACGTTTAAAACGTGATTTATTTCTTTTCGCCGTTGTAGCATAAACTACTATTTAATTATGTGTGTACAATAAAGAATAAGGAGGCAAATAGAATTATCGTATGTTTTTTCTCTTCGTTTTCTATCTGCCATGAACTTATTCAGCCTGTGTAAGACTTGAGGGCTACATTAGGTGGGAAGGAGCTGTCCAGTGACAGTACCTTCACAAAAGGAAATACAAAATTAGTAGCCAGTTCCTAAATTAAGATTTCGCCTGAGCGGTACTTGAACGACGAATTCGACAATCGCAGCACTGCACTTCCGAGCTAAGCACTGCTTAAGGCCTTCCCAGCGTCAACCGAAAATAAGTCTATTTAAAAAGTTATTTATCTTAAACGGTCTGTTTAAAATTTATAAAAAATGTACATATATTGTTAGTTTTACTATAATGAACAATTTCATTTAAGGAAATTATTCTCGCTTATAAGAAACAGGATGAAAATATTGTTCAAGTAAAGCTGTTTTTAGACTAAAATTGAGTATAATTGGTTATTTCTTTCAAATCGCCAATTATATTTGTATAGTTCTTGCACTAAAATACAAGGAAAATATTGCTCAGAATTTTTTTTCCGTCCATCGCGTACATGTGAAAAGAATTATTTTATCCTATTTTTTGCTATCTGGAGATTCGGTGACGTCATATGAACGTTATGTCAATGAGTTTATGTCGATATTTGTGCCGACACAGTTCAACTCAAGGTCGGTGGCGACTACCTGTCCATTAATGAGTGAATCAGTAATAGAAACGACAGACAGCGACTGTAGCCAGCGCAGTACCTCCCCGCTCCCTCTCCCTCTCCCAAGCGTACAGACAGACTGCGGGGGTGAGATAGCGCCTCTAATACTTGCGTAAGTCTGGTAAGCTGGTGCCGCTCTATCCGCATCGTAGCTGCTCGAGGGTGGACCCCCGGGGCGGGGGGGAGGGGAGCCGGAATGAGTTACAGGTATTTTGACACATTTGAAAATAAAAAAAAATTTCACACCAACTGCTCGACAATGTCCAATTACATATCATGCAACCTCAACGTAAAGTAACGCATTATATCTCAAGGGATATAAAGTTGTATGAAAATCCCTAGGGATTAAAGTGATTTAAATTTGGAACGTCAAATTCGTGAGGAAACTCGTGGAAAACAAATGCCCATATGGGATTGTGAAGAGATTTGTTCAAAAATCGAACTGGCCACCATAAGCAGAATTCAACAAAAAGAAAAAAAGCGTTTACAAAGAATGTGAAACAAAAGACGGTGTTTGGTGCTGTGATTGTCAGTGAATTTTATTGAATTATTAATGTTTTATTGTCTCGCAGAAGGTGTGGAAAGTAGAGTATGCTCCTCTGGAATAAACCCTGTCTTTGTCTTGGGCAGCTTGAACCCCTCGCTTTACTCAGGACTCTATATAACTACAGTAGAGCCATCGAGTGATGGCGCCTATGACGTTTAAATGCCTACAAAGTATCGTAATTATTTATAAACAAGTGTGAATTAAAAAATGTAATACTTCATTGTTGATAGAGATGTACTACTTGTTTCGGTTATTATATTTCGATTTGAATGTTGCTTTATTGTGCAATAGAATTCGTATAGAAACAAAGTTTTTTTTTTTAAGTTTCTCATGTTTAAGGTCGTGTTTGAGTTCGCCAAGTTACGCAATAATATTTAATTAAAAACAAAACAATGACGAAGTTAAACTAAACGAAAATAAATGATAGTAAAATCCTTTTTTCGATTTAGATATTTAAACATCTCTTGGGGGCCCCAGGGCCCTACACCGCATAGCCCTCCGATAGCTACGCCACTGGTTTTGGCACATTTTCCTTTTGTATCATTATGTTGAATATTGAATGACGTGTCTAATGTTGAGTAAACTCATACTTGATTTTTATTTTTAACCGAAATTTGAAATGTACCTCATCACTAAATGCAGCTGTCATAAGTGCCATCACTCAGTGGCCCTAACTTAGAGTCCCTCGTTACGCTCAGGGTTCAATATGCCGCCCGTGACGTAAGACACTGCTTTATTCCCTTAGTGCATAATCTACTATTACGCTCTGGCCACTACCGCGCCAAAGTGGGAGAGTGTAAGCAGGCAAAGCGTTTATCAGTTTATCCAGAGACATCCGCCAAATCTGCGGAAGTCGGTAACAAACGAATGACTGATACCTCGCGACTACCTGTCATTCATTAGTCTACGACTTTTTATGACGTAATGCCGGAACACGACGCGTCGCTTGGCGGCGTGGTATGGTCACGAGGGTGGTGCCCAGGTACGGCCGAAGCATGGCACCAGTTGAATTGAAAGGATTAGTAGTATTACTCGTAGTTGGGTCGTGGTATATAACTGTCAAGGGTGCGCCGGCCGTATTGCAGTGGTTGTATCTCAATTAGTAGTATTACTCGTAGTTGGGTCGTGGTATATAACTGTCAAGGGTGCGCCGGCCGTATTGCAGTGGTTGTATCTCAATTAGTAGTATTACTCGTAGTTGGGTCGTGGTGTATAACTGTCAAGGGTGCGCCGGCCGTATTGCAGTGGTTGTATCTCAATTAGTAGTATTACTCGTAGTTGGGTCGTGGTATATAACTGTCAAGGGTGCGCCGGCCGTATTGCAGTGGTTGTATCTCAATTAGTAGTATTACTCGTAGTTGGGTCGTGGTATATAACTGTCAAGGGTGCGCCGGCCGTATTGCAGTGGTTGTATCTCAATTAGTAGTATTACTCGTAGTTGGGTCGTGGTGTATAACTGTCAAGGGTGCGCCGGCCGTATTGCAGTGGTTGTATCTCAATTAGTAGTATTACTCGTAGTTGGGTCGTGGTATATAACTGTCAAGGGTGCGCCGGCCGTATTGCAGTGGTTGTATCTCAATTAGTAGTATTACTCGTAGTTGGGTCGTGGTATATAACTGTCAAGGGTGCGCCGGCCGTATTGCAGTGGTTGTATCTCAATTAGTAGTATTACTCGTAGTTGGGTCGTGGTATATAACTGTCAAGGGTGCGCCGGCCGTATTGCAGTGGTTGTATCTCAATTAGTAGTATTACTCGTAGTTGGGTCGTGGTATATAACTGTCAAGGGTGCGCCGGCCGTATTGCAGTGGTTGTATCTCAATTAGTAGTATTACTCGTAGTTGGGTCGTGGTATATAACTGTCAAGGGTGCGCCGGCCGTATTGCAGTGGTTGTATCTCAATTAGTAGTATTACTCGTAGTTGGGTCGTGGTATATAACTGTCAAGGGTGCGCCGGCCGTATTGCAGTGGTTGTATCTCAATTAGTAGTATTACTCGTAGTTGGGTCGTGGTATATAACTGTCAAGGGTGCGCCGGCCGTATTGCAGTGGTTGTATCTCAATTAGTAGTATTACTCGTAGTTGGGTCGTGGTATATAACTGTCAAGGGTGCGCCGGCCGTATTGCAGTGGTTGTATCTCAATTAGTAGTATTACTCGTAGTTGGGTCGTGGTATATAACTGTCAAGGGTGCGCCGGCCGTATTGCAGTGGTTGTATCTCAATTAGTAGTATTACTCGTAGTTAGGTCGTGGTATATAACTGTCAAGGGTGCGCCGGCCGTATTGCAGTGGTTGTATCTCAATTAGTAGTATTACTCGTAGTTGGGTCGTGGTATATAACTGTCAAGGGTGCGCCGGCCGTATTGCAGTGGTTGTATCTCAATTAGTAGTATTACTCGTAGTTGGGTCGTGGTATATAACTGTCAAGGGTGCGCCGGCCGTATTGCAGTGGTTGTATCTCAATTAGTAGTATTACTCGTAGTTGGGTCGTGGTATATAACTGTCAAGGGTGCGCCGGCCGTATTGCAGTGGTTGTATCTCAATTAGTAGTATTACTCGTAGTTGGGTCGTGGTATATAACTGTCAAGGGTGCGCCGGCCGTATTGCAGTGGTTGTATCTCAATTAGTAGTATTACTCGTAGTTGGGTCGTGGTATATAACTGTCAACTGATTTGAATGTAACACACCAATCGAGCGAAATCACCGAATTGAGATTGGAGCTAGAGACCATGCGACAAAAATATCATACTGCAAGGGACGAGCTTATTGAGCAGGATGTAACGTTTGGAGAAATGTTGAAAATTGCTGAATCCATGGGTGAAATTATAGACAGCAATGATGAAAAACTACAGTTACTTGTAAAAGCGACACAGCCTTCAGAGGAACCTAGCTGCATACACAGTAGCTGCCTGCTATGTGGATCATCTGCAACACCAGCTTCGCCAGATACTCCGCCTATACTGACCCCTCAGGATCTACATACGTCCGTGGGCCTCTCACCATCTCAGAGTCCACTTGGCATGACTATGACACCCCCCGCACAGGAGCACGTCTCTGTCACTGATCTGAGAGTATCCCCAGGCTCTCCTGGAGTGTCAGTGCCTCCGTCCGAGTCCGTAAGTGAGGACTGTCAGCTTTACCAGGGTCCCAAAACACCAGTCTCCACACCTGAACCTAAGAGCAAGGTTACCCGTCGAAAGCAACGTCGCCGTTCTGCTCGCCTTCGTCGTGGCTCCGGTCATGGCGCAGAACCATCATCCACTCCTGCAGTGGAAACCGCGTCAGACCCTGCACCTACGTCTGACGCGCTGCCCACGCCGAGCTCTTCCCCTCAGCCTTCTGAGCCCTTGTCGGTTGCTGCGTCAGCGGCTGAATCCTCGGCGTCGCAAGGACATAATACTGTTGTGTTTACAGACTCTATTGGAAAAAACTTAGGGCCCTTATTAGGAAATAAACTTATGCAGAAAGTCACCAATATTTGTATGCCAGGTGCATCTTTCATACAAATTGTAGAGCGTTTGCTCAAAATGGAATATCAATTAAATACTACAATTGTTCTGCTAATAGGAAATAGTACAGGTATCACACAAAGTGACCTTATAAAATATCTCGAGCTAATGTTACAACTTAGTGTTAAAAAAATCATCATTTGTGAATTCCCTTATTCAGAATTACTTACAGGGTCACAAAAAACTACTTTATATAATTTGAATATGTGCATGCACAACTTCTCAGCTGGTCACAGTGACAAGGTGCACTACTTAGATACGAATATCTACATTCGTGATTTTTTTTTGACAGAAGGTACTTTGTACCTTGCAAATTATTATAAAAAACAATTAGCTACTAAGTTAGCATGCATTTTAGAAGGTAGTGAATCTGTTACAAAGAGTGTAACAGGAAATTTTCCAATACCAGTTATAATTGATGGTATTTGTAATGTTAATTATTTACATAATTTTGTCCCTATTGACACGGTTAGTACAAGTACTAACAAAATTGTAAAAAATTCTTTTTAGAATTGAAGACAATGGGAAAGCCGCCTGTATTAAAGCTGGTACATCAAAACATACAAGGCGGCTTTCTCAGCAAAATACTTTCAATCGAGTTGTTCTTAGAGGAATCAAAAACAGATATTTTGTGTGTAACCGAACATCATCTACATGAACATAATATGCATTTTAATGTTAATAATTTTAGTGTTCTTAGTTGCTACAATAGATTAAAAATACAAAAAGGTGGCTCCATGATTCTTGTAAAAAATAGTATAAAAGCAAAGGAAAGAAAAGACATTGTAAAACTTTCTGTAGAACATCAACTAGAATTAGCTTGCATAGAAATGAGTACATATATTATTCTCTGTGTTTACCGACCCTCAGGACAAGATTACAACATTTTTGAAAAAGCAATGGAAGAGGTTTTAAAATTATTATTTGATACAAAGAAAAAAGTTATTATATGTGGAGATTTTAACGTAGATTTACTAGAAAAATCGATTATGCGCTCAAAATTATTACATTTATTCAAATCATTTAATTTGTCTAATGTGTTCTTAGAACCTACTCGAATTACTCGGGATACTGCGTCATGCCTCGACAATATATTCTGTGATTGTGAGTATTCAGACAATAAAGTAATCAACCGCTTGCAGTCCGATCACAGTGGCCAAACTATAACCATTAAACAAAGCGTAAAACAACTGCCCAAAGAAGTCTTTTGCAGACCTATTACAACTCTCAAAGTAGATTGTTTCAAAGCAAATCTAGAAGTTAAATTAGCACATTTTAATCTTCTCCAAGACGATCCAAACGCTCTCTTTACAGACCTTTTCAACATAGTCTCTAAAGAGTTCGAAAATACGTTTAAGATGCAAAAACTTTCTAACAAAAGTAAAATCACCTTCAGTGACTGGGCGACACCAGGTATTTATAAAAGCAGAAATCATTTATACGAATTATACGACATAAAGTCCTACAATAATAATGTTAAATTTACTGAATTCGTGAAAAATTACTCACGCATCTTTAAATTGGTGTGTTTAAAAGCAAAAAGTATCTACTTGAATAAAAAACTTAAAAGGTCCGATAACAAAGTAAAAACAGTATGGAACATCATAAATACTGAAACTGGGAAAAGTAAGAAACGAGATAACGAACTTAAGTTAAGTATTAACAATGAAGTCGTTACAGGAGATAAAGAAGTTGCGAATGCCTTTGAACAATTCTTTACTGAAATTCCTTCCTTAACAACTAAAGATTTAAATTCAAGCCCTAGGCTTGCGCAGGATCTTTTAATAGATCACGTACCTCAGTGTCTTTCTGTATTTGCTTTTAAACATATTAATTCATTAACTGTAATTAAAGCATTTAAATCGCTTAACTTGAAAAAAACCGAGGACTTATGGGGCCTATCTGTGAAAGTTATAAGTTCTGTTATTGATTTAATAGCTCCTTATTTGGCATTAATTTTTAATAAATGTGTAGATGATGGTATCTTTCCTGACTTAATGAAGTTTAGTAAATTGATCCCCCTTTTTAAATCAGGCGACCACGGGGACCCTTCAAACTATAGACCTGTGTCAGTTTTACCGGTATTGAGTAAGGTTTTTGAAAAAATAGTTTTTAATCAATTGTTATTTCATTTTAATTTAAATAAGTTACTTCACTGTGAACAATATGGATTCACTAGAGGGATGTCAACCACAGATGCAGGAGTTGCTTTAGTTAAGCACATTTTTGATGCTTGGGAAGAAAAGCAAGATGCATTTGGTGTATTTTGTGACCTCTCGAAAGCCTTTGATTGCGTTAATCATGAAACACTCTTATGTAAATTGGATCACTACGGAGTGAGGGGCAAATCTTTGGCGTTATTGAAGTCATATCTTAGTGATCGTATTCAAAAGGTAGAAATTAACGGGGTAAAATCAAGTGGAGCATTAGTTAAAATGGGTGTCCCGCAGGGTTCCATATTAGGGCCCTTGCTGTTTTTAATTTACATAAATGACCTTCCATATTTAGTTAAAGACTTAACGAAGATAGTATTATTCGCAGACGACACGTCACTTATTTTTAAAGTTAATAGACGTAAAGATATCCTTGACGGCGCGAATACAACTTTATCACTGGTGCTTGATTGGTTTACTGTAAATAATTTAGTTTTAAACGCAAAAAAGACAAAGTGTATAAAATTTACGTTACCAAATGTAATTCAAGTGGATGGTAATTTGCTTTTGCAGGGGTCCAAGCTGGAGTTAGTTAACGAAACAAAGTTTTTAGGCATTACGGTAGACTCTCGTCTTCAGTGGGGTCCCCACATAGAAGCCCTATGTGGTAGACTTAGTTCGGCCGCATACGCTGTTAGACGCATAAGACAAATTACTGATGTAGATACTGCTAGACTAGTCTATTTTAGTTACTTTCACAGCATTATGTCATACGGCATGCTGTTATGGGGTAGAGCCGCGGATACAGACGCAGTCTTTGTTTTGCAGAAGAGAGCAATTCGGGCTATTTATAATATGAAGCACCGGGATTCATTAAGACAAAAGTTCAAAGAAATTAATATATTAACGGTTCCTTGTGAATATATTTACCAAGTCCTTAGATATGTCAGAAAAAATGTTGAGTCTTTCCCAAGGCTTGGTAAGCAACATTGTAAGGAGACCAGAAATAAGCATAAACTGGCTTTTCCAAAAATCAGACTCGCTAAGGTGAGTACCTCTTTTGTAGGACATGGTATAAGATTTTACAATAAACTTCCAAAGGAGGTCCTTACTTTGTCAGAGAATAAGTTTAAACTGTATATTAAGCAGGGCCTATTGAAAAAGGCATATTATAAAATAAATGAATATTTGGATGATGGTGAAGCATGGTGTTACAGTGATAATGATACTCGTAGTAAGTTATAATTTAATTAAATAGTATAATTTCTTAACTTATGATTCCTCTAAGGTGTAAACATTAATTGATTATAGACTGTAAAAGGAAAAGGACTATATGAGACAGGTAGACAAAGATATATATGTTTTTCTTTTTTTCATTAACCTGAATTCCTACTGTCTTGTATTTTCTTATCCCTTGGTTAAAGTAGATATAAGTCATATATTGTATAGTATAAGTTTTATGTTGAAAAAAAGACATGATCTTGCTAAGTTTCTTGCCCTTCTTCTTAGCAAGACTAATCGAATGGGCGGAGGTAGGCATGTATTTATATATGTAACCTATTAGTATGTAGTATATAGGATGGGATTTGGTCGGCCGCCTGGATTCGTGCTGGGGGCTCGGTTGGTGATCACTGAACCTTGTTCCTGGTCCCTGGCCGGGTCTCCGGTATGGGTTCGGGCGGCTGATTGGATTTTACCTTGTATAATATATATTTTACCTATCATTTTAATCGTAAATATATTGCTACATAAATTAAATAAACCTTTAATTTAGTTCATGTACATTTATTATTCTATTACATATATTTTCTTTATTAGATTAAATTTGACGTGTAAAAAGTGTATATATCTATACCTGCTTTGCAAAATAAACTATTTGAATTTGAATTTGAATTTGAATTCAAGGGTGCGCCGGCCGTATTGCAGTGGTTGTATCTCAATTAGTAGTATTACTCGTAGTTGGGTCGTGGTATATAACTGTCAAGGGTGCGCCGGCCGTATTGCAGTGGTTGTATCTCAATTAGTAGTATTACTCGTAGTTGGGTCATGGTATATAACTGTCAAGGGTGCGCCGGCCGTATTGCAGTGGTTGTATCTCAATTAGTAGTATTACTCGTAGTTGGGTCGTGGTATATAACTGTCAAGGGTGCGCCGGCCGTATTGCAGTGGTTGTATCTCAATTAGTAGTATTACTCGTAGTTGGGTCGTGGTATATAACTGTCAAGGGTGCGCCGGCCGTATTGCAGTGGTTGTATCTCAATTAGTAGTATTACTCGTAGTTGGGTCGTGGTATATAACTGTCAAGGGTGCGCCGGCCGTATTGCAGTGGTTGTATCTCAATTAGTAGTATTACTCGTAGTTGGGTCGTGGTATATAACTGTCAATGGTGCGCCGGCCGTATTGCAGTGGTTGTATCTCAATTAGTAGTATTACTCGTAGTTGGGTCGTGGTATATAACTGTCAAGGGTGCGCCGGCCGTATTGCAGTGGTTGTATCTCAATTAGTAGTATTACTCGTAGTTGGGTCGTGGTATATAACTGTCAAGGGTGCGCCGGCCGTATTGCAGTGGTTGTATCTCAATTAGTAGTATTACTCGTAGTTGGGTCGTGGTATATAACTGTCAATGGTGCGCCGGCCGTATTGCAGTGGTTGTATCTCAATTAGTAGTATTACTCGTAGTTGGGTCGTGGTATATAACTGTCAAGGGTGCGCCGGCCGTATTGCAGTGGTTGTATCTCAATTAGTAGTATTACTCGTAGTTGGGTCGTGGTATATAACTGTCAAGGGTGCGCCGGCCGTATTGCAGTGGTTGTATCTCAATCTCAGTTTACGCCGCTCGGGGAGGGTCCTGTCATGTCATGTTATGTCATGCATCCTTGGACAAGCATGCATCCTATACAATAGAGGAACCTTAGGAAGCTACATGTCTGCCTATTTGCGTCATACCTCAACCACTGCTCCGGCGATTAGGATGTAAATTGATACGAACAAAGAAAATGTATCTGTTTTCTCGAAAAAAATGCGGAAAATTATCATGACACCATATTTTAGAAAATGGACCTTAAATTAAGTCATATAAATGTAGTGATCATAATGAACTAATTTGGCGAAGTAAAGTATCAGTGCAAATGAAAAAAAAAGAACCTGCTCACACTAAATTCACAGGTTTTCAAAATTAATAAGGAAACGAAAAAATATATTTTTATATCCGCAGGTTTCTTTGTTTGTTTGTTTCTTTGAGAAAGTTGTTCAGTATGATAACTACATTAAATGGTGTCATTTAAAGATATAGCTGTCTATCTACACACGGTATACGAAGGAGGGAATGATTTTATTAAAACAAAATAAACTTAAACGACATAAACTATCTTAGCTGTCTAGACCTAGGCTAAAAAAAACTAGCCAAGTGCGCGTCAGACTCGCGTACCTAGAGTTCCGTATTGTGGATGATGTAGGTATTTAATTTTGTCATTTTATTTTCGTGAATTTCTCAACCGCTTTATTTTTCCTGTAATCTTTACGTAAACACATATTACCGATTTTTTTTTTATTTTTTGGTGCACCAGTTTTGGAGATAAGGGGGGGCATTAATTTTTTATGGTTTTTCAAGAATTTCTCGAAATAGATGCAATTAAATATAGACAAACTATATAATTTTACAATCAACTTTTTAATATCTACAATTTGATATCCATGTATTATTTTTATAAAATACATTTTTTATTTATTTTACTTATTTTTTTATATTCTCATTTGTGCTCATTTTTTTTATCGTTATAGTTTTTTTTGTAATTGACCAGTTATGATCTATAATCAAGATTTTTTTTTTTAAGTTCTACCAGTTTCGGAGATAAGGGGGGACATTTTTACAATCAGCTTTTTAATATCTACAATTTGATACCCATATTTTATTTTTAGGATAATACTTTTTATTTTTCTCACTTTTGTTTTGGAAATATTTTGAACAATTTCAAATTTTCATATATTTTTTACACCGTAATATGTGTGCAAATTAATGCTATTTTTGTGCTAAATTTCATGTCTTTATCTTTAACGGTGCTAAAGTTATGAGGCTGTGACATACGGACGGACGAACGGACGGACAATGGAGTCTCACCGTAAAGGTCCCTTTTGTACCTTTTAGGTACGGAACCCTAATAAATAACTTGAAAAATTTAAATAAATACTCACTAAAAATGTATAATGATTCCAACCGGGTGTGCAGCGTAAGTAAAATTTCGTACAAATAAGCAAAGCTGAATTATGAAATTTATAATGTTACGATATATCATGTTTCCAACAGATGACATCAAATTTTACTTTTTATTTAACAAAAATAAGAAGTTTAGCTAAAAGAAGTTTACGTTTGCATTTTTTTTTTATCTGATGTCTTCATTTTCAGTAAATTTGAGCGTCGTTTACACTAAGACGGTAAACAAAGCTATACAACGAAATACAACGAAGCCCTTCTTGTGTCGACTCGGTGTTTGTTACACTAAATCAGAACAAAATTCACAGCCCATTAACAACAATCGCGGATTCGAGATTCTAATTAACTCTGAAAATAAACAGACTCTCGCGGATGATGAAGAAGACCATAATAATAATAATAATAGGGCTGCGGAGTACACGCCAGCATTAGAAAACAACGCCACAGCTGGAAATGGATTATTTGATGGTTGACAGATGCTGAGGCGGCGGGGCGGGGGCAGTAGTAGTGCGGGGAGGGCGGGCGGGGACGCAACGCAGAAACAGCTGATAACAGTGACCGTGTTTTAGACTGCTGCCACGCCTTCATGAATTAGAAATTGGAGACAATTTATAAATTAAGGTGGATGCGACGGCTATCTCAAACGAAAAACTTATGATTGTATTTCTTATTTTTGAATAAACGGTATTAAATAAATGTTTGAAATGATCCTGCACAACAAACGCGCTTTAAAGTTGTTGTGCAAGATTATTTACAAAGTAATACATAAAATAACACAACTTTGCCAGAAAAGCTTAAATAACATTTCTTCAGATTTGCGTCAAACGAGTCTTGGCGTTACCACAATAAAGTATTCTAAAATACGATATATTTATGAAATAAAAATAGGACGATTAGATAAATAAGTGCTTCGTAATATGACATTATTAGATTTAGTGAAAGTGTTACAGTCTTCTTCATAAACAATCGGTAAAATTCACCAAAATGATTGAATTAACAGAAAACAGCGTCTGGCATTATTAACACTACGTTTTTTCCAGGGCATATATTTCACAGTGAATAAATCAAAAAAACTTGTAACAAAACTTGTTTCAGGTCTGATTTTCAGACATTATTTTAGCTTCATTCAAACTTCAAACAAACAGCCCGTCTTCAAATATTTTCGTGCCACGGCATGTCAGACCGCCGCCGCGCCGTTGACTTTCAAATCAAGAGCACGTCACTTTTTACAAAAAAATACACCAAAAATAGTTCGCGCCGTTTCATTACACCGATATAAAAGAATGTGATTTGAAAATACATAAAGTGAGTCAGTTCCTTTTTAGAACTGTGATAATTTCTGACGTGTCATAAATTTTACATTTTAATTTGCAGTTCGCTGCGTAATGATTAGTATTACCCGTTGAAGACAAATAGCCAACTATACATATAATCGCCTCTATCAAAAGCTAATAAAGCCATTGGACGTTTTGTGCTGGAGGACGGTAAATAAAAAAGTAGCTAGGGTAGGTCATACTGTTAATTTTAAAAAAAAGTGTAAATACGGCTATTCATTTGAGGTTTTGTTAGCCCATGTTTTATTAACAAGTATTGATAACTTTAACTCCAGATGGCTCAATGTACAGATGGCTCCCTCTCCGCAGAATATTTTAGTCAATCAAATCAAATCAAATCAAATTTATTTATTTCAGATCAAAGATCCATATAAAACATGTTAGTAATAAAACAACTTATGCTATTGTTAGTAACTTATGCTAATACAGTTTACATGTAAAAACATGTGTGTTAGTGGCTAACAAATAACTGAATAAAAATACCTTTTCCTACGTGCGTTTAAACCGTGAGAGGTTTTGGTAAAATATTAGAGGCAGGTAGTTTCAGCTTCCCTTTCCGGTTCAGCTTTCCTTCGCACAGACCTCACTCATTTGACATTTCTATAGAAGCCGCTGAAAGGGTGAAAACCTTTGAAAGAATTGCAATAAGGAATCCTTCACTATAAACCTTTTGTGTTCTTTGCTGAACACGCGTCAGGATCGTGGCACACGAAATATTTCCTGCGTTCCATTAGCACAAAAAGTAGTGAAAATAAGTCTCACTATACTTTTGTATATACAATCAGGGAAGTAGTCGCAGACCCACTCTTCGTCCTTATTTATAACGATGACATGTCGTCATGACATGAATCCCTGAGCGGCTGTCAGAGTCGTTCCCGAGTGTGGACTGTGAAATGCAAGTCTCAGTCCACACTTGGTACACCCGCTTGTCACCGATCACTCGGCCACAGAGGCTAACAACATACATATATACTACATAGATTAGGAAAACAAAATATTTATTAGTAGGTACCTGATTCAAACTAAGATTATTAGACACCTTACATACTCGTATCTTTTGAATATCGAACATTCATAGAATTTTTCCTTATTTTCCGTCTGCGCCGACATATTCAAGTACGTATTACCAGCAGCAGTCAGACAACAATGCTTTGCTACCAGGTCTTCTGCTACTGATGAAAGCCTCTAAAACAATAAAGTAACATAACTGATGCGCCTGTGTGCGTAGGAAGAATCTCTATGCTAGGCCACTGGCCCCAACTTCGCCCGCCGCCAGTAACCACAGCGACGCACAAATAAGCAATTTACAATTCGAATCCCGGAGTGAGCTCACCTATTCATCATTTAGATTTATAGCCCTTTATCTGGGCGATCTGTTTTCTTGTTTAATTAATGGAAGTAAGAAACTTTCGGCCGCCGGGAATCCAGAATACGTAATGAAACTATTACGATAGGTTACCCGGTTATTATAGCCTCTAATTCCCAAAAGGTTCAAACGGAATGGATTATAATGACAATCTCTGAACCCTTCTAATTTCTTGTTATGTAGGTAGCTGGCCCGAAACTTTTGCCATAATTGGAATAATCGAACATACGAAGAGGTAGCTTAGGATCGCTGGATTTGAGGTTCATCACCATTTCATGCACGCACTGCATTCAAATACACCGGCTAGAGTAACGAGAAGCTATACGAAACACTTGACGAAGCTAAACATGAAATTGCGAAAAGAAGTTTAGCTATTCCATAGAAAAGGTTACGTACGTACCAAAAAGGAAGAAACTGTTTTTTTTGCGATTTCTGGTTAAATGTTGTTCGCATGGACAAGTAGTATCCCTAGCTTTGCATGCAATACGCCATGTTTTCCTGCTTCAGCATATAGGTATTATGACAGCATACAGCATATATGACAGCATACAACGGGATGGAATTTAGTTTACTTGCAGAAATTCCTGCACTAAGGCGGGAAATTCCACCTGTAGTCCCGTTCCATTAGGAATAATTAATTCGTTCAAAGATACTCATTGATAACTGTGTCAAAAAGTGCTCGATGGATCCCTTTACACGCTCGCTTGGAGTAAGCCGAGTGGAGGCGGGAGATAAGAACGCTTCGGATCTGCTGAAGCGATCGCTGACCGACTTCTGGAAGCATGAGGACACTCGGAAATGCGATTAGAAAAGCGATACTATTGCGGCTGACTACTTGCTTGTAGGCTAAGAGCGTTCTGTCTGTAACATTACGTCGTCGAGTAATACGAGTATATGTATATAGTACCTAATTAGTTATCACAGACCACGTGGTCTGTAGTAGTGGTATGTGGTAGTTATAGTACAGGCATCTTATTTCGTGCAAATCTCTCCCGCGGGTATGTTTGGAACCCTGCAAAAGCAAATTAACATCCTTTTGAATAATATTTGGTAACGTAAATTTTATACATTTTGTCTTTTTTGCATTATAAACTAAATTATTTGAAGGGAACCAATCAAGAATCAGTGATGAAGTTGAATTTGCGTCGTCAAAGATATCTTTATGGCTATTCACTTTAATAATAAGTAACGTGTCGTCTGCGAATAGCACTATCTCAGACAAGTCTTTAAATAAATAAGGAAGGTAGTTTATGTAAATTAAAAACAATAAGGGCCCCAATATGGAACCCTGTGGGACATTAATTTTTGCCAATGCTCCAGATGACTTTAATCCGTTAATGTCTACCTTTTGAACTCGATCTCTGAAGTATAATTTCAATAACGCCAAAGATTTATCCCGCACTCCATAGTGACCCAATTTACATAAAACTATTTCATGATTAACGCAATTGATGGCTTTTGAGAGGTCACAAAACACACCTAACGCATCCTGCTTTTCTTTCCAAGCATCAAATATGTGCTTAACTAAAGCAACTCCTGAATCGGTGGTTGACCTCCCTATAGTGAATCCATATTGTTCACAGTGTAACAACTTTTTAAATTAAAATTAGATTAATTTATTAAAAACATTTTTTTTATATTTTAGTCAATACTGGTTAAACTGACACCGGTGTGTAGTTGGAAGGGTCTTCATTATCACTCGATTTAAAAAGAGGGATCAATTTACTCAGCTTCATTAAATCAGGAAAGACATCATCCACACATTTATTAAAAATTACAGCTAAATAAGGGGCTACTAAATCAATAACAAAACTTGAAAACTTGAAAACAATAACAAAGAATGCAACTGATGCCGAGTCCAAAAGGATTCGAAATATGTCTTGCTTATATTTAATTAATGTCTATAATTTACAATAAACGACTATATATATCAATATTTATAAAGAATAACAAAACTTGAAATTTTAACCCACAAATCCCTAAAAAATTGTCAGCTTTCTTTTAACACTGCTTGTAAACTATAACTTATATCAAAATAAATGTACGAACTTATTTGTCGGAAATTTTAAAAGATTAAATATTTGCTCGTAGCTCATTTCATTTTCCTGAAAATAGCATAAAACCTTAATTGGGCACACATTTTATGGGGGGAGGGTGATTCACCTTGTGGAGGGGGATGGACGGTCATGCATCTGAATGTTAAGATATCTTATCAATTATCATACTAGTGTAAGTATAACAATACAATGTATACTTTTCCAGTAGGAAGGAAAACGTTTTGTAATTTTAATAAGCTCTGAATTCTGGATTGAACAATAAATATAATTTAAATTGGAGTGTTGGAAAACAAAGGAATCAGAATTCATTCATGAACACGTGTTGACTGTAGCACGTACCCGTCCTAAATATAGACTTCGACGTAAGGGCGCTTACACGTATTTAACAAGTTGCATGCTACCGGTTAGCCGGTAAGCAGGTAGGTTCCGGGAAACAGTACGGCAACGCGCAGGTCCGTAGCCACTGGTAGACCGGCGCCGGCGCCGGGTACCTGCTCTCTACGTGAAAGTGCTCTAATGGTTTCAGAAAGAGAATTTTACTGTACCGTGGAGACGTAGCAAATGGCCGCAGTGAACACCACAGACCAACACCAATAGAAACCCCATACAGGGCAATTACTTTCTGTAAGATATTGTTAAAATTGTGCCTATAAAATACTATGCAATCAAAACCAGTGTTAGTTGCTTTATCTGCTTGTCTTATGGTGCTTATTTATAAAGTGTATTAAATGAATGTATTACAACAGGGCAATTCCTGGAGCATTATTATCTGGGTCAATAAATACCCTCAGTTATACATGCTCTACATGTTATACTATAGGTATATTGTCATTTTGGCATTTTTATTTTAACATTCATTTTGTTCACTTGTGTCACAGATAACATAGCTTGTGCTCATATTTTTTGTTGTCATTTAACAAGTTGTATCAATTAAAAAATAATAAACACCTTAATTTTTCTGCCAACATCTTTGTCATATAAAATTTGAACTTAGACTCTAATATAGTAATTTACATATATTTTTAATTGATGCCGAACAATAAATTTCGAATGATATCTCAAAAATATAATATAAATGTGTTTTTAAACTTCTATATACCTGAATATATAATAAATATCAAAATATATAATCTTGATTTTTCTCATGTGTTTTATTTTATAAAAATCTTACGACGAATAATACTGATATAATATAATAATACGTATTTACAAGATCACTCGATTAGAAATTTGGGTTTCGGGTTCCCTTTGAATAATTTATCGATAAATAATGAAGCGGTATCGTAACCTTGTGACACGGTTATTTGTGCCCGCACCAACCTCGCACACCGCTGTCCTTGACAGATGTTTTCGAAGCAAATCAGCCCCGATTAAGCGTCCAGTATAGTCCGTGAACACGCTACAGTCTGACCGGATAACTCGGTCTTTGCCCACGACACGTTGCAGGGATGCAGTTCGCAACTGTCGCTCGCTCCCCGCTCCCCGCTCCCGGTTCCCTTTTCGTCATCCCCGCGTTCCTGTCACCCGCGTCCCGCATATTCGGCCCGTTTATAGCACATAGCACTGACACCGTCGCGTCGTCGTTGTCTCGTAGCAGTGAACGCTACGTATTACATCGAAGCGTAAATACATATGTTTCCGATTGAAATAGTATCTTTTGAAATGGAGCAGTGAATGATTTGTGTGTGTGTTAGCGGCGCTGACATTGTGTACTATCCGTTAACTAGGGCGCGATGTAGCAAGTATTATCGTCACTCAAGTTTTTCTGCTTTGTAAAACTAGTATAAAATTCGTGGCGCATTCTACGCCGTAGAAAATAGTGGCAGTGTATGCGTCAAGCAAGATACATAAATATTAAACATGTGGAAGCTGCCAAAAATCTCGAACCTATTTGAAGTTTACAGTAGTTGTGTGTAGATCGATAATCCGCAGATCGGTGCATTATGTAGCACTAGAGTCTTTTCATTTTACACTTTAAAAGGTTCTGTTTTAGTGAACGGAATTTTGTTATAGATGGGGTAAATGTAAATGTTTAAAATCATTAAACAAAACCACATCCTGTACTGATTGTTACAGCAATATGAGGCTACAGGTCTAGTATTCGATTTTAATTACCTCAAACCGTTCCTGAGAAGAGGTCTTGACAGACAGACAGACCGACAACAAAGTGATCTTACATGAATTCTGTTTTTTGGTTGTAAAAGATTCGGAACGGAACCTTAAAAACTTATGTTCGGAACAGAACCCTACAAGCTAAGCTAGAAGTAATAATGGTGACGGTTTTATATTGTCTGCTGTGGTTGTCTTTACGTTGAATTAATTTTATTAAAAAGAGATTTTTCAGTTTTACAAATTACATTAAAAAAAGAACTAAAGGTAGCAATTACTAGGAATTTCATAAAAGTTTAAAAATCTCTAAAACCCTGCGACATTCATAAGACGTAGGTTGTGTTATTCTGGCAGGTCAATGATCCCACTATCGATGGTTTTCGTTTGGAGCACACGTACAAGATAACCTGTATAATCATAAAATACCGCCCTATGGACTAAGGGTTCAGTACTCGGCTACTAATAGTTCAGTACTCGGCTACTAATGGTTCAGTACTCGGCTACTAATGGTTCAGTACTCGGCTACTAATGGTTCAGTACTCGGCTACTAATGGTTCAGTACTCGGCTACTAATAGTTCAGTACTCGGCTACTAATGGTTCAGTACTCGGCTACTAATGGTTCAATACTCGGCTACTAATGGTTCAGTACTCGGCTACTAATGGTTCAGTACTCGGCTACTAATGGTTCAGTACTCGGCTACTAATGGTTCAGTACTCGGCTACTAATGGTTCAGTACTCGGCTACTAATGGTTCAGTACTCGGCTACTAATGGTTCAGTACTCGGCTACTAATGGTTCAGTACTCGGCTACTAATTTGAAAGTCGTTGGTTCAAATCCCGCACATTTGTGTTCGGTCTGCATGTTTCGGAATCAGTAGGTCCAAAGTACGGCGATAACGCTCACCGTACTGGGCGCTGGGACATAATAACCGTCTATGAAACGTGTGTGCGAGTGTGGAATGTAACAAACACCTCTGAAACGTGAGTGTGCGAGTGTGGAATGTGACAAACACCTCTGAAACGTGAGTGTGCGAGTGTGGAATGTAACAAACACCTCTGAAACGTGAGTGTGCGAGTGTGGAATGTGACAAACCCCTCTGAAACGTGAGTGTGCGAGTGTGGAATGTGACAAACACCTCAGAAACGTGAGTGTGGAATGTGACAAACACCTCTGAAACGTGAGTGTGCGAGTGTGGAATGTGACAAACACCTATGAAACTTGCTCGAGGATTCATGTCGTGACGATGTATTATCACGAAATGATAATTAAAAGCGGGCGAGTACCGTGATGCCGACAGCGGCCCTCGGAAGGCTGCTGAGTGCTCGTGTACCTATTCAATTTTCAGTTAAAATAGGCAGGTAATTAAATTGTAGGAGTGACACCGACAATCGCACACTTCGGGGACATTTCGACGAACAATGCGGTACAGTGAGCACTAGCAGTGTCTCATCATTACATGTCACAACAGTAGGTATTCGAGGAGCTATTCAGAAATGAGGTCGGTGGCTGGCGGTCATTATGATATGATCTACGTTCCCTCGTCTGTAATGAATATCTTGTCTTACGTTCCGAAACTTCTAATACCTATTAGCGCGCTAAGTCATTGTTTCTTTATTTCTAAGAAGTATGACGTCATCAATGACGTCGCTGGTTGTCGGCAATGATGCGACTAAAATAACTTCGAGATAGGGCAATGTCAGTATTAAAGGAACTGTCAAAATTATCCGAAATATGTTTTTGTCCGAGTTCATTTAGGGTGCGGTCTGCGACATCGTAAGAGTAGATAAAGAAAATGATTGATTATGTCGACGTCGCGATGGTCTATCTATATCTATCTATATCCACCCCTCCCGTATAATTTCTGCATCCATTTCGCTCGCATCTATTTTCAATCTCTTAAACTTCGTTCGTTGTAAAATAAATTACAGAAGTTAAACTTGTGCCAAAACTAAGGTACTCGTATCTAATAAAATAGATCTAAGTTGATTTAAATATCGAAATCTGGCCAAACATCTGGCTAGGTAGTACAATAAAGAGACGAGCGAGGGTCACAGAAAGTTTTCTGCACCTACCTAGTGGCTAACCCATTCGGTTCTAACCAGAGTCCAGTTACTGTTTAGACATGTTTACTTGGCAACGAAGGGCTACGAGGTGCTACGAGGGGCTACGGCGTTCATAAAAGTTAATCACGTTACGCCAACTTATTAAAAAGTAATTACGAGTGTAATTAATAATTTATTCGTCTTGCGACCTTTGAGAGAAACACAATGTCGATGTCGATGCGAAACGCTAAAGAGAAATTCGTGTCTATTAGATGATAAATTTGTAAAAATATTACATGGACTTACTTTTATGATTAATTTTGCTATAATTACAGCGCCTACTGTTTTAGTGACAGTAAGGTTAAGACATTGAAATTAAGGCCCTTAGTAACGCCAAATTAGCAGCTCGATGTATGTCGATACGAATCTTGACATTAAAATAACGTTCATATCTGCGCACAATGTAAATTGGCTGTTACGACGATCGCTGCGTCTCCGATAGCACAAAATAGGAGAAAATAATGCTCTTCACATGGACGCGATTGATTTTCGATTTTGATTGAAGAATGCTGTGTTCTGATAGTGTAGCTATCAAGTTACATCGACCAAGCCGCTTAGGTGCAGTAGACAATTCAAGCCAAAAAAACACTATTCGGTTGAATTTTTTCATATAGTAGAAGTATTGATGGTACGAAAAAAATAAACGTTGCATATGTTGTCTTATATAATAAATACACATTTAGTTCATATAGATTGTCCATATAATATACATTTTACGTGGAGTAGGCTTTAGAAAGTACCCATTGGACGGTATTAAATAAATAAGACTCCTCGTACAGTGGAGATCACATCAAGCTATACACTCGCAGTACTACATCAGACCCTATAGGGAAAGATATAAGATATGTACAAAGTACAATGTGATTTCCACTGCACGAGTTCCACTATATTTATTATACTATTTGCGTCTAGTATCGTCTGTAATATGACATCGTCGGGCGAAATGAAAAAGTCAAATAAAAATATTTGTCGGCGCTTTGATTATCCGAGAGAGGAATAGAACGTTACCTGCAGCTGACATCACATCCTCTCTGATACAACTCCGAGCGCTAATGCGTGCGCCTTTGACGGACACTGAGCTACTCGTGAACAAGAGAATTGAACAGTAGAATTTAATTCGGTTTGCATCGTACCTACGTGTGCATTACGTATTCTGTGGCACAAGGAGACTTTTATTTGAGTTTTTTTTTTACTTTTACATACAAACAGCACCGACCAGCTAAATGCAATTTACTATTAGCCCTCTTAACAGTAGGACCAAGATATGTGGACACACTGGACAGAAAGATATGTGGATACAAGGGCGGATCCAGGGGGGGTCATGGGGGTCATGACCCCCCCCCTGGGCCTAGGTCAACCTTTTTTTTTACTTAAAATTACACCTCATCATACACATATAGTTACTAAAAGAACTGATTTTTTCTGCACCCTTCGCTCGATGGTGCATGCGCCCGCCCGCGCTCCGTTCAATCTTTTGTGAGAGTGATTTGCGAAGTTAATAACAAGTGTAAACTGAATTTCACGCGAATCAGAAGAAATTTCGCTAGTATCAAACTTTGACAGCTGTCAAATGCCTAAAAATGTCTTCGGTCAGAATGTACCCACAATTAATACCGTTCCCTATAGTCCAAACATGAGTGATCTAGCATTAGCCGTAACAAAGATTGCCAAATTGTCAAATCTGAAAACGGCACCGTAATTAATGACCACAAAAAGCCTCCGATACCGACTTTCGTGCAAATCGGCCCAGTTTTCACAACCTGTCAAAAAACTGTCAAAACCTGTGAAATGTCCATTTTATTTTTCGTCATGTAGCCCCTGTCAAACCATTCATGATAGTCTAAGCAAAGACAATATAACCACTTTGAGTCTAAGCCTGGAGGCTCTAGCATCAGCCGTTCCGGAAATATGGCCGATCAAAATATCACCAAAAAGATATTCTTATTCCTTTTTTTTTTTTTCATTTTTATTCATAAGTAGAGCTCGTCAAGTCCTTTTCTTAGAGTATCATGAACATGGGCCTAGCTCTAGCCATTTAGAAGATATAAGCAATTAAAGCTTTGACAGATGAAAAAAAATGTTTACACCTCTGGAACCGGGCGTAAATGGTCTAGCACCAGCCGTGCCAGACATATGAACCGTTACAGTTTTGACATAAAAAACTTCGAGAAGTTTCTTGAGACCCGATGGGAAAGAATTTTTTTTTATTGTAATTTTGGAGCCTGTGACCGCCCCCCCCCCCCCCCCCACTAAATTGTTTCCACATTCTACCTAAAGTATATTTTTTTGCAAAAACGAAGAAACCGACGACAGTTCGTGATAATGGGAAATGCAACATTCAAAAGTTACACAATATGAAATGGCTCATGTAGATACTCATAAAACCGCTTTTGATGTTGTAATTACATTATTGTAGTAGGGAGTAAGATAATTTACATTTTGGATCTCACGGAATACAAATATATATTTTTTAACCTTTCAGGCCTCATTGGGGCCTATGTTTTAAGATGACTGCAAAATTATTTAAGATGGCCGCTGGATCCTGTCACAAACTGAAAGCTATGACCCTAAGTACTCCACTTTCTACTTTATATAAATTGTGCTTTTCTTCGCTACGTCCAAATTTATCTAAGTCGTGTTTAAGGAAGATTGATTCGTGTCACAAATTAAGATGGTTCTTTTTATTTTTGAATTAAAGGTTAAAGGTTTATATAAATGTGATTTATATAAAAATATATAAATGTGATGTAGCCCCTGTCCATAGAGGTTGTCCAACCATTTATTTTAGTCCGGAGTTTCATCAGCCGTTTCAGATCAACATTCCGAAAAAAGATTTTTTTTCGTTGTTTTTTTTTCGTTTATATTTTAATATTAGGTAGAGCTCATCAAGCCCTTTTCTTAGAATACCATGAAGTTGGATCTAGCTTCAGCCGTTTAGAAGCTATAGACAATTAAAGTTTGACAGTTAAAAAATGAACTTTTTTTACACCTAAGGACCTGGGCGTGCACGGTTTAGGCACCAGCCGTACCGGAAATATGAACGGTTAGCCCATGGCCGAATAAAACATGGTCTGTTCCTTTGGTTTCCATTCCAAAACATAAGCTTACTACAATTTGAACACTGAAAACAGGATAGCATATAAATTTTTGTATGAGTGCGAATGAATAAGCACGAGAGCTTGTGCGGCGACACTGATATTATTAAATATTTGTAACGCACCGACCCAAGGTGACGTCATCTTACGTGCTTGCCATTTTATGTTATTACGAGGGTGAATCCAAAAGTTCTAAGCCCGACCTACAAAGAGGTATCAAATCTTTGTAAATCTACCGTCATTTGTTAGTATGTTTTTTCGTGATTGATTGTGTGAAGTTGAAGTTCGATACTGCAAGCTATTATTTTTTTGTGATATTTTGTTTAACGCAGTCTGACGGGATTTTTCACAATGGAGAAAATTGAACACCGTGCTGTGATTAAGTACCTCAATAAAAAAGGTCTTTCACCTAAAGAGATTCATGAAGATATGGAAACAACATTAGGGGAATCTGCTCCATCGTATTCCACTGTCAAAAAGTGGGTATCTGAATTTAAACGCGGTCGGGAGACCATTGAAGATGACCCAAGAAGCGGAAGGCCTTCAACGTCTACCACTAAAGAAAACACTGACAAAATTTGTGATCTCATCCTAGGAGACCGACGATTGACCATTAGTAGGATAGCTGAGATCACAGGCATCAGTTATGGCCGAGTGCAAAACATTATAACTGTAGAATTGGGGTTCCGTAAGGTTTCTGCTCGCTGGGTCCCAAGATTGCTTTCAGCTGACCAAAAACGAGTTCGATTCACAATTTCGCGTGACTGTTTGGAACTTTTTGAGGCAGATGCTGAGGATTTTATGTCTCGTTTTGTTACCATGGATGAAAGCTGGGTTCATCACCATACTCCTGAACCAAAACAGCAATCCAAACAGTGGAAAAGATCTGGCTCACCCACGCCGAAAAAGGCCAAGTGCATTTTGTCAGCCAATATAGTCATGTCATCTGTTTTTTGGGATTCGAAGGGAGTTATTTTATTGGATTATTTACCTAAAGGTGAAACTATAAATTCACGCTATTATTGTAACCTATTACGAAAACTTCGCGAAGAAATAAAAGAGAAATGGCCGGGGATGTTGCGTAAGAGAGTTTTGTTTCATCAAGACAATGCACGAGTTCACACTTCGGTTGAAACGATGGCTGTGATCCATGAATGTGGTTACGAGTTGCTGCCCCACCCACCTTATTCGCCTGATTTAGCCCCCTCTGACTATCATCTCTTTCCAAATTTAAAAAACACTTGGGGGGATCTAAATATTCGACTAGAGAAGAAGTGACGACCTTTGACGACCTTCCGGAATAATTTTTTTTCGATGGTATAAACAAGTTGCAGGTCAGGTGGAAGAAGTGTGTTGATCTAGATGGAGACTATGTCGAAAAATAAAAATAATTTTGAACCCACTTTTCTTTCATTTTCACGGTCGGGCTTAGAACTTTTGGATTCACCCTCGTATTTCATGATAAGGAAAATAGTTTTAAGTTATTTCGTTTACAAAATAATTATATTATTTATAACATTGATAAGTATTTTTTGTTGTTGAAATTAAACACAAAGAAATGTAATTTTGAGTTTTTGCATATCTTTGTGGTCAGATTTGCAGAAGTTGTGTGACACGTTTGGGTAAAAATAAGCGCATAATACTGGCAATATCTAATGGCGTTTTTTCCATTAGTTGTCATCCTTGTTGCACGAGAGTGAATTTAATAGTTTATTTCATTCTACACAGAGATTCTTCCTACTTCCCCATTTATCCAATATATTTGTATATTTGTATATTTACTTACATAGTTTTCTAAAAAACGTCTCCAAGGATTTTTATAATTTTTAAAATGTGTACTTTTTTGTATCCATTTTCCAAATGGGTATGTATGATTTAATAAAATCGATAAAATGCGAGTCTCACATGCTACCTAGTAATTTATTTCTAAGGACATGAAAATTTCTACGATTCCCGACTTTTAAAGTTTGGGAACCGTCCATAGCGTGATGACGTATGCTTGGGCCGCCACAAATCAGCAAGTAACATACCTTGTTTTCTTATACCATGGGTTAGCCTTGACGTGAAAAAAGTCGACAAGTGTCGTGAGACACTCGCTGGAAACGAAGTTCCTTTTTCGCTACTGATGCAAAAGTCGCCGCCCGCGCGTCTATACTGCAGTAATACACCTTTCTATACTGCAGTAATACACCTTTCTATACTGCAGTAATACACCTTTCTATACTGCAGTAATACACCTTTCTATACTGCAGTAATACACCTTTCTATACTGCAGTAATACACCTTTCTAAACTGCAGTAATACACCTTTCTATACTGCAGTAATACACCTTTCTATACTGCAGTAATACACCTTTCTATACTGCAGTATAGTGCGCGCCAATCTTTTAGTCGCCCCTGATTGAGTTACGAGTGCAAGCTTGCGCAGGTACAGTCAAGGAAACAATAATATGAACGGTTGATTATTTAATGTTTACTATAAGTGGGAAGGTGTACTTGTTGTACCTACCTATTTAATATATTTTTATTATTTTAGTGAAATCTTAAGTGTTTAAATAAAACAAATTAATATAAACACCATTTTCCTACATTGTCGCCTTAAAACGCTATAACGACCGCGAGGCATAACAACAACAATAAACTTTAACAAACTAAATCAACAAAACAACAAATAAAGGCAACACAAACAGATTCAACAATTAACTTAACGAATCATACTCGTAGAATTTTTTCCACGAACGTACTTTTCATGCAACGCGCGCGTGTATAGTGTACGGACGTAGCACTAACACTAACGCATAGTGTTGACACCTGCTAAATGGCGAGCGGGGGGTGTGGTGCGGCACGCAGGCGGGTGTGCTCCGCGCCCTCGCTCCTGTAACGTCCCCCTGACACCGTAAAACGGCTATTGCGTCGCCTCTTGCGTCTATCTTCAGAGGCAGGAGGTGAACGTTCTCGGCGTTCCCTCCTTTTGTCCGGGTAAAGCTGTTAAGGCCAGACGGCCAATAGCATAGTAAGTCACTTAAAAAAAAAAAAAAAAAAAAAAAAAAAATCTTCAGAGGCGACTAAAAGATTGGCGCGCACTGTAATACACCTTTCTATACTGCAGTAATACACCTTTCTATACTGCAGTAATACACCTTTCCGGAGCTATGGCCGATTTTTTTTTTTTTTATTCTAATTTTGGAGCCTGTGTGTGAGCCCCCTTGTTTTCAATGGGTCTTTATTACCTAATAACGAACTTTTTATTTCATTTATATTATTCTGTACGCGTTGAGCTGTCCTCGAGAACAGAACGTACACACATACGAAAATTATAAAAATTGTAGTTTTGGCCTCAGTTAACCAAGTTAATAACCCATTTCAATTAAAACTTTCTGGTATAGAATAGTAGTATCATCCATCAGCCTAGTTCGTCCACTGCTGGACATAAGCCTTTCCAGGACTTTGCCACTCCCGGCGGTCATCCTGGAAGAATTGCCCATACTCACACACGCTGGGCAGGCGGGTTGGTGAGTGCGGTGCCAGAACCCTCGCACCAGTGACGCCACTGCTCGTCACCAGTCAGTTCCATATAAGGCCCGGCTATTAGGGATGGATATACCGCCATCCATCGGTCCCAGGCATGGTGGGCCTCCTGGTTTTTTGCCTGTGGGCTGTCCTCTTAGTCTCCCCCGAATCACTTCGAGGGGGTCTCCAAGTAAGCTGGTGGTACCTCCACAGTCTAGCCCGGCATCAGCTCTACCACCTGAACAGTAGTATAGGTATAGATAATAAAACACATTTCACGTCGGTACTCTGTACGTCACTTTTTATTACTTCACGAGTCATTTCACATTAGTAAGTCAATTTCAACAATAAAAACATTTCTTAGCAAATACAAGGATACAAAATAAATGCTGATAAACATCCCATCAGATAAAATTAATGGAAGATAATATTTAATTTATAAAAACAATTTCATAGTTTCCCACTGAATGGTATTAATGTAATAGAATAATCTCTCAGATAGAATCAGTGACTAGGTGCCGCACGGGGTCATTACATGATCCATTACATTAGGTAGCACAGTTAGACAATATGTCTATGTCCTTATGTTATACAAATATGTACATGCTGTATCTGTTATATGTAATCTGTCACAACATTTGTTCTACGACATTTCTAAATGATGCAAACAAAAACACTTCTCGATACAAATTTTAAATACTGGTCACAATCTATTTAAAAAGGGATGTTAAATTGCATAATTACCAGTCATATAACAAATATTGTCGTGTGATCGGTGATCACTTGTTCGTGTTGTTCAAGTTGAACACGTCACTGATACAGGCTGTACGTATATTGTGTCAGTAAAAATAAAACTACAGTAGAGCCACTGAGTGATGGCGCCTATGACGTTTAAATGCCTACAAAGTATCGTAATTATTTATAAGCAAGTGTGAATTAAAAAATGTAATACTTCATTGTTGATAGTGATGTACTATTTGTTTCGGTTATTATTTTTCGATTTGAATGTTGATTTATTGTGCAATAACATTCGTATAGAAACAAAGTTTTTTTTTTAAGTTTCTCATTTTTTATAGGTCGTGTTTGAGGTCGCCAAGTTACGCAATAATATTTAATTAAAAACAAAACTAAACGAAAATAAATGATTGTAAAATACTTTTTTCGATTTAGATATTTAAACATCTCTTGGGGGCCCCGGGGTACTACACCGCATAGCCTTCCGATAGCTACGCCACTGGTTTTGGCACATTTTCCTTTTGTATCATTATGTTGAATGTTGAATGACGTGTCTAATGTTGAGTAAACTCACACTAGATTTTTATTTTTAACCGAAATTTGAAATGTACCTCATCACTAAATGCAGCTGTCATAAGTGCCATCACTCAGTGGCCCTACTTTATACACAAACTTAAATTCATTGGTATTCTAAATTCAAGGCAAGTTTTGTAATTCGAATCATGATAATAACAAAATATATACACAATATAATTTTAACTGTAAACATTCTCGATTTAATAATGCAAATTCACTTCGAAATAATTTGCAACCTGCACGATTTATAAATGTTTCCAATCTATATTTAATATTTTCGGTTACAATGTCATCATCTCCGTACTGAGCACATTCCCTCGATGTAACAATACTTATGTTTAACATTTTAGCTCCTAATACTTATGTACATAGAAATGCGTTATATAACAGTTCAACAAGTATTAACTGACACAAAGTACAACAACAAGTGTCTTTACATCACATTACAATTTGTGCACTCACTTGAAAATGTCCTAACTACTGAACAAGGTTTATTGTATACAGGGTGTACTAATGACGAGCTCAGAACATTAAACCACACTGATCATACTGATAAACGTTCGTTTTAACACTTTTGCATATAAATATATTATTTTCGCATTCCTGTAGAAAATGACGAGTAGGTATTAAAAATGTATATGGGGAAGTGAATTTTGAATTCGCTTTGTTTAAAAAGTTTATCTTTGGAAATGGTCCAGTATGATTAGTATAAAATATGATTTAATTTTCTGAGCACGTCATTAAAACCCCGGTATGGTATAATATATTATGGCACTCGTAGCAGTTGATATTCTCATATTGTACTATACATAGTTCTATTTATACTAGAGGTGCTCGTAGCGACTACATCCCGGCTCACTTAAGTGTGCAGGTATACAGGTGGGGCGGGGGGAGCGGGGGGGGGGGGGGGGGGTAACAAACACTACGATAGGGAAAACGAAAAATGCATCATCATTATTTATCGTTCTCTAATCAAAAATGCAACTTTGTGATTTTGAAGAACAAGTAAATACTGCCTGTATTGTTAATTACAACAAAAGAAACTACAAGTACCAAATCAAAAAACAAGGTCACTCGATTTCAGATGTTTTACTAAAGAACCTGTTACAAAGTAGTACTGTTTGGAGACTCAAGTTTGTGATCTTTAGTTTAGTGAAACTACTTTACCTTAGTCTCAAAGAAAATAACAAACATTTGTATTTACTTAAAATAACTAAGTAAACCAAATGGTTGAAGCGTTCTTGTAACTTGATACTTACCTAAAATGAATGTATGGTGTAATAAACAATATAGAAGTGATATCTTTTTAGCAATATTACCGTTTTATTTTTATAAATTTCAAATATTTGTAATTTTATTTTTTTCAAACTCGACATTGCTACTTTAACCAAATGAGATGAGAATTCATCTCTATCGCCATACCTCTCCACTTTAACACACCACCTGTATAAGATAAATTATATCCGTTCAAATATAACTCCACCTGTTCCTCATATAAGCATTAAAATACAATGACACGCTATCGGTTATTGATAATTTAATGTAATGGTCCAATATACATATTAATAATGAGGGTCGAAAACTTCATACTAACTGTCTCGCATTCCGCCACTGCACGGACACTCAATTAGGTCAATCGAATAGACTGGTGCAATGCGAAGCGATCCTTTGCGACGCGTGTCTTTGTATCGCCTCCCATCATACACAAGGGCAATCCTAGGTACAATTCGTTTACTCAAATAGCTTGCACGATTTGATACACTGTCACAAAGGGGCCGTTGACTCGTGCAGAGAGTACGTGTGCGGTACACTTCAAAGACACGGCGTGTGTGGTACACTTCAAAGACACGGAGTGTGTGGTACACTTCAAAGACACGGCGTGTATGGTACACCTCAAAGACACGGCGTGTGTGGTACACTTCAAAGACACGGCGTGTGTGGTACACTTCAAAGACACGGCGTGTGTGGTACACTTCAAAGACACGGCGTGTGTGGTACACTTCAAAGACACGGCGTGTGTGGTACACTTCAAAGACACGGCGTGTGTGGTACACTCGCACACCAGTTTCAGATACAAACAGTAATTTGTATCTGACAGATTTATTTTTTCATTTTTCTTATTATTATTTTCACATAATTTCCAAAAGCATGCGGAAGTATTCCAAATATTTTGATCATGCCAATATATTCCAAAAACAGAAAAATTTTTAAACATTTAGTTCTACACGTCGCCATTGAAGTTTATGATATGTAAACATATTTTGCCATACAAGTATATTGTGATGGGCAGGTGATTTATGGCAATGGTACGCGTCGCATGGCACTGTCGGCATCGCATCGCACAGTTTATCCTCGCTCACTCACCCTTAGTTCTGCGGATGTAGTCTTTATCTCTTTAACATTAGAGTGCAGGTGGAGTTTCGAACTGTAACTCTACTAACCGGCTAAAATCGTTGTCTTTCATTTTTATAATTATACATTATGTAGCACCTAAACATAGGTATGCAGTGGTACATACCACATACCATACAATTTATTAAATACCCTATCTAAACGTGCGTTTTACTCAAAAAGAGTAACTTTTGTGAAATACTTACATAAATATGATAATATAATAGAAATACATCCAAAATACATTTTAACTGTAGAAAGGAACTAAAACCCGAAATTTGACAAAACTGAAGATTTTAACAAAACAGCACTAACCGTATCGAACGTTACATTCGTTTTAAAACTCTAAAACATAATACTTGAAAAGTTACATCATTCATGTCTATCTAACTACCCGCCTACACTCACTACAACTAAAACCGAACAAGTGCGAGTTAGACTCGTGTCCTGAGGGTTCCGTATTAGGTATCAAATAAGTTTGAATAAAATTAAATAAAACTAAATAAGTTTAAATAAGATTTTAATAATTGAAACAAAAAATTAAATTTACCATTACGTACAAAATGAATGAAAGAAACTGCAAAATAAGTTTGTGAACTATTTATTATTCCACATAGAATTAGAAATTTATGATTCCGGGAATTTTCAATTTTTATTATTTTAGGTCACCAGGAAGTAGAAGTACCTTACAGGTTTCAATTATCAGTCTGTGGGTCGTTTCAATGATCAGTCTGTGAGTTGGTTCAATGGCCGTACCTTTTTATTGCGTTAAACTAGAAACATGATTTTTTTTCACAGCAACAAGAGGCTGAGGGCCTTAGTATTGGATATTAGTGTCAACTCGATACCTCAAAACGTTCCTAAGACAAAGGCCGTGACACAGACAGATAGACGGACAACAAAGTGATCCAATAACGTTTCCTTTTTAAAAAGGTACGGAACCCTACACACAGTTAACAAGTTAATGTAACTAAAGCTGCGACTCGGCAGCCCACTTCTGATGCAACTTGTTGAGATGTTCGAAGGCCCGCTTCGTGATGTTCAGTGTGGGCACGATCTCCAACAGGCCCGGCTCGCCGATGAGACTGAGCCCCGAGAGACCGAGGTACGTGTGCATGGGGTCGGTGCAGGTATCCGGCCACTTGGAGAACCCGCCCACCAGCAGGTCCTGCGTGTCCAGTACGTACCTGCGGTTGGAGGCGCGGTGGCCGAGGTCCAGCATGTCGAGTATCTTCATGGACGCGCCCACCCAGAAACTGTAGCAGGTATCGACCGGCTTGTTCGGTCTGCCTTGGAACCCGTCCACTTGCCTACACACAATCGAGAAAAGTTTATTAAATCTCTGCCCCGGTTTCGGCTTGGGCGTTATTTTATCAATATCGCTTATAGCCTATGTTGCCCAGGGTCACTTTGATGGTAATTAGGAAAACCTCATTTGAGTGGTTCTCGAGTTAAAACTAAACATGCATATGTCGTGGGCTGATCGTAGTGTTAAATCGAAAATATTTCACAAAAAGTCAAAAATAGGTGCGACGACGAGCGGAGCGTGTTAGGTTTACATGAAAATAAATTTGGGGAGCCGAGCGAAGCGGAGCGGAGAGAGGCGACCTCCCTAGTTTTAACAAAAATATGATATGCCCAGGCAGATCATGACAGACAGACAGACAGACAAAAATTCTAAAAATTATATTTTTGGCTTCAGTATAATACTAATAACTCATTGCCGTGAGCCCTGTGGAGCGTGCCAGTCTCCTTGATGTCGGGCAGCACGAGGTCGGGTACTGGCTGCAGGCAATGACATCAGCTTCTAGCTAATTTATGAAACAAATGTATATATCAATAGAATAAGCGAAAATAAGTTCCAATTCGGACTATCGGAATAACTTTGTATAACAATCGAACAATAGAAAGTCGGTCGCGACTTACGGTCACGCACGACTATCCATAAACTGTGAACAGCTAATGACGATACCTCTAATTATATTAGAAGTAACTAAAGAATTGTAAGAAAAAAAGTTACTTATCATTTTTATTTACTACTACCTATACATATGTACGAAATAGTAAAAGAAAATTATATTTTTAAAAAATTCACTATTTGGAATGTATCAAGACCTTTCACTCCATTTACATTTTCTTTAATAGGTGTTCTGTTTTAATCACCCTTGTTCGCGCCACTTCTTGTGGCTCTCATACTGCGGGGTAGTTGTGAATTAATATTTTCAACTGTCATTTTCGCTGCATCTCCACCCGCTTAGTTTTGGACGCAAATCAATCAGTCGTCAATCAGAAGCCTTTCACGCCGGAGGTATACGCTGATTGTCATTCGACTAGGTCCTACCTCGACCCTACCGCCCGCCATTTTGAGATCGCACCCGCTGTGCGCCTCATTTTCATCTATTACTATTACGAAGAAAATTAGCCGAGAAGAGCGCAACCAGGCACGAAGAGGAAGAAGAAAACCATCTTGGAGAACACCAGAGACTTGGTGGCTCAGGCGAAGCGTGGTTTGTGGTGCATGCAGCTCCTTCCCAAGGTCAGATCTTTCATCTTCGTAATTATTTCTCTTCACTTCCCGCTATTTTTAAAACCTATGGTGATACAAAGCACTGCCGTCATATCGCGTGCTCATTTTTTGGTCCTTCGAACCGGATCTAGATCCATTTTAGGCCCTTTGATCTGCGATCTATAACCATTTTTTGGTATTTCCAACCGCTATCTTCATGTTCTTTGTCTAAAGAACACGTGAATTCCGCTCTAATTTTCACTCTGCCCGCAGTATTACCCCGCATTCCCGCTCTTATTTGCATTATCTATGCATTAAAACCCCGCATTCGTCAAAATATTAGTGATTCCATTTCCTATATACTGGAAATTATAAATTATCTACAGTGAAATACGCCATTCTGTTAATTTATCCGCTGCGATTATACCATTTGATCATTTCACAGAAAATATTATCTGCCTACCTGCTAATTCTTAATATTATCGAGAGGTACTCGTACACAGGTTCGTCCGCCGCCCGTGTTATCTCTAACTCATTAGCATTATTCTATGTTGTAGTCAGTATAAAACTTTCAATAGTTCTGGTACTTGCCTAACTTTGTACTATATAACATGCCAAATTCCGCAGAAGCTGCAAAATTAAAGATGTCGTATAGTTTAAAGAAGCTTAAAAATAAAAGGCAAGAATTGTTTAATCGCCTTCAGAGAGTTTATGACTTTTCTAAAACCGCTTTAGAGGATGTTTCTTCGGCAGAATTGTTTATGGCCAATGTCGAAACTTTGGATACTGTACGCTCAGAAATTCATGTAATCATAGATGAAATTAATGACACAGAGGTATTGATAAATCCTAATTTTGAACCAAATTATCAAAGTTGGTCAGCTTTTGAGGATCTTTACTCCCATTGCAAATACATCAACCGGAAGTTATCACATTCTTCGAAATCGGCTGACTCTAAAGTTAAAGCTCCACTTGACATGGAATGTCCCAAAAAACCTACTATCAAGCTTCCAAAACTGGAACTCGTTGGTTTTTCTGGTGAAGCTACTATGTGGCCAACATTCTATGAAACATTTAAAACCACGATTCACGATAATCCGGACTTGACCGACAACGAACGAGTACAATACCTGATGGGTAAACTTTCTGGCCGGGCACTTTCGATTTGTTCTGGAATCACACCGAACGCAACTAACTACGACATAATCTGGAAAACACTCGTTTCTACTTTTCAAGACTCGCGTAGTTTAGCCACTACTTATTTGGATCAAATGTTTGAATTTCGCCCTTTAACTACCGCTAGTTCAAAAAACTTGGACTTGTTTTTAGACAAGTTCTGTTCCGCTGTTTCGTGTTTAAAATCGCTGAATATTAAAGATCTTTCGGATTTTATCCTTATGTATTTGGCCCTTAAAAAACTTGATGTTGAAACCGCTCGTTCATTTGAAATGTTTAAACGTGGTTCCGATTTACCCCATTATGATGAATTAATATCATTTTTACGGGAACAAACTAAGATACTGAACCGCACTGCACCCGCAATTACCGCTCCCGCTCCGAACCGCTCCGTTAATAATAATAACAACAAAACCGGGTACAGTACCAAGTCAACCCATGCTTTTGTCTCCGCTTCGACCAATAATAATTGTTGTCCGCTATGTAAACAATTAAAACACTATAATTTATATAAGTGTCCCGAATTTGTGAAACTAGATATCGAGAAAAGATTTCAGTTCATCAAATCTAATAACGGTTGCACCAATTGTTTAAGTATTACGCATAACAATTCCGCTTGTAAATCGTCTTATAATTGCCGCCATTGTAATTGTAAACACCATTCGATGTTGTGCCGCAAACAAAATGTGATGAATACTCACACCGCGCTTGGTCAAAATATTACCGTGTCTCCACGCACACATACGCAATCTTCGAGGTTGGTGGATCCTGCCGTATCGGCGACTAACACAGAACATATGACTAATGATTCTCAATCCGTACCAACTGCGAGTAATAATATTTCTTTATGTAACTTACAGCCTAACTCGCAGCGTAATGAAACATGCCTTTTAGGTACAATTCAAGTGATCGTGAAAGATTCTAACGGTATGTCAGTCCGTCTACGTGCGCTCTGCGACCCTGCGTCACAATCCAGTTTTTCGACGGTTTCCTGTTGTGAGAAGCTTAACTTAAAATATGAGAAAATTCCCCGCGCTTTTGTTAAGGGCATCGGCTCTTCATCAAACCCAATTAAGGGTGCGACAAACCTTAAATTGTTTTCACGATTTGATGATTCGGTTTCAATTTCGCTTGACACTTATGTAATCGACCGTATTACCGACAACTTACCATCGGTGCAGGTCGATTTGTCTACGCTTTCATATTTAAAAGGTATCACACTTGCTGATGAAACCTTTTACTTACCGGGCGAGATTGATATTCTTATCGGTGCATCTTTATTCGCGGATATCTTGTTATCAGGCCGCGTCTCTGGTCCCCCGGGTACGCCGACGGGATTTCAGACCATCTTCGGTTTTACGCTAATTGGTAATACGCCTGTTTACCAAAATACCGCATGTTCAATTTCGTTATGCTCTTATATGGAGATTGAACCGCCAATAGATTTTATTTTACAAAAATTTTGGCAATTAGAAGAGGTGCATTGTGAACCTGCTTCTAGTCCCGCAAATGATGAATGTGAAAAATTATTTATTAACAATGTGTCACGTGACCCCGCTGGTCGCTATTCGGTTTCTTTACCGTTCGCACGGAATCCTAACATACTAGGAAACTCGTACCATCACGCAAAAAAGTGTTTTATGTCTCTTGAGCGTAGGTTTGTTTCTAACGCAGATTTACGTTCCGAGTATAACAATATAATAAATGAATACCTAACTAAAGGTTACATATCCCCGCTTCATAATGATGACCAATTATCTCTTGGTTATTATATTCCGCATCATCCCGTAGTGCGTGTTGATAAATCAACGACAAAGGTGCGTATTTGTATGAATGCCAGTACTAAGACTGACTCCGCTGATGGTACTCGTGTCTCATTAAATGACACGCTGCACACAGGTGCTAATTTGCAAAACGATTTGTTTTTAATTTTACTTGACTTCCGCTTGTATGAAATCGCTTTTACCTCGGATATCAAACAAATGTTCTTACAAGTTTTGGTTAACGCCGATGATCGCAAATTTCAAAAGTTTTTATACCGCTTTGACACGTGTTCACCGCTTATCGCTTATCAGTTCAATCGCGTCTGCTTTGGACTACGTAGTAGCCCTTTCCTTGCGATGAGAGTAGTCAGGAAACTCTGTGAGGATGGGAGTTCAGCGTACCCGCTCGCCGCTACTGTAGCCGCACGAAACTGTTACATGGACGACATCTGCTATAGCACGCCCACCGTGCAGGGCTCCTTACAGCTCAGAGATGAGCTGGTAGGATTGCTTAAGGCCGGTGGCTTTGAGCTCGTCAAGTGGTCTAGTAACTGTCAACAGTTACTTGATACACTGCCTGATACTCACCGCTTAAATTCTAGTAAGAATTTTGAAGAACAAACTCAAACTCTTAAAGTTCTTGGCTTACAGTGGTCGCCTGATTCTGACGAGTTCTCTTTTACTGTATCGCTAGATAGTCGCCCATGTACTAAACGCAATGTTTTGTCCGTGATAGCACGTCAGTACGACGTCCTCGGCTTTACCGCTCCTGTGATCTTGTACGCAAAATTACTCTTGCAGAAAATCTGTATTTTAAAATTAGACTGGGATGAAACACTACCCTCTGATATTGCGCAGATTTGGCAAAACTATTTGAAGGAGCTACCTGTTTTGCGGGATTTACGTATTAAACGCCACTTAGACGTGTTCCAAAATTCGAAAATTTCGATAATATCATTTGCAGACGCAAGTGAACGTGGATACGGATGTGTCGTATATATTAGAGTACAAGATGACTCAGACACTTGCACTAGCATTCGGCTGGTATGCGCAAAGTCAAAAGTCTGTCCGCTCAAGACCGTCAGTGTCGCCCGCCTTGAGCTTTGTGCCTCGTTACTCATGTCGAAATTAACTCGTCGTGTAGTTGACGCTTATAAAATACGTCACAATATTGAACGTATTTACTGTTTTACCGATTCTATGGTAACTTTACACTGGATACATTCCTCACCGCACAGGTTTAAAACCTTTGTCGCGACGCGTATAACAAAAATAATATCCGCTATTCCCGCTGAATGTTTTTACCATACAGCTGGTTCTCAAAACCCGAGCGACTGTCTTTCCCGTGGTCTCACTCCCACGCAGTTGATGAGTCACCCGCTCTGGTTCACTGGACCTGCTTGGCTTTATCTGGACGCTAAAGAGTGGCCAATCAAAACAATAGAATCAGCTTCTATTGAAGAAAACTTGCCGGAATCAAAAACAATTTCTCTTCCCGCTTTTAGTAATGAAGAACCGCATCCTCTTCTTTCTCTTTCGGAAAGAATTTCGTCATGGCTTGTGCTTTTACACACAATCATTTACATCTACCGATTTTTACGTATTTTACCGCGCTCTAATATTTTTACCGCTACCGATATGGATTTCGCTGAAGTTGCATTGATTAAAGCTCTTCAAGCATTTTATTTTCTTGATGAAATAAAAAGATTAAAGTCAAATAAACTTTGTTCTCCCGCTTTAAATCGACTATCGCCATTTTTAGATAAAAATGGATTGTTACGCGTTGGTGGTCGACTTCGCAACACAGACATGACGTTCGATCAACAACACCCTGTGTTGTTACCTCGTAAAAATCATATTGTCGAATTGATTATCATTCATTATCATCGCAAAAATTGTCACATTGGACCAGTGGCTTTAATGTCAATAATCCGCCAAAAATTTTGGATACTTTCCTGTCGAAATATTGTTCGTCGCGTAATACATAGCTGCAATTATTGTTTTAAGGCGAAGCCGAGACAAACCTTCCCTTTCATGGCAGATTTACCATCATGCCGCGTTAATGAGGCTAAAGCTTTTGTCCACTGCGCTGTGGATTATTGTGGTCCTATCAGTATCACTCCGTATCGAAAACGTGGAGTCCGTCCCGTCAAATGTTACCTCTGCATATTTGTATGCCTGGTGACTCGTGCAGTTCACGTTGAATTGGCAACTGATCTTAGCACGAACACTTTTCTTTCCGCGTTCAAACGTTTTTTATCTAGACGTGGAGCAGTGTCTTTCGTATATTCAGATAATGCTACGAACTTTGTAGGCGCTAGAAATGCCCTCTCAGAAATTTACAATTTGACAAACTCCGAAGAATTTAAAACGTCTTTCGCGAATGAACTTGCCGATCATAGAATACAATGGAAATTTAATATTCCACGTAGCCCACATTTTGGGGGACATTATGAGATATATGTCAAAGGATTTAAGACGCATTTGCATAGAGTAGTAGGTACTCAACTGTTAACCTACGAAGAATTATTAACTGTAGTTACGCAAATAGAATGTGTCATAAATTCTCGTCCGCTTACGCTGCTGAGTGAAGATCCATCTGAACTTAGCGCGTTAACTCCTGCACATTTTCTGATGTCAACTCCTTTAAAAGAATTACCCGCTTGTAAGGTGGCTGATGAGCCAGTTAATTTATTACGTCGCTACGCGTTGCTTGATCAAATGGTAGAATCGTTCGCAAGGCGATGGAAGAATGATTATCTCCATCTTCTCCAGTCTAGAGGAAAATGGAATACACCTTCCAACCCAATCAAAATTGGATCTGTTGTCGTTGTAGTTACCGATAACACTCCACCGCTTCAATGGCCGCTCGGTGTTATTGTAGCTGTATACCCTGGCAAAGATAATGTCATTAGGGTAGCTTCTGTCAAAACGACGACAGGTGTTTACAAACGACCTGTCGTGCGTCTTTGCCCTCTCCCATCTCAATAACTCCTTTCTTTGCCCCCGCTTCAAAATTTCGTTATTCTCTGTCTTATTTTTACTTTTCTATTCTTATTTTAAAACCAATGGTTTTAACGCCGGGGGCAAATGTTCGCGCCACTTCTTGTGGCTCTCATACTGCGGGGTAGTTGTGAATTAATATTTTCAACTGTCATTTTCGCTGCATCTCCACCCGCTTAGTTTTGGACGCAAATCAATCAGTCGTCAATCAGAAGCCTTTCACGCCGGAGGTATACGCTGATTGTCATTCGACTAGGTCCTACCTCGACCCTACCGCCCGCCATTTTGAGATCGCACCCGCTGTGCGCCTCATTTTCATCTATTACTATTACGAAGAAAATTAGCCGAGAAGAGCGCAACCAGGCACGAAGAGGAAGAAGAAAACCATCTTGGAGAACACCAGAGACTTGGTGGCTCAGGCGAAGCGTGGTTTGTGGTGCATGCAGCTCCTTCCCAAGGTCAGATCTTTCATCTTCGTAATTATTTCTCTTCACTTCCCGCTATTTTTAAAACCTATGGTGATACAAAGCACTGCCGTCATATCGCGTGCTCAACCCTATTATCGCACAGGTAGATAAGTCGTCCCTTTCATCGGTGAAAATTATATTTCCTGACCTATAAAGTAGGTCAATGCCTATAAGACAATAAATCGCAGTCCAGCCCCCCTATTGTGTATCTTTAGTTGCCACCTGCACGAGGTGCCTATCATCAAAAACATAGCTAAAAACTGAAATTTCAAAATTGCCTTTAGTGGGTATTGAACTATTAACAATCTGTGTCGTCACTTCAAGTGCGAAAATATCCTTAGGACATCGGAATTCGATAGTATATCTATGTTTTTGATGATAGACACCCAGTCCAGAAGGCAACTAGAGATACACAATAGGCCCGCAGATCGTGTCCATCTTACAAATTAAGAGACTACAAGGAGCTGTTATTGTAGAATTATTTTAATTGTTATTTATAAGGTTTGTAGTAACTAAGATTAAGAATTAGGCTAGCCTGTAAAGATTTGTAAATGAATAAATAAACATATCAGTCACGTGGTTCACTAATTACGAGCGAACATCTAGACGTAACAGTAAATAATGACGGTAGGAGACCTGAATATTAGCCATCGCTTGAGTCCGTCGACCTGCGCCTGAGAGAGCGCGTGCAGGTGGTCAGTGAGCGAACATCTAGACGTAACAGTAAATAATGACGGTAGGAGACCTGAATATTAGCCATCGCTTGAGTCCGTCGACCTGCGCCTGAGAGAGCGCGTGCAGGTGGTCAGTGAGCGAACATCTAGACGTAACAGTAAATAATGACGGTAGGAGACCTGAATATTAGCCATCGCTTGAGTCCGTCGACCTGCGCCTGAGAGAGCGCGTGCAGGTGGTCAGTGAGCGAACATCTAGACGTAACAGTAAATAATGACGGTAGGAGACCTGAATATTAGCCATCGCTTGAGTCCGTCGACCTGCGCCTGAGAGAGCGCGTGCAGGTGGTCAGTGAGCGAACATCTAGACGTAACAGTAAATAATGACGGTAGGAGACCTGAATATTAGCCATCGCTTGAGTCCGTCGACCTGCGCCTGAGAGAGCGCGTGCAGGTGGTCAGTGAGCGAACATCTAGACGTAACAGTAAATAATGACGGTAGGAGACCTGAATATTAGCCATCGCTTGAGTCCGTCGACCTGCGCCTGAGAGAGCGCGTGCAGGTGGTCAGTGAGCGAACATCTAGACGTAACAGTAAATAATGACGGTAGGAGACCTGAATATTAGCCATCGCTTGAGTCCGTCGACCTGCGCCTGGGAGAGCGCGTGCAGGTGGTCAGTGAGCGAACATCTAGACGTAACAGTAAATAATGACGGTAGGAGACCTGAATATTAGCCATCGCTTGAGTCCGTCGACCTGCGCCTGAGAGAGCGCGTGCAGGTGGTCAGTGAGCGAACATCTAGACGTAACAGTAAATAATGACGGTAGGAGACCTGAATATTAGCCATCGCTTGAGTCCGTCGACCTGCGCCTGAGAGAGCGCGTGCAGGTGGTCAGTGAGCGAACATCTAGACGTAACAGTAACTAATGACGGTAGGAGACCTGAATATTAGCCATCGCTTGAGTCCGTCGACCTGCGCCTGAGAGAGCGCGTGCAGGTGGTCAGTGAGCGAACATCTAGACGTAACAGTAAATAATGACGGTAGGAGACCTGAATATTAGCCATCGCTTGAGTCCGTCGACCTGCGCCTGAGAGAGCGCGTGCAGGTGGTCAGTGAGCGCGAGTGTTGCGAACATCTAGACGTAACAGTAAATAATGACGGTAGGAGACCTGAATATTAGCCATCGCTTGAGTCCGTCGACCTGCGCCTGAGAGAGCGCGTGCAGGTGGTCAGTGAGCGAACATCTAGACGTAACAGTAAATAATGACGGTAGGAGACCTGAATATTAGCCATCGCTTGAGTCCGTCGACCTGCGCCTGAGAGAGCGCGTGCAGGTGGTCAGTGAGCGAACATCTAGACGTAACAGTAAATAATGACGGTAGGAGACCTGAATATTAGCCATCGCTTGAGTCCGTCGACCTGCGCCTGAGAGAGCGCGTGCAGGTGGTCAGTGAGCGAACATCTAGACGTAACAGTAAATAATGACGGTAGGAGACCTGAATATTAGCCATCGCTTGAGTCCGTCGACCTGCGCCTGAGAGAGCGCGTGCAGGTGGTCAGTGAGCGAACATCTAGACGTAACAGTAAATAATGACGGTAGGAGACCTGAATATTAGCCATCGCTTGAGTCCGTCGACCTGCGCCTGAGAGAGCGCGTGCAGGTGGTCAGTGAGCGAACATCTAGACGTAACAGTAAATAATGACGGTAGGAGACCTGAATATTAGCCATCGCTTGAGTCCGTCGACCTGCGCCTGAGAGAGCGCGTGCAGGTGGTCAGTGAGCGAACATCTAGACGTAACAGTAAATAATGACGGTAGGAGACCTGAATATTAGCCATCGCTTGAGTCCGTCGACCTGCGCCTGAGAGAGCGCGTGCAGGTGGTCAGTGAGCGAACATCTAGACGTAACAGTAAATAATGACGGTAGGAGACCTGAATATTAGCCATCGCTTGAGTCCGTCGACCTGCGCCTGAGAGAGCGCGTGCAGGTGGTCAGTGAGCGAACATCTAGACGTAACAGTAAATAATGACGGTAGGAGACCTGAATATTAGCCATCGCTTGAGTCCGTCGACCTGCGCCTGAGAGAGCGCGTGCAGGTGGTCAGTGAGCGAACATCTAGACGTAACAGTAAATAATGACGGTAGGAGACCTGAATATTAGCCATCGCTTGAGTCCGTCGACCTGCGCCTGAGAGAGCGCGTGCAGGTGGTCAGTGAGCGAACATCTAGACGTAACAGTAAATAATGACGGTAGGAGACCTGAATATTAGCCATCGCTTGAGTCCGTCGACCTGCGCCTGAGAGAGCGCGTGCAGGTGGTCAGTGAGCGAACATCTAGACGTAACAGTAAATAATGACGGTAGGAGACCTGAATATTAGCCATCGCTTGAGTCCGTCGACCTGCGCCTGAGAGAGCGCGTGCAGGTGGTCAGTGAGCGAACATCTAGACGTAACAGTAAATAATGACGGTAGGAGACCTGAATATTAGCCATCGCTTGAGTCCGTCGACCTGCGCCTGAGAGAGCGCGTGCAGGTGGTCAGTGAGCGAACATCTAGACGTAACAGTAAATAATGACGGTAGGAGACCTGAATATTAGCCATCGCTTGAGTCCGTCGACCTGCGCCTGAGAGAGCGCGTGCAGGTGGTCAGTGAGCGAACATCTAGACGTAACAGTAAATAATGACGGTAGGAGACCTGAATATTAGCCATCGCTTGAGTCCGTCGACCTGCGCCTGAGAGAGCGCGTGCAGGTGGTCAGTGAGCGAACATCTAGACGTAACAGTAAATAATGACGGTAGGAGACCTGAATATTAGCCATCGCTTGAGTCCGTCGACCTGCGCCTGAGAGAGCGCGTGCAGGTGGTCAGTGAGCGAACATCTAGACGTAACAGTAAATAATGACGGTAGGAGACCTGAATATTAGCCATCGCTTGAGTCCGTCGACCTGCGCCTGAGAGAGCGCGTGCAGGTGGTCAGTGAGCGAACATCTAGACGTAACAGTAAATAATGACGGTAGGAGACCTGAATATTAGCCATCGCTTGAGTCCGTCGACCTGCGCCTGAGAGAGCGCGTGCAGGTGGTCAGTGAGCGAACATCTAGACGTAACAGTAAATAATGACGGTAGGAGACCTGAATATTAGCCATCGCTTGAGTCCGTCGACCTGCGCCTGAGAGAGCGCGTGCAGGTGGTCAGTGAGCGAACATCTAGACGTAACAGTAAATAATGACGGTAGGAGACCTGAATATTAGCCATCGCTTGAGTCCGTCGACCTGCGCCTGAGAGAGCGCGTGCAGGTGGTCAGTGAGCGAACATCTAGACGTAACAGTAAATAATGACGGTAGGAGACCTGAATATTAGCCATCGCTTGAGTCCGTCGACCTGCGCCTGAGAGAGCGCGTGCAGGTGGTCAGTGAGCGAACATCTAGACGTAACAGTAAATAATGACGGTAGGAGACCTGAATATTAGCCATCGCTTGAGTCCGTCGACCTGCGCCTGAGAGAGCGCGTGCAGGTGGTCAGTGAGCGAACATCTAGACGTAACAGTAAATAATGACGGTAGGAGACCTGAATATTAGCCATCGCTTGAGTCCGTCGACCTGCGCCTGAGAGAGCGCGTGCAGGTGGTCAGTGAGCGAACATCTAGACGTAACAGTAAATAATGACGGTAGGAGACCTGAATATTAGCCATCGCTTGAGTCCGTCGACCTGCGCCTGAGAGAGCGCGTGCAGGTGGTCAGTGAGCGAACATCTAGACGTAACAGTAAATAATGACGGTAGGAGACCTGAATATTAGCCATCGCTTGAGTCCGTCGACCTGCGCCTGAGAGAGCGCGTGCAGGTGGTCAGTGAGCGCGAGTGTTGCGAGGGCGCAGAACGTGGTGCCGCCGTGCGACTCCAGCTGCGGGCACTGTGCAATGCCGTGGTCGTAACCCTGGATGAGGGGAAATAACACACATACAACGTACAGAACATCGTCACGACATAGCGACACTAAAGCCGGGTCCGCTGCGCCAATTTTCTAACAAAACATGTTAGCTAAACATGTTCACATTGTTCACTAAACATCTCGTCTGCTGAAAAATTAGTGAACAATGTTTTGTTCAAATTGATCCATTCGAAAAATAAGTTCCGACGAGGAGGATGTGGTTGCTGTTTTGACAGTGGTGAATTTAGTTTCAAGAAGAAAAAGATTTCGTGTTAGACCTTACCTACAGCGACGATCTTTCGATATATTACAAGAATTGAAAATAACTGGTGTCTCCGTTACCAAGCTTACAAAATCAAGTATGTTTTCTTTATTCCACTCCATTAAATAGTACCTACGAGTCTAAACAATATAAATGTAATCACGTCGCAACGTCTTTGCTCTCCGAGAACTAACACGAAATGAATGACCTCACCCCCCCGCAGGCGACAGCGGGTGTTGTTATCCATTCCATTTTGATAAACATGTTAGCGCGTTTTTTCTAACAATAAATGTTGAGGCACGCCCCTGTTGTGTTTATCTAACATGTTAGGTGTTAGATAACAACGAAAACATGGCGCAGCGGACCCGGCTTTAGTGGACACGTATATTTAAATAAAACTACATAATATAGTTTAGTATTTATATTTATATTGTACAACTTTCTCATCGGAAATGAAAAAAAGTTGTAACGTTTCCTTCTAATTTCAAAAACCTACAAGGAATTTTGTACGGATAGGTCCTCTTTATTGCGCGGTAAAGTTGATCAGTAGAATATGGGGTTCGATTTAAAGATACCAGTCCATTTACACCCGGTATACTCCGAGGGGGTGTCAGAAGTGTTCCCGAATGTGGACTGTCACTACAACAATCAACACTCGTACAACCTCTTTTCATCCACAATATTTACGTCCCAACGTGATATGGGCAGGTCTAAAAAAATAATTTGTGCACGCTTAACCCCACGTCTCAATATCGAGAGTCCAGCGTTCTACCCACTGTACTACTGCTGCATCTAGTTGATAACTTAGGAGCTTTTAGCAGCTTGTACGACAAGACAGTGGAGAACTCGTACAGGTGTCTCAACACTCACAATGCTACTCAGTATGTATGCGACGGCCCGCTGCACATCGAACCCGGACCAGTCGTCCAGGATGTAGCTGATGCAGGCGGCGCAGTACACGAAGCGCATGTCCGACTCGCAGCCGGACAGAGTCGCGGCGAAGTTGCCCTCCGGCGTCTGCAGCGCACGTACTCCTGCCGACCGTACATCGTATTCATTAAGTTACTAATAACTAAATATCAAATAGGAATTGTTCAGTGTTCTTAATTATAGTCGAGAGTGTAAAACAAAACATGCAAATAGTCTTCGTATATTAACACCGGTGCAGTGCACACAGATGATACAGGGATCGGACGAATTTGAACCATACATGTTATGTCCGTCGTATATATCGACGAAGAGCTGCTCTTGACGCCAGACGTGATGAACTCCGATGTAGACCACCAGCTGCCATACAATACAACTACTACAATGGAAAACTTACATGTAGCCTGTGCAACCACACTTTCACGAACAAGATAGGCTACATAAGTCACATGAGGGCACATGACCGACGCTCTCCACAGTCGCCGTGACCGAACTCGGTCGGATGAATCATCATCATCATCATCATCATATATCGACAGCAAACTTGTAACGTGATCTCTGTAAGAGAGAAATAGTGACGACATTTTGTTACATCGGTGACTACGGGACGGATTCGGAGTTGAGAGAAGAGTCACACACCATGTATTATTTGCACCAATGCTAGATAAATCTTCTTGTATGACATTATGTTTGAGTCTTATCAACTTATTAAAAAATAATGCTCCGTGTTATTTTTCGATAACTTAACTTTACACAAGCCAGATAAAATATTCTTGTTTTTCTGATAACCATTTGTACGATACACATCAGACCATAACCCAATGTTCCTGTTTCCAGGAACAACCACCATCCCATCCCCGTTTCCACCAATCTTTGGTATAAAGGGGGAAGCCGGGGGAACATGCGCAGAGGGCGGGCATTATTTCTTCTTTTGCCCTCCGGCACTTCTTGAGTCCCCCTACACCGGATACTCTTTTGTGGCCCAAGTCCCAGCCACCTCTCCCCCTTTCAGGGGGCGTGGCCTACTACTAGCGGTCCTTAATAGGACAGACCTTCACAATTACGACTTCGGCGCCGAGTTGCCCTTCTGATTGTTTAAGAGAAATTTGAGGCAGGCATCAGCCCACCTCCCACAGCTTGCGTTTATTGTGCCAGGCACGCGCGAAATCCCGCAGCCGTCCGAAGTTCGCCTCCGAGGAGACGAGGTCGCCATGACCAACCGGGCCCTGTCCCGGTCCCAGTATGCCCTGCAGCATCTTCCCACGCTCGTCGGCGTACAGAGGACAGTCCCACAGAACGTGGTGACGGTCCTCCTCCGCCAGACCGCACTCGCACAGCGACGTCTCACACAGAGCCATGTCCCGAAGCCGCTTACGGAAACATCCATGCCCCATGAGGAGCTGAGAGACGCGGTAATCCGGCTCCACCCACCTAGAACTCAGTCGCGCTTGCACACTGGGGAAGAACTCGAAAAGTTCTCTGCCCCGTTCTTCGCTCGCCCATCGGTCCTGCCAGAGAGCAGTGATCTCTGCCATTATTGTGCGCCTCCTTCCCCCTAATTCAGTCCTGGTTGCGAATTCTCGTGCTTCTTCGAATCTCGCGGCACGGATGACCTCAAGATCGGCCGGCAGAACGCCAGCCAGCACTGGTAGTGCCGGTGTGCTGCTGGACCTATACGCCTTTGTTAACAAAATTAGAGCAGGCCGTTGTGTCCTTAGCAAGGAGGTACGCACCGTGTGAAAAGTCACACGGTGGAACCAGACTGCTGCCGCATAAGTCACGGTCGCCACATACGTGCCCTTGTAAAGGATCTTTAGCGCGCGGTACCTGACGCCCCAGTTTGACGCTGAGACGCGGCTCATCTTGCCGAAACAGTTTGCCGCGCGCTCACCAATCGATAACGCGTGTGGCGCAAAGGACAGCCCTGCGTCGAGAACCACCCCCAGTACCGTCGCCTGAGTCACGTTCTTAATAGAGTCGCCATCCATCTTTATAGTCGGCGGGCGCTGAAACTTCCCCCGGACTGTCATAGTTAACGACTTAGCCGGAGAGAATGAAAGTCGGTTTCGAACGCCCCACTCGGCTACACTAGCCAGCACAGCAGCGGCTGTACGTTCAATGGCTGCCCTGGACTGAGACTCTATCAAGACAGTGACGTCGTCTGCATAGGCTGTGAGCGCCGTGTGCTGTGGTAGTGGCAATCGCAGCAGGTCGTCCATCATGACGTTCCACAGTGTCGGTCCAACTACAGATCCCTGAGGACAACCCATAGTGGACACCTTCCATTCCACCAGGGGACCCACGAACATGCCCACGCGGCGATTCGTGAAATAGTCCACCAACATCTTATAGATATTAGGCGGACAACCTCCGCGCTTGGCCTTGAGCAAGATCATGGGCCACCAGGCGTTATCAAAGGCGCCTGAGATGTCCAGGAAAATGAGCTGGACATATTTCGCCGTGGATAGCTGCGCGCGACGCACAATAGCGTTAAGCGCTGTTGTCGTCGACCGACCCCGAGTGAATCCGTGCTGGCAATCTGAAATACCCCTAGAAAACGGGGCACAGGCCAGCATGATACGCTCCAAAATTTTGCCCAGGACGGAAAGAAGGGTTAATGGCCTATAGGCCTTCGGATCAGTCAGTGGCTTACCATTGCCCTTTGGCAGGACGACCAGTCTGCCAGACTTCCATACGTCCGGAAAGACTCCCTCCTCAATGCATCTTCCATACATAAACGTCATCTCGGCAGCCGCCACCTCCCAGACTAATTTAATAATCCGGGCGGAGAGGCCGTCGAGACTCGGTGCGTTATTATTGAGTGATTTTATGATTCGGCCTAGTGTCTCGCGCGTGACCGGCTGAGCGTCGCGGCCTGATGGCACACACGCCGCCATGAGTCGAATCTGAGTGTGATGCACGCTATCCCGAGAGACAGAGTCATCAGGACAGAGTGCACACAGCAGCGTCCGCATGGCGGCGCGCGCGTCACCGGCGTAGCCTGCAGTATAAGCAGTGCCCGAGATGACGTTTGATGGAGGCCGATGGCGGCCGCTTGCTTCTCTGTACGCTCGGCCCCAGGGGTCTGCGTTGCCAGAGTCGGAGATAGAACGGAAGTACCCGAGTTCTGCAGACTCCATTTCATTGCGGTATGCAGTCCTAGCCGTATGATAGTCTGTCCTACGGCTGAGCTCGCCAAACCCACCCTTTTTACGGGCGCGCTGCCAAGCTCGGCGCAAGCGGTTGTGATATGAAAGATGCTCTTTAGCGACGGGAAACTAATTGGCACAAACCGTTGGTATACACAACAGGATGATGGTTTACCTTGAATGATGGCCTTCCTGTTGATCCTAGACAAGTCATCGTCCAACGCCAGCAGTATGCAGAGTCCGGTGTACGTCATGGCGAGGTGACCGCACCGGTAGTGACTGTTGTCTGCCGGTAGACACAGCTGGTTGATCGTCGACGAACCCTGGAACCCGCACATTGACATGTCGCCGCCTGGAATTGTTATTGCAATAAGAATATAGTTTTTTTGTAAAATGGAATACCAAGTTTGGCAAACTTTACAAAGACCACAATAGGTTTAGACATCTGAGTTACTATTAAACGTTTTGCGTCAGATGTCAAAAAAGACTTTATTTACAAAACACGTAGAGGTTTTGAAACTGAACCATTTTAAAGCCTATCAAAGTACAATCACGTGATATATACTAAAAAATTCGACATATTCAAGAAAAATATCTGAGCTCTGATGAAAATGTCAAAGTCATGGAGAGTAATGATACCAGAAAGATGTTATAACGGGGCGACATTATGTACGTGCAGCAGTGTCGTATAATGTGCACAGGGCGACATTATGTACGTGCAGCAGTGTCGTATAATGTGCACAGGGCGACATTATGTACGTGCAGCAGTGTCGTATAATCCTCACAGACAAATTATTATTTTATTTAAGAGAGATCGGTTTGGATCCTGCTGACATTTTTTTTTACGTTGCACGTGAGGGGAGAAAATGTTTCTTTTTTTAAGTCCCATCAATTTATAAAAATTTTAACTTGAATTGTAATAATTAATTGTTAACAAGGATGACCTTTGGAGAGGTTAAAGCAAGATTATTTCCATGGGAACAATAAGTTGATAATGCAGTAACAAAACATTAATTCATATCATCAAAATTAAATAAAATAATTTTACAATGCCTGAATGATATAATTACAGTGTTTGCACACGTTTCCCGTGAAGCACATAAAGTAAATCAACAAGTTTGTTTGGAACAGTATCGGCGCGGCGTGTATACATGTGGACTCACGTCACGTAGTCTCAGCAAACAAGATTTCAGGGTTCATTTAGTTTATATCTCATGATAACAGAGTAAATACGTACATGGCTTATGAGATATTTTTTAAAAATCATGGTTATAAAATTTTAAAGTTAATAACCGCTATGAAAGAAGTACACAGCCAATCATGGTAATGATGAAGAATATAATTTAATCTTGCCTTTTTTTCTTGGTTATGGAAAAATAAACAATGACAGCTCAGTTGAAGAAATCCCTACTTTATACGGCTTTTAATAATAAAAGGTGGTTTGATTTCAACTTTAACTGCAATAAAGTAATAAAATTGCTTGAATTGAAATTTTTGGTATCGATTATAATTATGTGGTTGTATATACTTTGTAAAGGTATCGTACGATAGGTACATATATATATATATATATATATATATATATATATCTTTATATATATATATATGATATTTATTTATGTATATATATATTTATCTGAGGTATATCTTTTGTAGTACACGTATGTATTAATTATTTTAATAAAATTTCCCTTTCCCGCTTAGGTTTACTGGAAAAAATATCTTTTTAGAGATAAGCTCGCCTGTGTACATACCTTCTAATCACACAAATATTATAAATGCGAAAGTTTGTGTGTGTGAGGGTGTGTGTGTGTGTTTGTTACTCTTTCACGCCGAAACGGCTCAACAGATTTGGATGAAATTTGGAATGGATATAGCTTATACCCTAAATTAACATGTAGGCTACTTTTTATCCCAGAAAAATGCATGGTCTCTGTGGGATAGATCAGAACCAGTGAAAAATGAGGTGTTTAATTAGCGCGGTCCATATTCCTTCTACGGGGGTCTTCAAACCCCTCTAATCGTCAGCGATTCAAATCACACACACACACACCCTCACCCTCACACACACACACACACCCTCACACTGGTAAATAAAAATGTTTGCTTGCGTGTATCCCGTTCCGCCCGGACCCGTGGGAATTTCCTAAAATACATTCTTAGTAGATGTCTAAACCTACAGTACAAATTTCCTAAAATACATTCTTAGTAGATGTCTAAACCTACAGTACAAATTTCCTAAAATACATTCTTAGTAGATGTCTAAACCTACAGTACAAATTTCCTAAAATACATTCTTAGTAGATGTCTAAACCTACAGTACAAATTTCCTAAAATACATTCTTAGTAGATGTCTAAACCTACAGTACAAATTTCCTAAAATACATTCTTAGTAGATGTCTAAACCTACAGTACAAATTTCCTAAAAAACATTCTTAGTTGATGTCTAAACCTACAGTACAAATTTCATGTTACTAGATCCAACCGTTTGTTTTGGTTGGTAGATCCCTTTTGTGAAATTCGTAAATATTTTTTTTCGTGATCTACAAACGGATTTTATTTTGCGAATAGCAATCAATTTTATCGTTTGTGGTGGAATAAGACATGGATATGTTATTTTATACACATTAATAGTAAAACCAAGTAGATAGATAAAAAACCGGCCAAGTGTGAGTCAGACTCGCGCACGAAGGGTTCCGTACCATTAACTATAATAATACAGATCGCGCCAAACTCCTAGTCATTTTGTTCCTACTGATGCGAATCGCCCCGTGTTTAGAGGGGACTCAAAGTTTGGCGCGATCTGTACTCGTTAACTTGTAAAGCCTACTTAGCTGTGATAGTTTTCCTTTTAATTTCGTTATGTATACTACTGCCGTGATTTTTTTCACGTCTCCAAATACAACCGTTTCGCTGGCAGGGGGGGGGACACTTGACTCTAACAAAAATTAACACTTTAAGTTTAATATTTCGCAAACCGAAACCTGGATCGAAAAATGGTCTTTTAACACCCCCAATATTTTTAAATTACCTATCCAACAACACCCTACATTAGGAGATAGACGAGAAAAAAAAATCATCCCCACTTTACGTGTAGGGGAGGTACCGTAAAAAAAATATTTTTCAAAATTTTACTGTACCACTTAATCGGCGTAGTATAGTTTACAAAGAGGTATTCGATATATCGATAGTTTTTTAGATATTTATCTCAAAGTAAACATGTGTTTTTTTCGTACTTAAAGATATTTTTGTAATAACTAATGACAAAATAGATAAATAGATAATAATAACTGCAAAATGTCACTTAAAAATCAAATAAAAAATAACTTTTAATAAAAAAAACATTTTACAAAGTCGTGTATTTATTCTGTGGTCAAAGTGCTTATTGTCAATAAAAAATAAGTATGAAAATGCCTTAATCTGTGGAACTTATTTTGTGAGAAGAACTTTATTCACGCACAAAATATATAAATATGCTACCAGACTATTAAGATCGCGTTCCAAAACCAATAATGAAAGACGTGCGGACTATTGATTGTTTTTATTAGACTATCATTATTGTGCCGATAGTGAGTATACTATCGATGTTTAACCCACACTGCGTGCCAGAAAAGGGAGTAAGTATTTACTTGGATAGTAACTAGATTTCTGGTTCTCTACATTATCTTTTCCGTGCTAAGCATATCGCAAGCAGTCGTGAAATCATTTACTTCCTTTTCTGGCACATTCCAAAGCATGACGTAAAACCGAATAACACGCGGGCGGAGCCGCAAGCAAAAGCTAGTTGATTATATGCCTAATCTATTTTTCTGTGTACAATATATTTATTAATATCTTTATCTTTATCAATCAATACATATAGTAAAAGAATAAAACCCGGTGTGTCTGTACATTGAAGAAAAGTAATAATAGTAGTTTATGCTACAAGGGCGCAAAGGAATAAATTACGAGGACGATTTAAAACACGAGCGTAGCGAGTGTTTTAAACGTAACCGAGTAATTTATTGCTTTTACGCCCGTGTATCATACTACGTTTTTCAATGCATAGTGTGAGGAAATGAAAACAAATATAATCTTGTGAACTTTAAATTATAATTGGCTCAAAAGGATTGTATCCAGAGCCGTTAAACAGTGGAAACAAAGTATAACATCTATGGTACACAGGAAAGGCTGCAGGTTAGCCAACCATTGCAAATGAATTAAAAATAATAATAATAATAATAAAGCCCTAGGGCAAAATAATCGACTTTCTGTTCGGTTTTGATGCATAAAAAGTGGGCCTTTACGAGCACATGCATTGAAAAAATAGAAAGGGGGCGACTAAAGAAAAGTAATAGAATACAAATCAGCGATTTTTAGAATTCTTTTCTGTCTGTCTGTTCGTTTGTTCACGCACATCTCCGAAACCACTGAACGGATTTGGTTGCGTTTTTTTTTTATTATCATCGTTGTGACCCTGTTCAACATTATGCTATAACGAGTGTTAATATAATAACGCCCAAGCCGAAAACGGGGCAGAATTGAATAAACGCTGGTAGGGGCGCGGGCTGGCACATACCTACTATAAAACTTTACACACTAACATCTGAATCTGTTCGTTAAATCAGTAATTGTGAAATTGTAGTTTATAAAGTTTTATAAAGTTCTTCTCAGCGTAGCGGAAGCCGGGAGCATCCAGCGAGGCCAAAAAACGAGCATGCGAGGACGGAGCATGCGCCCGCGCGCGAGGCCGTTCGTAAAACGCTCTCGCAAGCTTTATTTGGGATATTGTCAGTCTGTATATTTAATTGAGAGAGAGTGAGAGCGAATTTAGTGTAAAGTAGTAAAGTCTCACCATCGGGTGGCGGGTGCACCTGAAGGCGGTACAGCCACTCGATGATCCTCGACCGCAGCTCCACCGATATCGATGAGATAGCTCCCAGCACGTCCAGCCCCGACACTGAGAAATATGCTATTGTCACCCTGAAATATCACAGAACCTTAGAAATAAACATAATAATTAATTAATAAAAAGGGGATAGCAGAAAGCTTTTTATTAATTTAACAAGTTGTCCTGCGATAAAGGTCAAATTTGTGGCAGACATATAATTTATTTTTAGTCTTATTATCAATATTTGTGTTGAATGTGGTGTCTACCCGAAAGTCTAATGATGTTTATAATTATATATCTATTCAACAAAGACAATAAGGAAGTCATACATTTTTACTGTCTTCCTTCAATATTTTCTAAAACCTTCCAGAAAGTAGTATATAAAAGCCCTAACAGTTTTCTAAAAATAATGATATACTTTAAACTCCACAGATGGGCTTTATTAAGGGTCGGTTGCGCCAAACATGCTCTCGCGTTTGTACAATTTAGCTTATTAAAACAAAATATTTTTATAAAATCAAATTGTGTAAGTACTTAGGAAGTTAGTTAAGAAGTTAACTAAATTATAATTTTTCAGATTTGACACAAGTATCACAATCATCGAGAAAAAAAGTCAGAAAGATCACTAAAATCACGATAAACGTAATTTGGCGTTGCAAATGGAAAACAAATATTTTCTTTGTTCCAAATTAAAACATTTTTTTTGCGTAAAGAGATCAAAGTAATTGTAATATTTTTTTCCTTTCGAATTGCTCCCTTCTGCAAAACAAAGACTGCGTCTGTATCCGCGGCTCTATCACACGTAACACTTACTTTGTAACTTTCCTTTGTAACAAAAATTATTTTATAATAAGTTTCTTGCTATTCTTCTTAGCAAGACTAATTGAATGGGCGGAGTTAGGCATTCATTTAATCATAGTGTAGTTATCTATCAACTTTGTTATATTTCTTCATTATACAGGTATTTATTTACCTATATTTATAATGTTATTTATTCCTATCTTTTTTTAATTTAAAATTTAAGTAAGCCTAACTTTTATTTTTGATTGTGTATTTTCCCGTATTGTAATTGACTATATAAAATATATAGTCACGACATGAATCCCCGCAGGTGTGTCACTGGTGTTCCAAATGTGAACTATGAAATGCAAGTCACAGTCCATACTCGGTACACCCGCACTTCACTGACGATTATTACATCCCAATGTGATGGGTGGTGAGCCCTATCGCCGTACTTCGGGCACAAATACACGCTTTTTAGGGCATGCAGGTTTCCGATGCCCGACTGAGGATCGAACCTGGATCACAAGATTGAGAGGCCAGCGTTGTACCCCTGAGCTACCGCCGCTACTTAATTATATATAACTTACCTCTATTGTTCTTTTACATTATATTGAATGTGTAATATGCGTATTTTATGTACCTATATATTACACAAACCAAATTATTCAATTAGATTTACTTAGATAAAACGATTCAATTCAATCAATTGCCTGCCGTGTACAATTGTACATGGCAGGCAATTGATTGGATTGATTTGTTGGACACAATTGTACTTTAGTTACTTTATTTTAGGATTGTAAAATAACATTAATAAACAAATTAAAGTAACTGCACTTTGCATAGACATGACTTTTTGACTATGTAAACTAAGTTTTACTTAATAATCTTGAACATTATGGAATAAGAGGCAACATAGCAAACCTTCTACATTAGCAACAGACTACAAATAATGAAGATTGATGGACTCTGTGCATTTAGACAGACAAAAAAGTCGCATTTTTCTGAGACTAGAAAAGTAACACTGGAATACAGCAAGGAAATGTTCTAGGCTCATTACTATTTTTGGCATACATTAATGAACTCAGCGATCACAATGATCAAGAAACAGACATGAATAATTCTAAAGAAGCTGTAAGATCTTTATGTTTAGTTTCCGGAGATGAACAAACACTGCAAACCATTGTTAAGAGATAAACATTCTACCACTGCTGTATGATTACATTTTGACACATTGCTTGTTTGTAAGTGGGAATCTTTTTTGATCGAATTTAAGGTCAAATTAAAAAAATAGAAACAAAAACCATATATGTAGAAGATATTTTGTAATAAAATTGCCTCCTCAAAAGTCCCGAACAATATAAAAACACTACCAATATAGGTATATGTTTAAGATAAAGCTAGAAGAGTTTTTACGGGTTCCCACTGTCCACGGCTTCTACTGAGTTCACAAATGTTTAAAAATATTAGTTTTACATGAAGTATTGACGTTATTTGTAATGCTCCCTGAAGATTGCTTTAATTTATCTAACTCTTTGAGAAAGAAATGCTATTAACTTACTTAAAATGATCCTTAACTGCTCAAAGTCTATGGCAATTTTCAGATTAGTAAAAACGATTTGTTTTTCTATGCAAGTTCCACCCGATCCTACAAAGTCCTTGTGATAGACATTCAATTATGGATGTTGGAGTCAATTGATATTATGTAAAACTGGTTTGTTTTGCCATTGTTTCATTTTTCCTTCTGCTCGTTTTGTAAACTTTACGTGGGCATTACATATACATAGCAACCTATGCATAATTGTATACCAATACCAGGTATCTTGAAATGAAACCACATAATTGTATACCAATACCAGGTATCTTGAAATGAAACCACATAATTGTATACCAATACCAGTTATCTTGAAATGAAACCACATAATTTTATACCAATACCAGGTATCTTGAAATGAAAACACATAATTGTATAGCAATACAAGGTATCTTGAAATTAAACTACATAATTGTATACCCACAGCAGTTATCTTGAAATGAAACCACATAATTTTATACCAATACCAGGTATCTTGAAATGAAAACACATAATTGTATACCAATATCAGTTATCTTGAAATGAAACCACATAGTCTACTGATCATACTGAACAATTTCCTAAAGAAGTAAAATGCAAATATGAAAAAATATATGGACTGCCCATGCCAATACAAAATTTACAGAGAAGTATTTCAAGTTAGCATGGAAAGGAGACCATTTTTTTTTTATTTGCACTTGTAGGTATATGTTATAAGAAAAGTAGTTCAATATGATAAGTAGGTACCAAATGTTTGTTCTGGTAAGGTTTCATTTAAGGTAGCTAATTTAATCATTCTCTATTCCATTACCTTTCTAACAAATTGCAAAGTTTTATCATAAATACAAGGCAATGTGCTCGCATTCCATACAAAGACGCTTAGGTGAAGCATCTTGCCAAGAAATGTAAAAAATATTCAAAACAAAATTTCTTTGTTTTGTCAATATATTTTGATTTAGTTTCACCCCCTTTTAGGTGTGCACTCTTACGAGGGAGACACTGTATTAGAATTGGGAGGCAATTTGCCTCCACTGCTCACTAGGATTTATTGCTGCATATTTGATTTAAAATCAGTCCAAATTCTAATTTATTACCTAGTTGGTTTATTCACATTAGAAAATGCAAGCTATAGATATAACATAGGGGAGATCCTCACCTCGTAGTATCATGAGAAGACAAGGAGGATGGCAGGATGTTCAGAAACCTCATGAAGTATTTGACATGCTGCCTGTGGGCCAGTTCCTTGTTCTCCTCAGTCATGTTGCTCCTTGTCGCCCCCGTAGCGGCGACTTTTCTGATAGCTCGACTGTCGCTAGCCCACCGAGTGTGGCATGAAGGTCAGATAAGCGACGAAACAGAGGACGTCTTGGTTGTGAAGAAAATATATTTCACAACCCTATACATATAGTGGAATTTTATGAAAGGCAGTTTAAAAACTGACAGCAAATCTGAACAAACAATAAATTGAAATGCAACTTTCAGCACTTTTAAAGATGTGCGGTATTCATTAATTTGACGCTAAACTAGGAAATTTTAATTGTTTTTTTTTTTCTACAAGTTAAAATAACCTCTCACTGTTTTTTGACAACAACTGTCAATTTTTTTTCCCACAAAGTGGGAAGGCAAAGGGAACGCAACCCATACAGCCACTTCTGAGGTTTTATTATCTATTTATAGTCACTGTATATTATATACTCTCTGGATCATCTGTCCTGTGGTAGACAATGTCCTGTTGTCATGTCAGTCAGTTCGTGATAAAGTAATAGACCCATATAATAGCACAAACACAATGTACTTAGGGTTAGAAAAAACACACGAAAAGTCACAGCCTGCACTTTTGTTCCATTGAACAACACACTACACTGATAACGGCGATTTTAATTCATAATACGTGTTGATCAAAACGCCCAAAATGCAATATTTTTTAAATAAAACAAAAAAACGACGCCATCACATCTTCGCGCCTTTTCTCCAATCTTTTTTTTTTATTTAACTTGTTTTACGGCTTTGGATACTAATCCATTCAGCATTTCTAACATAGGGAATGCTTATGAAATCACTTTTTTGACATAGATCTTATTTATTGGCATATACTCTTGGTTTACATTTCGGTTAGTTTAGTGCATGCTAGTATTGGCATACACCAATATTATTATTTCATTATCCAAACACTCTGACTTGACCTGACCGATCATGGTTTAAAAACCTTGCCGTTATTCTAGTAGTTTAGTGGTGAATATCGGCTTTCTTTGCTTTTACACCCGCTCAGGAATTTTAGACATTCAGGATAACTGAAGGATAGCAGAATTATTATTAGATAGATAGAGAGATTATTAACACATGTACTATTTGATTATTATGGATAACCAGCTTTAGTACTATCTTGCTTCCGTAAGCGCCGCTACTTGATCGCATTTGAGTAAATTTAACGCGTGTTGCGATATTTCAGTGTTTTCTGTTAATTTTAACCGAGAAAAGATAACGAATACAGATATACGGTAGTAGCTCAATAGATAGAACGTCGGACCTCTGGGTTCAAATGCTACCGGTCGACCATACACCAATAGATAGAACGTCGGACCTCTGGGTTCAAATGCTACCGGTCGACCATACACCAATAGATAGAACGTCGGACCTCTGGGTTCAAATGCTACCGGTCGACCATACACCAATAGATAGAACGTCGGACCTCTGGGTTCAAATGCTACCGGTCGACCATACACCAATAGATAGAACGTCGGACCTCTGGGTTCAAATGCTACCGGTCGACCATACACCAATAGATAGAACGTCGGACCTCTGGGTTCAAATGCTACCGGTCGACCATACACCAATAGATAGAACGTCGGACCTCTGGGTTCAAATGCTACCGGTCGACCATACACCAATGAGATTTCCGGAAAAACGGGTATACGAGTGTACTGTACAACGGACATACGTCTCTGACAACCCCTTTACGACATGATTATGTCGTCGTGACGATGTTTTATGTATCATACATAATATTAACGCCTGTCTTCCACAGGAGTCACAACTTCCCTTCACAAACAATATGTGTAGTTTGCACCTCAACTATTTTATTTATTTATTTCTTTAGGATTATTTTTGTATTAATTATTATCTTTCATTAAGGAATATTTATGTACCTGTTAATGAAATTAATGAATAAATTTAACTATTTTATCAAATTGTCAAATAAAACATTACAAGTTAAAATAATAAATATAATTAAAGTAATACAATTAAGTTTCGTAGGACAATAACAATCACCTACAAAAGACCCGATGTTTTCGCAATAAAAAAATATAATATTCAGAAATAAAACTATTCATTGATATTTAAAGAGATATCGTAATATCACAAGATAACATACAGATCATGGATGATGCAGTCAATTATTCACTATTAATTATAATTTGCTATAGTTTATTTATCACTGTGGTCACAATTTGATTTTAAAAAAATGATCGATTCCAGGTAATCAAGTATGGAATGGATTAAGAACAGTAACATTGACAACAAAATCAATATTGCTAAACGCAACAATACAAATTGATTTGTATTGCACAGCTAAGAAAGAATATTCGTTCAGTAAGAAATAAAAAAATATCGGAAAACTTAATAGTTCTAAAAATAATGGATTTCGTATTTTAATATAAAAATATACAATAACACTAAAATATTCGCGTTCAACATTGATCTATTAAAACTTAGACATATTCACAGACTATTTCAATTAGTCCACAAGTCTCTTGAACCTAAATATCTTACTTTGAAATGCGACATATCACTGAGCATATTACTTACTTGGCAGAAAATATTACACATCGAGCTTTAGAAATAGATAATCGGCTAGATTCGGCTTTATACACAGAGACGAAGCTAGCCGATTATCTCGTAGTAATATTAACTGTCGGGTACTGTAACTTATACTATAGTGGGGAGTCGACTGAAGTACTTACATTACAGATATCAGCCTATTACTACCAGTCCGTCGACAAATATTCTCCAGATCGACACGCACTTGTATGACGAAGGTACAGTTCGGGAAATATTATCTGCTGCGATTAATGAAAAATACAAACGACGGCTTATCTATTGTACTACAACAATAAGGTCATAAAACAGACCTTATTTTACAAAGAAATGTAAATCGTGTAAACAGTCTTGATACTTTCTAATGAGTTCAAGTGTTCATCACACCTTCACCCATTACTGAATATTGTTTTACTCAATGATCTTGTAACCTCATTTGTTTTACTATCTTGTAAATAACACGCGTGTAGAGAGTTGTTCGTATCAATATTGTGTATATAACTAACTCTTTTTCGTACACTTTTTTTAGTTGGTTCTTAAACAATTAGAAGTATCAATACTAGCTCTTCACAGTTAATGCATGGCACGTGCCTGGCCAAGCGCATGTACTCTTTTGTTCTATTGTTCTCCAAAGTAAAGCTGAATTGGTACAAATAATATTTCCTGAACTATAACGAAATTTCTACTGACTCACGTTTCGCCCTTAAGACTTTTGTAATACGAGGGAAATATAGGTCTGTGTTCTACGTTAGTTTAGTGCCAGCTTCGATATTAAACAATCTGTGCGTCAATCAATTTTATATTTTTTGTACATTTTAATTAACACAGAATCCTATGTTGACAATCCCCTGGCACACAACTTTGTCATTACCATCAAGACTACGAAAACGCCTCAAGTGCTAATGTTATTGTCGTTTTTTCGTTTAGTTACAATATCAACTTTTAAAACCTACATAAAATGATTTTATATACATTGTGAATAAACTAGCTAATCGCCCGCGGGTACGCCAGTGTTCACCATTTACTCTTTTTTAAAATACATTAAACAACGTGTCTATTTATTAAAATAAGCTCAGGTTCGAGTCAATAACGGACACACATTCCAAAACCGAGATGTAATACGCGTTTCATAACTACCACTACATTGAACTTGTATAACCCGTCGTCGGTCGGAAACATCTAGGCACCCTCTCTACCTACCTTTACGGGTAGACTGAGGTGCCGAGATATTTCTGACGGGATATAACAGCGCCCCCTAGTCTCGATTATAACGCCATCTATGATAAACAACGCCATCTATGATAAACAACCCCACTAGCTCCCTCTGTCTCTATTATTGCCGCTGGAGATTACTTTTTTAAAGGGTCTACGTTTGGTCGCAACCACACCTGATGGCAAGCGTCGATGAGACCTAGCCTAGAAAATGGCGAGGCCTTAACCAGTGTCTCCACTTCCGCAAAATCTCCGGAAGTCGGTATCGGACAAATGTGTGTAACGCGACTGCCTGTAGCGACCCTCCCGGTGCTGAGCCGTCGGGGAAGTGGTTGTGTTCAGTAGAGGACCTCGTAGACTGTGGCCTTCTTGTCGCCAGAGCCGGTGACGATGTACTTGTCGTCCGCTGAGATGTCGCAGCTGAGCACCGAGGACGACTCTTTAGACTGGAATTTACATTATTACATTAAGGTTGCGTTCCTAAACGCCGGGTAAATATAAAATTTAATTGACAAAGTGAATTTTACACGAATTTTACAAAGTGACAAGGTTTATTCAAAGACTTCGAGCTGTTCGTTTTCACTCGGGTTGTTGTGGAACGGTGACAGTTAATTTTTACCTACCTAGGTATACAGGATGTTAAGGTGAAGTTGCGGAAGCCGAAAACTGGCGATAGTACCCGTCCATACGAACAACTCTCCGTGAAAAAAAATTGAGAAATCGAGAAAAACAGCATAAATTTTGGTCGGGTACTTAGCTATATAACTTTTCTACGGAACAGCTGATTTTATTTTCGCGATTCGAGGTTTAGCTCCATATTAAAAGTAGTTCGTATAGACGAGTACTATCGCCAGTTTCCGGCTTCATGTTGAGACCCAGTATATATTATATTTATTCCTATATTTGTACAATACTGTGACACGGGAAAAGGGTATCTTTACTCTTTAGTTTACGTCAAATGTATGCAAGTATTGAAGAATAGCTCAATAAGTTTTTGTTTAATACCAAGTTAATTGAAATTGATTTATTATTATTGACAAATGTAAGTTTGTTTTTATAATGGAAAAATTTATGCAAACATAATTTTATAGATTTTTAGCATAGTTAAATTAGCATTCCATTAGTAGTAAAGAGAGAGAGGATGAGGGTGTGTGTGTGTGTGAGAGGGTGTGTGTTTCAGTGTAAAGATGAGAGTGTGTGAGAGTGGAAGGATATGTGAGGGTGGAGAGGGTGTTTACGCAAGTGTGAAAGAGGACGTGTATGTCTGAGATAGAGGGTGTATGTGAGGTTGTGATTGAGTAATAAAGAGAGTGTGTGTGTGTGCACCTGGAATATGCTCTGCCCGTAGGGCGCGCGCCACGCGTTGAGCAGGTTGTCCTTGCCGGTGGAGACGAACCACTTGCCGCTCGAGGCGAACTTGAGCGCGAGCACGCAGCTCTCGTGCAGCAGCAGCTGGTACCGGTCCGGCTTGCCACAGTGCAGCACCTCCACGTGCGAGTTCTCCATGCCCACCGCCAGCCACGAGCCTGACACGTTACACTGAACGTTACTATCTACTATACTAGCTAACGGTGCGGCTAACACATCACATCTTGAATACACTTGCACCATATACTAATTATTAACACATTGTCATTGTTTACGTCGCTGAATGGCTGCTATTTGTCACAACATGAGTCCCCGTGGGGGGGGGGGGGGGAGGGTCAGAGGTGTTTCACACTCGTACGTTTCACCTATATGTACTGAATACTCATTTATTAATAAATGAAAATTTATACGTCAAATTTTAAAAGTGTAAAAACCACAAAACAGTAATTTATCAGTAGATAAATTATTTGAATTATTCACATTAAGTACACTGATAAAATTATAAATTTATACGGTTAGGGTAGTTATGGGTGGTGAGTCATATCAAATCGCCGTACTTCGGGCATTAATTTAGATGTACAACTTAACGTGCCTTTCTAAGCACACAAACTGAACACTAAAGCCCATACGTGATTTGGACCCGCAACCTCCGTATTAGGGGTCGAGACATTCGAATTACTAGGCCACTGAAATATTGTACCCGCATTCTTCGTTTGTAACACAATATATATAAGCTAAAAGTATAAATATATGGGCTACCAGTAGGACAGTATCCGAGCGAGAAGATCTGGCTGGAGAAGTCGTGCTGGTGCAACTGGCGGCCCTCGCGCAGGTCCCACGAGCGCACCGTGTTGTCGAGTCCACCGGTCCACAGTCGCGTGCCATCGCCCGAGATGTCGATGCACGAGGCGCCGTCCGTGTGACCTGACGCGCGACAATGTTACAGCAATGAGGAGCAGTAAGCATGGGTGGATGCGGAAGGCACCATTGTCACCTCGGTCCGGATTGCAAACAGATCATGCAATAACCTTACTGCAACGTTACTTTTTGACAAATATTTCGTTTATTAATATTACTATTAATATCGGTAGTAGATCGTTTTGAGACATCATATCATAACGAATCGAAACTCGAAATTTTATAACGTTAAAAAGCTTTGTTTGCAAAGTTAGTAAATTAAAATTTACTTTATTTTTGTATAAATTACCTTGAAATTGTCTAACTAATGTTTGATTATGGAGGTCCCACACGGCGATGTTTCCGTCCGAGCAGCAACTGAAGCACACCTGCAACAATAATGTTGTTCTATTACTGTACCAACCTGTGACGATAACAAGTATAATACCGGCTAAATATAGATCATAGGAAATAAAACCCGGATCTCCATGGGGGGGGGGGGGGGGCACAGTGACGTCGCATAAAATTAATAAGCTATTGTTGGTACATATAATTATTCTTTGTAGACAGTGTTCTAAGAACGAAGATAAATATGCATCGTGATAATGGACACGTGTCCTGTACTGAAATATCAGTATATTTTTATAGTAACTGATTAATTATATATACAGCAAACCACAAAACATTTTGAATTTTTGAAAAATTTATATTATTACCGAAGTTAGCGAAAGTGATATTTATCTCTTTTAGTATGAAATCGTGTCAGATGACGTCACGTGAGATGCCGTTAAGCTCACTTTGATTGTAAATAACTTCGTGATCTTTTAAGATATCGAAAATACAATTTTACTGTAAAAATAATACTGTTTTTAGCTTTTTAAACGCAATTGATTTTCATAAGCATAGGACACGGGATCATTATCGCGGTAACATGATGAATACCCCTCAAGTACATACAGCTACCGAACTTTGTGAAGCTTTAGAGTGACAGACGGACAGAGAGACAGCGAAGGCTTAGGAATAGGGCCTGTTATCTTGATATATATTAATAAGTATAGTTTAGTTTAGTTGCATATTTATATATATCGCTTTATCGCGTATTATGTATTATGTGACTGATGCCGGGCCCGAATGGCCCGAAAAATATCTCACTAAAATTTTCATTTAACTGTTTTTTTGTGTAATTATAATCTGTTAATAAATGTATAATTGTATACTGTGATTTCTTAAGCTTTATTTATTTCTATGGCTTCCTTATTAATATTAAAACAATAAAATACGTTTTTGCTCGATATATTTCGGAACACAGTATGAGGCCGTCATTAGTTGAGTGGAACAGAGTATTGACTAATAAGTTGCATAAATTATGATTTATCATATTTTATATTTCTCATGATAATTGTCATAGATATACATACTTAAATATACTCACGCCTGTCTCCCAGAGGGTAGGTAGAGACTACAGATGTCCATCGGCTACGTACCTGACACACCCCTTCCGCCTCTTCAACATCCATCAATCTAGTCACACAAGCTCTTCTATTCCGGGTACATTTGACATTATAAAGATATTTATAAGATAATTATAGTTTCGAACCCTGTCGGTACCTTAGAGTCGGGACTGATGGCGAGCGCGTAGCACGCGGGCGCGGAGGAGGTGAGCTCGGCGCGCATGCGCGGTGTGGAGGACGAGAGGTCCCAGATCGAGAGGTTGGACGCCTCCCCGCCCACGATCAGCGTCCGCCCGTCCGGCAGCAGCTTCACTGAGCGGATGTAGTTGTCGCGTTGCTGGAACATCACATATACACACACTTTCGCTTAATATGTATATACCCTATTATATATTATATAAAAGCAGAGCGCATCTTCAATCGAAAAGTAAACGTCACGAACAAGTCTAATCGGCAGCTTTTACTAAAGAGTCGAGGAGTGCAGTGCGACCTTGTCAGTAGACCTTGTACCGTAAGTGTGGCTTACAAGAGATTAGTTATGCTCCTGTCTATCATGCTGATGTGTCATACCATAATAGACATTTCTTTATATATTCAGTTAGACATAAGATGTTAGGTGCTGTACTGAATATCGAGAATCACGAAACCGGGTTCCGATGAAACATGTGGTATTCAGCAGTGGTTTGACGCTCGGCTGTGCCGATTGTATCGTTCATTCACTAATATAAAGTAGCGTGTTATAGATGTACGGCGCGGTGCGGGTAGGGAGGAGCGCGATCAATTCAGCTTTAGATTTGGACTATAGGTCTCTTGTGTGACGTAGATGTCTACGTAAGGGATTTTGAGAAATTCCCACGGGATCAGGAGAAACGGGATTCACGCGAGCATAGCCGCGGGGCGTTCGCTAGTTATGTATATAAAAAAAAAAAACTTGAAAAATTATTTTGACATACATATTTAAATAATAATTATTGGATAACTATAAAACTACACCATACAACGAGTAATTTTTAATGTAGCAACACACAAACCGCGTTGATGATTAAACGGTCAGTATATTTTGAAGACATAAATAAAATATACTCACTAAACAGTCTAATTGTGATAGAGGTTCTAACGTACTCGGTGAGCCAGGGTTCGTGATGTCCCACAGCTTTACACAACCCTGAAACACACAAACAGATTTACACAACGATGTAACACACACATACCTATACATACACAACTTATGTTTACATCCACAATAGCAAAAAGAAAATCTTATCATACAACATTTTTTTTTTAAGTTTTTAGTCCTGCAATTTTCTAGTCACTGTTAATGTTATCCTTTTGGGAATTTATAGTAATTGGTTATTTATCACAAAAAGTTAACTTATAGCAAAGAAATTAAATAAAATATTCACTTGTTTAAAGTAAGATCGTTTGACACTATTATAAACCATGAAAAAAAATACAACACTAATTTTCAACGGAAGTATTTCATAATTTTATTCTTACGAGATATCTGAACCCAGGGGCCAGTTGATTCTGTAAGGGCGAGGGTACGTGTAGGAGAGCGAGGATGTGTAAGTGGAGAGAGAGGGTGTGTGTGTGTGAGGGTGAGTTGGTGTCACCTTGCCGCCGGTGTACGCGTGCCGGTGGCCCTGCCCGACGCTGGTGGCGACAGCGCACACGACCTCGCCGTGCGGCAGCGTGGCCACGGGACGGGCACCGCGCGGGATGCCGGGCCCGAGCAGTGCGTCCGCCGGGAACGGCACCGGCTGCAGCGGCCCGCCGCACGAGTGGTACGAGTACGGACTGCGAACAGACCACACAAAATTCAAAATTCAAAAAGTTTATTTTGCAAAGTAGGTATATATAATACACGTTTCACAAGTCAAATTTTAATCTTATAACTGACTGCTGTCTTCTGACTGCTGTCAGTCCACCACGATCACTATCATAGCGTAGCGGGTCATTGCTCCGACTGACACCTGCCCCCGCGTCTCAACCTACCTCGGACTGCTCGTGACCGGACCCTCGTACCATGTTGCATTTTATAACAGAAGCCATTGAAAGTACCGTTTTCAAAAATAAGTATTGTAATACTGAGGGTAATTGTACTGCTTCGCTGTATGTGTTGTGGTATGGAACTACAATGTCGAGACTCAAACGGCATAAACACTCTAAAAAACATTTTGCATAGTACTTCTTCGATTAATCATAATCATAATCAATTTATTCATAATGTGCATTACATGTCAATAAAATATTAAATTAAAAATACAGAATGTATTTACTTACAAAATAAAGAAATGTCAAAATGCATATTTAACATGTCACCATTTTTTAAATTAAATTAATATTATATAATTGCAGTATAGAAACGCAGAAAGAAAAGTAAATCTGGATGTGAGGAGCTCTGAACCGGGATTCGAACTCGGGACATCTCGCTTACCAGGCTATTGCTCTACCAACTGTGCTATCCAGGTCTCAACACAACTGGTGAATTTACCGATGTGCTTTCCCATAAATTCACGAGTTGTGTTGAAACCTGGATAGCTTTTCTTTCTGCGTCTCTACACAGCAATGATATAATGTTAATGTATATCTCCTTGCGATGGATAAATCACCAAGTGTTCAAACATAGAAATTTATTTCTATGATAACTTCTTCGATTAACTAAATATCAGAATCGGTCAGTTGACTATTAAATTCCTTTGGTAATTAACTACAATAGGATTAAGTAAAAGTAAACGTCAAATACTCTAAATACATCGTCACGTCATGACATGAATCCCTGAGAATATTTTGTATGAGAAATTGTAGTTCCTCTCGTAAGCCGCTAGAGACGCTGTGCAATTTTTCATATATTTTACGCAGTCGGTAACGTATATCGTGTACGAAACTCATGGTAGGCCTACAGCGCGGGCGGAGCCAGGCCTTAGTTTCGAGAGGGGTTCAAGAAAATAAAACGACAAAAAAGTGCATGAAATAAAATTAATATTCATTACATTGGAGAAAAATTGTTTACAAACGTAAAACGCTTCTAGCAGCTGCTGGCAGAAGTGGCACTGGACACGGAAAACGTCAAAGAAGGGGAAGGGTTGTAATATTTTAAACTTTTCAGGGGGGGGTCTGAACCCACAAAACCCACCATCCTGGCTACGCCCATGGCCTACAGAAGCGTTTTCAAGTATGAACTGCGAAATGCAAGTCACAATACACACTCGTACACCAACGTTTCACCAACGATTATTACGTTCCAGTGTGAAATGTCTCATCGCCGTACTTTGGACACAAATATGGACCCACAACTGAACGTGCCATCCGAAGCACGCAACAACACAAATGTTACCCGACGGGATTTGTACCCACGATCTCAATATTCGAACGACCAGACCACATAGGTTGTCATGTATTGTAAAGACAAGTATTGCACAAAATATTTAACTAAGATTAGATAAATAGGCACTCACGGTTTCGGGTTGGGCGTGCCGTTGGTCCTATGGTGCGGCGTGTCGTAGGGATGCGGCGGCGCGGGACGGTAGGGCGCGCCGGGGTAGGGCGCGGGCGCGGGCGGGAAGTAGCCTCTAGCCGCGCCCGTCGGCGTCGACGCGCGGGGCAGCTTGCCGCCTGGGGTGCCCGGCTTCTCCTGCACATTGTCCATACATACATTTATGTACACTCCTAAATAGTAGTATGAGAGGGCGTGTGTGTAGTTAGAGAATGTGTGGTGAGAGGGTGACGGTAGCACGAAAATACATTCTTTGTTAATTTCATATTGTAATATTGAAATTACTTTTAAGCGATCTATAAAAATGCCAGATAAAAACGAAAAAATATTGGGCTACATCTGCCCCCGCAGTTAAAATAGTGTTTCACAAAAAGTAAAAAATTGTTTTTGTATTTTTTTAAGTAATAATAAATTTATATAAAAACGGCTCACCTCAATACGTGTTATGATCGGGAAAGCCGACCAGTTTCAGCAGATTTAGGCTGTATTGAGGTGAGCCGTTTTTATACAAATCATGAATTATCCTCAAGTCTCATTTAATTCTATAATAATAAATTAAATAAGGTAATGAAGTTCTATTGTGTTGTAAAGAAAAAAAAATGGTAAAAATTATTCAAATGAGAAATTCTATTAACTCTCAGTTTTAATTTAATTACTAGACAAACGAATATTTTTAATATATTTTTATGATATAGGTACACTTACATAATGCTTTAACCAAAAAATAAAATATTTAAAAAAATGCGAAAAAGAAAGGTTTTCTTCCATTAATTTTGTAAAAGTTTGGATCAAATGCGGGGGGGGGGGGGGGGGGTCAGATGATGTATATTACGCGACAGGCGGCAGTACGGGCGATTTCGTACTGACATGTAGTATGTACTCGCCCGCTCTCCCGCCTTGTCGTGTACTATGTATAGTAGTAGAATATATTTTATTTTATTTAAGTAATTCCACTTTACAATACGAAATTAGAAAAAAGTTTGATTTCGAGCCACCCTACTGTGTAATGAGGTGTGTGGTACAAGGTGATAGATGTCGTGTGTAGTGAGAGGGTGTGTGTGGTAAGAGATAGATAGGTGGCGCCCCTGTGTATGACTCACATCCTTGTTGCTCTTGGGCGTGGACCGGCTGGAGGAGGAGCCGGAGCGGCTCGGGGGGCGCGGTCCGTTCTCCACGCGCTCCCCGCCCCCCGCGCCGCCACCCACCGCGCCCCCCTCACCGCAACCCCTCGCGCCCGGCGACACGCAGCCGCGCTCCTCCTGCACACAACACGCATGCATACAACTCTGTGCAAATGTGTCGTTAATACACACAATATATTATGAACAGGCAAATATTTTGGTATCTTTTGCTTGGTTATTTCGTTTCGCCGAAACCCTAAATCACAGATTAAAGTTTATACGTTGAAAATTATAGATCTCCATCTTCTTGCTGAGGACGCTTGCGGGGCGCAGACGATAGTCCAAAGAACCTAGAGCATTTTATAGGTACAGTATAATCGTGACAAATGTTGTGGCACTCTCGGACCAACGGGGATTAATGCATTTTGGGCTGCTCGTTACGATGGCAATGATAAAAATTGGGGGGTTAGTTCTCAGTTATCATAAATTAGGAAAAAACTGTTTTTTCCGGAGTTTGACATGCGGGAAATGCTAGTTAACGGTCAAACTATGACGAATTCTTGAACATTAAAGGCACAAATCGAAAGAGGGGAAAAAATAGTCTGGAAAATCACATACAGGCACTTTTATCACCACAATTTTCGCCATCAGGGGCGCTTCAAGAAAATATAACCATTTCTCATTTTTTCAATTTTATCAGATACCTGATTTTCCCACTCAATTTTTGAGATAACTAAACATGTTAGCTCATGTGTGCAAAGGACAAAATTTATGTATTTATTTGCCTTCTTTACGATGCAATTAGTTTTACGGCAAAATATTTAATAGTTCGCCCGCAATTGGCAGAAACCTGGAGGAGGAAATTTTTTATTTTACGTTTTTCTCTCAGCTTTCTACAAATTTCTTAAAAACTATTGGAGATTTTACCTTGAAACAAATCTTATCGTAAAAAGAAAAAAAAATACACAAAAAACCGGCCAAGTGCGAGTCAGACTCGCGCACGAAGGGTTCCGTATTGTGGATGATAAATTTTATTTTGTCAATTTTTTTCGTGAATTTCTCATCCGCTTTATTTTTCCTGTAATCTTTACGTAAACACATATCTAATGTAATCTAAATGCCTATGTACTCGTATGTTGTCAAAGGGTTGCGGGTGGTTTGTGGGGCAAGGAAGCGGGCACATTGCGAGCCGCCAGCACTGGTTGCTCGTTCGCGTTATTATTTTCGACGCACACGGCACAGCGGCCCAGCGTTACGATCTCACGATAAGTAAACCAGTATATGCATATTTCAGGGAACGTAAAAAAGATCGCTCGTCTTAATAATATGTGCAAGATGTTAATTTGACAAAATTAGTGGCCGAAATAACAGATATTTCAAAAAGTACTGTAACGAGAATTATAAATGAGGGAAATAAACAAGAAAGCGGCGCTGTCCACTTTAAATCTCCAAGACAACAATTATTTCCGAAAAAAGGAATAGAAATTGGTAGATTAAATATAAAAATACAGACACGACGTTTTTACTACTTAATTAATATAGATTTAGTCTCACTATAAACAATAAATCAAAATAATTAGTGGTTGCCAAATAAATCATAAGATATATCTCAACGAAATCCTTCCGTGTGTAGCGTGCGTTATAGAGACGCGGTCGCAACTCGTCCCTGCTTTCGTCTCCACCCCGCAGGCGTCCTCAGCACGAAACTTGGAGACCTAATAGTAGTCTCTGACAGTCTTTGTACGATACTCAGTTGAGAGTGGTCCCGAATGATGAAAATTTACATTATGTAAAAAAATATTCTGTTGAAAAAATCATACCTCATTCGCTACATCTACAACCAGGTCCTGATCACTTTTCTCCGCGTCACTATCCTGCAAGAAATACAATCACTTCAACATTTATGTTTTCAATTAATCTTATGACAATAATCTTTGACAAACAATATACAAGCAACCAATTTTGATAGAGACCCTAATATAAATTCATCATTCTCATTAAATTATACATGATAAATAGTTATTTGTGCAACAATAGTGAGTGATTCTAAGTCAGAATCCTGAGCGTAGCGAGGGATTCAAAGGCTCAAGAAACAAAATAAATTTGCTCTCATGCGACACATACAACTTTTTACCTCACTAGTGAGAAAACACGAGATGTAAAGACAATACATTTTCGAATGAATTTATAAGAATTCAATGGTTTTTTTCTTTAAATAAAACACCATGCAAAAATATTGGACATGAAAAAAAATTTAAGGAATGTTAATTGAATCTCATGTAATGTTCAGTGTTCAGTTCTGCTACTCGCCAATAGATGGCAGTAGTAGTAATACTTTTCGAGTATTCAACTTTTTACGCATGAAAGTGGATGGTAGAAGCAAGTCGAATAAAATAAAATAATCGGCGGGTAAGCAGAAACGAATGATTCATTTGGTGTCACTGGATCTGAGTTGATCAAATTGTAGAATATTTATAGGATTTATTGCGAAACTAAGATATTTTGTTGTTATTGTGAAGTTTTGCACGATTACAGTTATTTGAAATAATAAGTGCAATATAAAACATTGTCACGGGGTAAGTTTTTCGAAAATATGTTATTATCCTAAAGTGATTTACATAAAATCACATTGCAACATTAAAATATGTAATCTGTAACTTACAGCCTTAAAGTAACGCCCCTTTGAACGGATTCCACTTTACTGAGGAAATTACATGGCCTGGGAATCGATTTCTCCCGCAACGCCATGACCGTTAATAACGGTGTGTGCCCGTGACGTCACCAACCTGTAAGTTACTTTATTCCCTTTAACTTGCATCCTGTGCTATCGGAGAACTTTGTCTACGGACCTGCTAATAATTGGAACTCGGGATTCTTGAGGGAAATAGCAGCATTGTCAATTCAAGCAAACCAGAGACCGGATGAAACCCATGGCCATAATAGGCTTATTTATTGTGTGTGTTATAGCAATTAGGTGTTAAGTAAAGTTATTGTGGTCATCTCGAGCGTCTATGCTGAATCTTAAATAAGACGAGTTAGTGTAGTCAAATTTTTAAATTTATAGTCCGAGAGCCACAGATCTTTTACCTACGTCATTTTGTGTAGGAATTTATTCTGAGTGTGTAAATCATCCGTGATAATTATTTGCATCTAGAATTAAGTTTTATATGTATTTTCGCTTAGTCCAGGAGCACTGTAAATATATTCTACCTAAAAGATAATTGTCTTTTGATTTTTATTAGAACCGAATTCTTCTAAGAAAGGAAACACAAAACATCACAATGGCGCCCAACGGCAATAAAAATTGAAAGACAAATCTTTATTTAATTTAACTTTATTTTCGTGCTTTATTTTTTTTTTTTTTTTTCCTTTTTCTACTTAATTTAAACTTTTGGTTTGTTAGATAATTGTTTCTTCGTTTATTTTATAAGTGTAGCCTTTTGATTTTGAGAAGTTGGTGACAAAAATTTCACTATAAATTTTATTAAAATATTGTGTAATTGACGTTCTTTGTCAGGGTTAATAATGGAGGTCAATTGTTTATTAAGAGATGAACTGGAGTTTGAATTGGCATGTCGCGGCGTTTATGACTTGGCAAATGTTAACACAATGAGAAAAGTTCTCAGGGAAATAATAGTCAAGGAAAAACAGGGTCTATCATCAATAAAATTTGAGACACCGGAATATTGCATTAGTGATATAAACTCTCAGATAATTACTTGTGAAGACAAATTAAAAATAATTTCACTCAATTTATCAGAAATATCGGGTAAACCAGATCGAAATAGTATCAAACGTATACATTCTCGCTTGCTTCACCTGAAACATCGTGCTAAGCTTTTGATTCCAATAATTAATGAACACGTCAATAGGCACGCAAAAATTTGTACGGACATTGACGATTACTTAATGACATTAACGTCATTAAAGGACATGGAGCATGATGAAGATAATGGTCAGTTATCAGAGAAAGAAAAGGAAATTCTCCAACAAACTTTAGGAGAGGATGCCTCAGAAGTTATAGCTGCATTGGAGAGTAATACAGTAGATAAAGAATTTATCGAACAAACCTCTTCCCATTCAAAAAATCTTTCAGGGCGTAAATCACAAGAGCCAGAAGTTGATAGACGAGCAAATTTTATGAGAACTTCAACTGTCAATCAATTTGAACAGCCGAGAAAATTAGTTCCAATTGAGGACTGGGGAATAAAATTTACCGGGAAAGGCACTTTTAGTGTAAACGCTTTTCTAGAACGTATAGATGAAATAAAGGGTGCTCGCAATGCAAACGATAACGATTTATGGACATATGCCGTAGATTTTTTTGAAGGAGATGCTCTTATTTGGTTCCGTGCAAACAGAGATTGTACAAACAACTGGCAGGAACTAGTAGAATTGCTTCTTCAAGCTTTTCAAAGTCCGTATTACCAGGAGGAGTTATTGGAGGAAATTAACAGAAGAACGCAGGGACGGGAAGAAAAAATAGACATTTATATAGCAGTCATACAGAACATGTTTAGGAGACTGCCATCCAAGATTTCAGAGTCTCAGAAACTATCCATTCTACTCAAAAATATTCAACCCTATTACCAACGGGCTGTTTGCAGGGATACGTTCCAAAGCGTTTCAGAGTTGAGTTTAGTACTAAGGATATTAGAACGGACCAAACAAAACTGTGAAAGATTTAAGGAACCGGTGAATACTATTAATACTTTAGAACCAGATTTAGCTTATCAAGGAAGTACGACTTCAGAAATTGCAGTTATTGGATCAAAGGTACGACAAAATTATAATGGTCGAGAATTATCAGGCATTAAATGCTGGAACTGCAGATCAATTGGTCATACTTTCAAAGAATGTACAATCCCAAAACAGAGGTTGTTTTGTTATCGATGTGGAAGGTTTGGCCAAACATCAAACAGATGTTCTTGTAAATATCCGGGAAACGAAAAAAGGGAAGACATTATACATGCCGAATGTCCTCCAAGGAAATAATGAAGGCATCTAACAACGGCGACCAAGATGAATGGCACGATTGGTTGAACTTAGTTTCCCACTATTTTAGAACTGGAGAAATGTGTTGTGTGAAACAAATGTCTCATGATAACCGTTATTATGCAGTGGTAAAAATTTTAGATAAATCTTTTGCTGGTCTGCTGGATTCTGGCGCCACCTCTTCAGTCATTTCAAAGAAATTGTGCTTGAAACTTGTAACGTTGGGATTTGTAATTCAGGACATACACATGCTTAAACTTACAACGGCAGATGGTACTTCTCATGAGATAACTTCAGTGATACACTTACCAGTTGAATTTATTGATAAGTATAATGTTGTAAAATTTTACATCATGGACAACGTTAACCATGATTTGCTTCTTGGCATGAATTTTTTCGAGGCTTTTGATTTATCAATAGCAGTGAACAATGATAGTGTAAAAGGATTTACTGTAAGAAAACCGGAAGATGTAGAAATGTTAGCTGTTAATATTAAAAATTCAGTAATATCTCGTCATGAATTAACAGTTAATCAAACACGGGAGTTGGAAAGAGTTATTGAAGAAATGAAAACATCGATTGGTGTTGGATTAGGGAGAACTGATCTTATAGAGCATAGGATTGATACAAGTGACCATCTACCAGTAAAGCAAAGGCAATATCCATTTGCACCACCAATCATGAAGGAGTTGGAAGCAGAAATTAAGGATATGTTAAAAAATGACGTAATTGAACCTTCATATAGTTCATGGCAATCTCCAGTTTTATTGGTCAAAAAACCTAACGGGAATAATAGACTTTGCTTGGATAGCAGGCAACTCAATAAAGTTACGAAAAAAGATTCTTATCCATTACCCAGAGTCTCAGCAGTACTGGATAACTTAAAAGAAGCCCACTTTCTATCAACCATTGATCTTAATTCAGCATTTTGGCAAGTGCCTTTAGAATTATCCAGTAAAGAAAAGACTGCTTTTGGTCTGGCTGGGGTGGGTCTTTTCCACTTTAAAGTAATGCCATTTGGTTTAAGCAATGCCAGTCAAACTCAGCAAAGGCTTATGGACAGATTATTTCCACCAGAATATGAAGGAAAGATATTCGCATACTTAGATGACATAGTAATTTGCAGTAAAACATTTGAAGATCACATGGCTTCCCTGCTTTGGGTCAAGACACAGTTGAAAAATGCTGGTTTAACTGTCAACATGGAGAAATGTCAATTTGCCCGCTCATCCTTGAAATATCTTGGATATATCGTAGACAAAGAGGGACTGCGCACCGATCCGGACAAAGTAAAAGCAATTATTGATTACCCAAGACCATCTACGTTCACAGAACTTAAGCGCTTCATAGGATTGGCCAGCTGGTATAGACGTTTTGTTGAAAATTTTTCAATTGTAGCTGCACCTTTGCATGATCTTACTAAAGGTGGAAAAAAAGGTCGAAAAATTCAATGGAATGATAAAGCAGAAAAAGCGTTTATGAATTTAAAAACAGCTCTTACTACTACACCGGTGCTGAGTTGTCCTGACTTCACTAAAGGATTTAAAATACAATGCGACGCATCAAGCAGAGGAATTGGTGGTGTTTTAGTCCAAGAAATAGACGGAAAAGAAAAGCCCGTTGCATACACCAGTCGGAAATTATCGGAGAGGGAGTCAAAGTATTCTACGTCAGAAAGAGAATTACTCAGTGTAGTGCATGCAGTTGAACAGTTCCGGCCATACATTGAAGGTTCACATTTCGTTGTACTCACAGATCATAGCGCTCTTGAATGCTTGGATAAAATGAAGGATCCTCACGGAAGATTAGCACGCTGGGCTATGCGACTCCAGCAATTTGATTATGAAATGATCTATAAAAGGGGTAAAGACAACATAGTTCCAGATGCGTTATCACGAGCCATTGACCATGAAGAAATATGTGTAATTGAAATACAACCAGAAGATAAAGATGACTGGTATACCAGCATGGAAGATGCCATCAATAACGGGAAAACAGAAAATGATTGGACAATTGATCAAGGTATATTATGGAAATACTTGAAACTTAATCAATTTCCGGAAGAAAAAGATTCATGGAAAATGGTAATTCCAGAAAGATTAAGACACACCGTTCTCAAAGAGTGTCATGACGATCCAGTCTCAGGACATTTTGGAGTAAAAAAGAGCATTAATAGAGTGAGACAGCGTTATTTTTGGCCATCACTTATTAGGGATACGAAGGATTATGTTCATAAATGTGAAATATGTGCCAAGCATAAACATAATCAACAACCACCAACAGGTATGATGGGTAAGCATAAAGAGGTTACTGAACCTTTTCAAATAATATCTATGGATCTAATGGGGCCTTTTCCAAGATCCAAATCTGGAAACACTATGCTGCTAGTCATTGCATGTTGGTTCAGTAAGTTCGTTTTTCTGTTTCCCCTCAGGAATGGAAAGGCATCAAACATTACAAAAATTGTAGAAGAACAGATATTTCTCATGTACGGAGTACCCAATGTAATTATCTGTGATAATGGAAAGCAATTTACGTCAAATCAATTTAGGGACCTGATTATTGAATACAATTCCAAAATTTGGTATACACCATACTATCACCCTCAGGCTAATCCTACAGAGAGAGTCAATAAAGTCATTGGAACAACAATCGCTTCATATGTTCAAGACAACCACAAAGATTGGGATAAGTATTTACCCCACATCGGTCACGCAATTCGAACTGCCGTTCATGAGGTAACAGGTAAAACACCATCCTATTTGTTTTTGGGACGGGAAACGTCTATCCATGGTTTAGGCAATAAAATAAACTTCTCTACTACAGAACCATTGCTATTTGACAGAAGTATTTATGAAGAAAAACTCAAGATTCGAGATGATGTATATAAGGACATTAACGAAAGAATGAGAAAAGCTTATGAAATAAATTCTAAGAACTACAATCAAAGACGCAGAAATGTACGTTACCAAGTTGGGGATTTAGTGTGGAAAAAGACAAAGTTTCAGTCTAATACAGACAAAAATTTTATGGCCAAGCTCTCTCCTAAATATGAAAAAGCCGTAATATCTGACAAACTATCCTCGGATGTATACATGTTAAAAAGCCTCAGAGGAAAAGATTTGGGAAAGTGGCATGCAACAGATCTTAAACGATTAATATAAATGTTTCTATTTGCGCGGAATCCAGTTTGGATTCCTTTTGAGGAGGGGGAGTAATGTAATGTTCAGTGTTCAGTTCTGCTACTCGCCAATAGATGGCAGTAGTAGTAATACTTTTCGAGTATTCAACTTTTTACGCATGAAAGTGGATGGTAGAAGCAAGTCGAATAAAATAAAATAATCGGCGGGTAAGCAGAAACGAATGATTCATTTGGTGTCACTGGATCTGAGTTGATCAAATTGTAGAATATTTATAGGATTTATTGCGAAACTAAGATATTTTGTTGTTATTGTGAAGTTTTGCACGATTACAGTTATTTGAAATAATAAGTGCAATATAAAACATTGTCACGGGGTAAGTTTTTCGAAAATATGTTATTATCCTAAAGTGATTTACATAAAATCACATTGCAACATTAAAATATGTAATCTGTAACTTACAGCCTTAAAGTAACGCCCCTTTGAACGGATTCCACTTTACTGAGGAAATTACATGGCCTGGGAATCGATTTCTCCCGCAACGCCATGACCGTTAATAACGGTGTGTGCCCGTGACGTCACCAACCTGTAAGTTACTTTATTCCCTTTAACTTGCATCCTGTGCTATCGGAGAACTTTGTCTACGGACCTGCTAATAATTGGAACTCGGGATTCTTGAGGGAAATAGCAGCATTGTCAATTCAAGCAAACCAGAGACCGGATGAAACCCATGGCCATAATAGGCTTATTTATTGTGTGTGTTATAGCAATTAGGTGTTAAGTAAAGTTATTGTGGTCATCTCGAGCGTCTATGCTGAATCTTAAATAAGACGAGTTAGTGTAGTCAAATTTTTAAATTTATAGTCCGAGAGCCACAGATCTTTTACCTACGTCATTTTGTGTAGGAATTTATTCTGAGTGTGTAAATCATCCGTGATAATTATTTGCATCTAGAATTAAGTTTTATATGTATTTTCGCTTAGTCCAGGAGCACTGTAAATATATTCTACCTAAAAGATAATTGTCTTTTGATTTTTATTAGAACCGAATTCTTCTAAGAAAGGAAACACAAAACATCACACTCAAAAGCCGTCAAAAATCGGAAAATCTCTGATAAACCGATCTAAAAAGCGGATCAACACAAACATCACGCAGGCGTTTCACTCTATCCGTTTCCGGTAGAAGTTAATTAGTTTATACGGAGTCCATAGTCTATGGTACAGATGCCATACACGCTGTGAGGCTATACACAGAATTACGAGAAGTTTACCTTGTCTATGGTATACAACAAGATGTGTATAGCCTCCCAAAGTTTGTGGAATCCTTATATAGGTAGTATGAAAGAGATAGCCACCATGCTGATGTCTGCTATCCCTTTTTTACTTTAGCAGTTAATTATAGAGTTGCTGAACGTTTCGTGAGCCAATGAATTACGAAATGCTCACTGATTTTAAGCAACAAAGACTCGAAGCTAGTGAGGTGAAAAACATATAAAGCTACTTTACTATCACAATTTTAAAAAATTTCTCATGTTATATTATATTACCAATGATGGCCGAAAAACAACTTATCCTTTTCAAAGAAATAATGATTAAATTATAATGATGAGATTTTGATTACGTGATAAATAAGTTACCAAAAAATACATGTTTTTAAATAACTATTTTTTTTTAAGTAAATTTTTTAAATTAATTGCCTTTGGTGTTTTTAGGTTATTAACAAACACCTACTGTACAAGTAATTGCTATATTCCAAATTCAAGTAGCCCCCCCCCCCCCCAAGTTTCGCACAAACAAACATCACAGAGGTCTACACAACACACATGCACAAATCAAAAAGAAGCAACGATACTAACACCCGAGTGCTGAACTAGGACTTTAAATAACTAACATATTTTATGTTTCGGTTTGGTGCTCATATCTCAATTAATTATTGAGGAGGTCTAAAATGAATTCTAAATTGAGGACGTCATTGCATTCTACATAGAGAGGGAACCAGGGATTATTGAATAAACACGCAGTTTAATAACGAAAGTTTATCAAATCCGCCGTTTGTGAGCACGCTAGTTACTAATTACTATTTGACACAAACATGTCTATATAAAGATAAAATTAATACATTCAGCGCTTGTTTAAAATCATAACTCAAATTAGCTCCCTTAGTGAAAAATCAAGATCAAACGTTGAGGGGAATATTTTTCTAGTGGTACAAATATGAGTTTGGTAACGACCAAGAAGTTTGGTAACGACCAAGAAGCTTACAGCCACACTGGAGTGCTAATTTCCTTCAACATGGATACGACAAACATTTGACCTTCAAATTGTTTACCCTTCATAGTAATAGAGGAAGGAATTGCACTCGAAGAGAATAAAGTTTCAGGAGTATTAGAGAACGAAGAGAGAGGTATTTTTCCCGATTTCAGGGTTAGCACTAATATAAAATAGTTGTTTAAAAGAGAATTATCATCGGCTTTCGGCTTTTGATCAACTAGAAATCCACCCAGCATAAGTGTTTACCGATTCGACACTTACGTACTCAGAGGCCGGCTATAATGCAATGACCTCCCAGCCTGTCGCTAGTAACTGAACGTCCTGGTCGAGCGAGGGAGCAATTGAAGCGACACATACACTGCACAGACTCACATGGTCTAGTACCTTCTCCTCCTTGCGTCGCTTGGCGTCCAGCGGCTCAGGCTCGGCGGGCGAGCGTGCGCGGTACTTCGGCTCGCGTTCCAGTCGCTCGTGTCGCTCGAGTCGCTCGTGTCGCTCGTGCGGCGACACCGAGCGACGCTGCGGGACAGAGGCGGGGAATATTTACCCACTTGTATAGGACGTAGAGATACACAACAATAAGACTGTACCAAAATACATTGAAACCCATCACCGATATGCCATCACATCAAATACGTAGTGACGACATGAATCTCCGAGCGGATATATTACCGAGTGTGGACAGTGAAATGCAGGTCACAGTCCACACTCGTACACTCACATTTCACCATTGATTATTACGTCCCAGCGTGATGAGAGCTGAACCCTATAGCCGTACTTTGGACACAAATATGTATGGACCCACAGCTGAACGTGCCTTCCGAAGAACACAGACCGTACACAAATGTGCCCTAAGAGATATCAATCGGCGACCTTCAGACCTTCAGACCTTCAGAGTACTCGAGCCACTAGCCCACAAAGGCGATAATTAAAATACAAGTTTCCAAGGACAGCGATATTTTATTATAATTTCCAGTGGTGTTGAAAAATGCGACACCTGACATGCGAAGCCCTTACGGAAAACGGTGACGTTATCACATTACAGAATGTATTTGACAGCATCTTGTTGGACAATGCACAAGGGTGCCAGCAAACCTATACTAATCCTTGCTCTCACATCATATTTTTTGACTCCAAAAGCTTGAAATTTCTTCAGTGTAATAGAAAGCAGTGATCCGGCAAGATGTCATGCGAAGCTGTACAAGGAGAAGTAGCAACTCCGGTTATACCTCTATTACTTTACTCTTTGGGTAGCAGTTACGTGGTATCAGTAACCGACTTCTGTATTTATTGCGTCCCTGGACACCAGTTTCTGGACCACCCTAGGTCGCAGCGACACTTTCCATCAGGCGCATAGTGGCCAAGAGGAAGCAAACAGTGTGAAACAAAGAGATTACCTGCTGCAAGCTGCGTGCCTGCTCCATCCTCTCCCGGTGCCTGTCGTCGTCTCGGGAGGAGAGCGGCGGCGCGCCCGGCAGTACCGGGGGCTTCACATCCGCCGGAGGGGGCAACTCCACCTGAGGGAAGCGATACTTTACATTCATTAGTTATCTGCATGTCTTGTTTCAGTGGCGCAGGAGGCAGTGTTGCCAACTTAGCTTGGATCTGTTTCGAAACGTATGATCGTCGTGCGAAATTTCACTCGTTTAAAAGAAAGAAACTTAGCTATATAAACGTTTGCGAGTGATTTCCGTGAAACATCAACGTCAAATTAACCTCAAATGAAATTCAACTGCGGAAAACCGAAGATGGTTTTTGTAGTCGCTTGGAAAGGAAAGTAAGTGCTTTAAACTAAAAATATTACATTACAGCCCTACAAATGTTGAATAAGAATAAAAATAATATGCTATTTATTCGCTGCAAACAAATAAAACAATAAGCAAACACATACAACATGAAAAAAAAAATGAAAAAAATTATAATAATACACATTATTAGAAATACAAATGTCCTATAAATATAAGACATTTGCAATACAGTTTCGTTTATTGAAGCAGCGAAAAGGTGTGACTCAGCATAGGCATTGCGATAAAAAAAACACAACGCGCTGTTTTTCTGTCAGGCCTGAGATATCACAGACCATTTGAAATGCAATAGAGAAGTTGACACATTTAATAAAAACGTAAAATAATATTAATATAAATTAGAAGTATAATACCATCACTAATATATGTGTGCTGTGTAAGGCTGTGTTCATAAATATATTGTTTATATCCTTGACCAAATAGACGAGCAGTAAAGGAACCTAATATATACACAATAAGCTCAATTAAGCAACACTACGGCAACGATTTTTGGAAAGAGAATTATCGAAATAGATTTTTTTAAACCCCTGTTTGGTTTCACTATGCCTAACAGGAGGTGGTAAATTGTTCCAACATTTCGTTGCCGCATATTTAAAACTGCCACGGAAGGCCTCACTTTTAAATAGTTGTAGGGTAAGCTTGCAACCCTCCATTATATTTAGCTTATTGTGCAAATACTTCGTTTTTATTTGTTTTTATAATGTCGAAAAGCATTGTTGCGAGATGAAGATGTCTTCTTCCATCCATCTTTAATAAATTTGCATTGTTGAGATATGGTGTTACATGAATACGAGGTGGAACAACAAAACAAAAACGAGCGCATGCATTTTGTACTCGTTGGACTAGCAATTGTGTTTTTTTATATAAGCATGGTCCGTAGACTGTGTCACAGTAATTGAGCTTTAAAAGTACTAGCGACTTCACCAACCTCATTCTTAATTCTTTGCTGAGAAACCTTCAAGCGATAAAAACAACTTTTAACTATCTCGTATCTCGGCTATGTGTGACTCAAAGGTAAGTCTACCTTTGAATATTTTTTTAAGTTTTGAATTTCGTGCAAAAGCTGGGAAAACTGAATTTTCAACTGCAAGGCGAATTTTGACGGTACCCAGACAGCTTGCACTTGTCAGTGCGATATTATTTATTGCGATATTGCAGTCCTACAATATAAAGAGATACATATATGAACCTACTCGTATAACAAGTCATAGTCGTACATGTATTGACAATATATTATCCAATACTGAACTTGATGATGCTCTTGTATTAGAAGTCGGCCTTTCGGATCACACTCTTCAATGCGCGACCTTTAACCTTCCGTTAAAAAAGAAAACAGTATTTTTTCGACTAGTTAGAAATTTAAAACAGAAAAATCTTACATCTCTTAGGAACTATTTACTCTCTCTATCTTGGAATGAAGTTTACACTGCCTCAAATTGCGAAAACGGATTTAATAGCTTTCACAAAGTTCTTGCTGAGGCGTTCGATGACCACTGTCCCCAGATCAGAGTTAGAGATGATAGATACGTTAAAAGCGATTCGGGATGGATCACGCCAGGAATTAAGAATTCATGCAAGAAAAAAAGAGAAATGTTTTTGGAGACTAAGAGATCGAAAAATTATGTTCTACTAGAAAATTACAAATCATACTGTAGTGTATTAAGTAAGGTAATTTCCCACGCTAAAAAAGTTCACAACGAACGCAAAATTACAAATTCTCAGAATAAAATTAGGTCAACCTGGAAATTAATAAACAGCAACATTAAAGGTACAGGTTCATTGGAGGTAAACAGCTACGTTGGTCTGTCAGATGGAAAAAACAAAATAAAATCTGACTCTGAAGCTCCTGATTTATTTAACAATTTTTTTACAAGCACCAATGAGATCCAAAATATTACGAAACCAATCAATAATAATAAAAAAAATGTCTTACCACCCTTCGCTCCGCATTCAATGTTTCTTAAGCCGGTTACTATGGACGAGTTGTATGAAACCATAAAATCAATAAAAAATAAAAAAAGTTGTGGTTACGATAATATACCAATAGATGTTTTAAAGTTTATTATGGAAGCTATCGCTGATCCCTTACTTTACTTAATTAACTTGTCTCTTACTGAAGGTATATTTCCGACTAAACTAAAGAAGGCTCACATAAAACCGATACATAAAAAAGACGACAAATTGAATGTTAACAATTATCGCCCCATATCATTACTCATAACATTGTCAAAGATTTTTGAAAAAATAATAGCAAACAGGTTACGTAAATTCCTAACATCTGATAATATACTGTCTAAAGAACAATTTGGTTTCCGAAAAGGAGCCTCTGCAACAGACGCTATATTTGATATGACAGATTTTGTGACAAAGGCTGTGGATGACAAAGAAATTGTTGGAACGGTTCTACTTGACCTTTCCAAGGCTTTTGATTACGTAAATCATAAAATTTTACTTGAAATTTTGGAGCGGTATGGAATCAGAGGGATTGCAAACGCTTGGTTTAGATCTTATTTAGAAGACAGAAGTCAAAGTGTCATTCTGCCAATTCTCAATAAATCGAATACCCTAATAAACGCTGAGTCAAATGTTTCAAATATACATAAGGGTGTACCACAGGGAAGTATATTGGGGCCCATACTTTTCCTTTTGTACGTCAACGAGCTCCCTCGTGAAGTAAAGGAAAAAACTATTATGTTTGCAGACGATATATCTGTGTTTTTTAAAATTAAAAGACACGATAGATGTCATGATTTTAATAATATTGTTGAATCTGTCAAATCATTAATTCATTGGTTAAAAACCATCGATCTTAATACAAACGTCACTAAAACTAAATTAATATGCTTCAGAAATTACAACACGGAAGAGTTAAAACTTGAAATGTGTATCGATGATAGCCAAATTGAATGTGTGCAAAATGCAAAATTTTTAGGTATATATATTGATGATCACATGAATTGGAAAAAGCACATAGAGGTATTAGCGAATAAACTAAGCAGTTTTTGCTACGCTCTAAGAGGTTTGTCGAAGTTAGCTACAAAAAAAGCAGCACTTCAGTCATATTTTGCCTTCTTTCATTCGAGAGTTTTGTATGGAATAGCTGAATGGGGTGGTAGTGTAGATATTCAAAAAATCTTTGTTCTTCAAAAGAGATGTATACGCATTTTGGACGGACATAAATCGAGCAGGGAAACTTGCCGAACATCTTTTGTTGAACTCGGAATACACACCATCACCGCTTTATACATTATTGAGCTCTGTAAATTAGTAAGGCGCTACCCAGAAAAATTCCCACTGAGAACTCCAGGTTTTAGTGACCGGCTCAACGAACGCTTCAAATATGACTTAAATGTGCCTCCTAGTAGAACTGTTACTTATACTCGTACTACAAAACTGGCTGCAATTAAGGCTTACAATCATTTGCCTGACGAAATTAAGTGCTTACCGGGAAATAAGTTTTTCATTAAATTAAAACAGTACTTGATCACGGTTTGTCCATACAGTTACAAAGAATTTCTTGAAACTACACCATAAAAATGTATAAAAAGGTAAAATTGTTAAAATAAAAGTTAAGTCAAATTGTTATCCACTGCATGAATTAATAAATTTAATTAACTATAGAAATTAAAATTTACGATATACCTACCTATTAGAATAAGTTTTATGCATGGAAATAGCAAAGATTAGATTATTTGTACATACCTTATTTAATAATTATTATACTTAAAGTTATATTTTAATACTAAAATTAAGAATATTGTTACACCCAATGGGTAAAATTACATTGAGCCAAAATTATGTACATATTTATAACATCTACAACTGACATGTAATTTAATGCAATAAATATATTGATTGATTCACATTTCTCGGAAGTGTTTCAAAACACTTTCGTGCAATTGTCAAGTAACATTTCTTATACTCTCGGGTTCACTCGTGTCTAATTTTGGACGCTGTAAGGTAAAATTCGCATCACTACGAGGGATAAATCGATCATTTTGAAACGAAACCCTACTCGATAGCCAGATGTGTTTTTATTTAATTGTAGATTTATGTATTATTATTATTATTTATTTATTTAAAAAGTATAACATGACAGTTTAAAAACTAATGCGTCACACAATATAATATTATTAAAATAGGTAAATCTACTAACAATACTAGAAACAATATAAAAACAATATAAATTTTATTGAACAAATTAACAAACCATTTCAGTCATCACGCTCGCAAAACGCCAAACATTCATCAATCACAGTCATCAATCTGTAAGCAAATAAGTCACATTCCGGTACTGACGCCAACAGTGCATTGAGTAAAGTTCGCGCTCGCACAAGCGGAGACTTGCTGCGAGCAACAGTGCGCGCCGTAGGTACTGACAACAGAACATGCTTGCGAGCTCTGAGGTATCTGTCGGGCACAAACAGATGACATATTTGACTAGTGAGTTGTGGACAGTCTGATTCACCGCGCAATATGCGACAGCCTGTAACAAGTTGCTCACAGTCTCTTCGAACTTCCAACGAGTTGAATCCCAGCATACCAAGAAGATACTTCGTCGGGTACATAAAGGGTACATAATAATACCCATATTTCTTTTTGTACAGAAAACGGAGGAACGCTTTCTGCACTTTCTCGAGCAAAAGCGCATATTATGTTAAGTAAGACTCCAGACAATGGCTCCGGTTTCGACAGACCCTAGCGTGTAAGTTGCTTCATAGGTCTGGATCGCTCTCGTGAAAGACACATAGCAGCATTTGCTAGTGTTAAAGTGCAGTTTGTTCTGTACACTCCATTGGTAAACAGCATCCAAATCCTTCTGCAACAGGCCACAGTCAGCCATCTGATTTACGTTGACTATCAATTTGAGGTCATCTGCGTACAGAAGGCAGGAAGCGTGCTTAAGAATGGCCTTTATATCATTGATCAATACCACGAAAAGATTAGCTATAACAAAAATAGCTAAATATTTTAGCGTTATCTAGCGACAAAAAACAGACAATAAGTTTAAAAAATTATTGCATTTTATTTAGAATATTCTATTACCTGCACTTACTGACATGTAACAATAAAATTTACTTAGAATTAAAAAATACATCTTTTCTTTTCCTAAAAACGTTTTAGCAAAGTTTCAACAGCTTTTAGCAACGTTTTTAAGTACAAAAGTCTCCTTGATCTTGCAGCTTTTCATAACATGGTTAGCTATAAGGGTAAGGCCCACTGACTTCTTATACTATTACCGCTGTCTAATATTTTTGTGCCTATTTGATTTATTACAGCGCCATTGTGGTGCTGTAGGCAGCTACGAAGTTCCATGGAACTAAAATTTTAGCGATGTGCGCAAGTCAACGTCAAAAATAGTTTCTGCAAACTTCACCGGTGTCGCTGGCGCTTCAAATTGCTGTTTATTAGCTGTCATTTGTACCGGACGCGTAGTCCTATGGTAATAGTATTAGAGGTCAGTGGTCGGCCTCAGTTGGCTATACTGGCGGGAGGTACCTTATGTTGCTGCGGCGGGAGGTGCGGCGGGGGCGGCGGCCCCGCGCCCGGGGGACCGAACAGCAGGCCGCCCGCGCCCAACAAGCCCGCCCCGGGCATGCCGTGCCCCAGTCCGGCCGACGCATGGATCTGTTGCTGTTGACAAACAAATATCACCTTTATCTCTATCAACGCAATAACGGTTTTCATTTGTCTTCGACATCGCTTTGAAGCTTAAACTGAAATAATGTCTTTGATTCTTGTACTCCTGCAAGATTGAACTTGTTTAGTGCGACATGTACCCCGATTAGACACAAAAATTTAAACTGTTTAGTTCGACATGTACCCCAATTAGACACTAAGATTGAACTGATTTAGTTTGACATGTACCCCAATTAGACACTAAGATTGAACTGTTTTAATGCGACATGTACCCCAATTAGACACAAAGATTGAATTTGTTTAGTAAGACAAGTACCCCAATTAGACGCAAAGATTGAACTTGTTTAGTGCGACAAGTACCCCAATTAGACACAAAAATTTAAACTGTTTAGTTCGACATGTACCCCAATTAGACACAAAGATTGAACTTGTTTAGTGCGACAAGTACCCCAATTAGACACAAAAATTTAAACTGTTTAGTTCGACATGTACCCCAATTAGACACTAAGATTGAACTGATTTAGTTTGACATGTACCCCAATTAGACACTAAGATTGAACTGTTTTAATGCGACATGTACCCCAATTAGACACTAAGATTGAACTGGTTTAGTGCGACATGTACCCCAATTAAACACTAAGATTGAACTGGTTTAGTGCAACATGTACCCCAATTAGACACTAAGATTTACCTTGTTTAGTTTGACATGTACCCCAATTAGACACTAAGATTGAACTGTTTTAGTGCGACATGTACCCCAATTAGACAAAAACGAAGCTATAATTTGCCTAAGCCTGGGTGTCGTCTCGTGTTCTATTTTACACAAAAGCAATTTATTTCTTTATAACGAAAGAACATCTAGTAATGAAGCAAGAAATTGAGCGAAAATCGATTTAAACTTTACCTTATTTGAGCAGCACCCATAACATTCACCACAGACACGGTCGATTCAGAGAATCGTAAAATTGACTGCTTGTTTCTACATGTTAGAGGCTGTAACTACTAACTCTAGCCGGCAGTGCGAGCAAACCATGAAATGTGAAGTTAGATACACATAAAAACACATGTGCAATTAGTTTGTACAATTTGTGTGACATTAAACAATTATTGTGAGCAGCAATTGGGTATACTTTTATGAGTTTGTTTAATCCTGTGAGAGTATTTTAGTGACACAAGCATACCAGAGTCTGAATACAGTGCAGCCTCAATGGCTTAATTTATTAAATTGTAATAAAAACCAAAATATCATGATCATTTATCCAATGTTTAAAAAATTCGAAAAAAGTAAATGGCATAGAAGTACGTCAACAAAGGAAATAAGTAACCAGGACACATTACTTATCTATTTTGTTGACTGTACACTGATTGAAAGAAATTAAATTTTAATAGATAAAAAATAACACCTTGCACCTGCCCCATTAGACCAATATATGGAGATATAACGGAAATAGTATGTTAATGACAACACAGAGTATTGAACACTTCAGAGACTTACAAGGAGTTGTTGCAGACCCTGCTGCTGCTGTTGCTGCGACAACATTCAACAAAACATCTCCTCAATCATTACGTTAGTACACACCGGGTACAGACCTAGCCAACAAACACAACAAACCGTCACTCACACTCCTGCTTTCTGCTGTCAAATGATGATGATGATGATGATGATGATGATGATGAAGAAAGAGCGTGACAGACATTCACTAGTGTTTGCTTACTAGGTCTGTATGCAGCTTTATTAAATATGTCCTCAATTAAAAGATTTTACAAGTAACAGAACAGCCATTGAATAGGCCGAGGGCAGCTAGCATGGCACACAAAGAGTCTGTCGTTCAGACAGATGCTAGCAACCCAACAATCAAAGGATCCACTAACTAAGCACTTACAGATGTTCAAACATAATGAAATTTACGTAGTTCAGAAAAAAAGTCACAGGCAAAAGGTAAATATCTTTAGCCTTTGAGAGCTACAATTACTTATCTAAATACTGAATGACATAAAAAAAGAAAATAATATAAAAGAAAGAGTACTCACTCCAATGATGGAGTTGAGCTCAGACATGGTGACCTGCTTGGCACGCTCGACTGCCAGCGTCACTTGCTGCTGGTGCTCTTGAGCCAGGAACGGCAATACTTGGGCTATTATAGCACTTAACCTCTTTGCTATCTCCGTCTGCAAAGTATGTGGATTTACCACAAACACACAAAGTTAAGTTAAGTTAAGGTCTATGAATGCTACCTTCAGTGTCTGTTTCACTCACACAATACTGGGTGTTAAGCCGGAAACTGGTGATAGGAGTCGTCCATACGAACAACTTTTACTATGGAGACAACAATCAAATCGCAAAAAAAAAAACATCTGTTCCATAGAAAAGTTATATAGCTACGCAACAACAGATAATTTTTTCTCGATTTGACAATTTTATTTTCATAGAAAGTTGTTCAAATGGACAAGTACTATTGCCAATTTGTTCATGTCACAGGTCCATGTTAATTATACCATTTTAGTACTTAGTGAGTATGTTTAAGGATTTTGGTACAATATTTACTTACCTATGCCCTAAAAACCTAAGCATTATGTACCTATATACCTATATATCGATAAGGTTGATCATTGTATTGGTGCAATTTAGGGTAGCGTTTCAATACGCCTGGGTAAATGTAAAATTTAACTATCAAAGTTAATTTTACATTTCTGACAAGGTTTATGAATGACTTTGAGTTGTTCATTGTCACTTGGGTGGTTGTGGAACGGGTGACAGTTATTTTTTTCTTTTACCTCAGCATTCAGGAATGCTACCTAGGATTGTAAAAATTTATTTTGATTAAAGCTCTATTGATGATTTCTGGTAACTCATGGGGACTTTATCAATATTCAAAGGAAATCAACTTATATTGAAATTGTTTTTATTACAGGGTAATATTTTCAATAAATCTGTAAAATGTACTTCATACACAATTTATCCCAAAATAATCAAGATGTATTGCTTGAAAACATGACATCTGACACAATTTGGTAAATGATTTAGCAATATGTCTGCCTATTTGAATTTTATATTTGTGAAATGAGGTGATAAGACAGTGTTTATTAGATAAGTGTGTATCAAATATCTCACCTGTTTATGCATTTCCACATTTAATCCATAAGACATTTCATAGTACTGAAATAAAATAAACAAAATCTCAATTATTACATCAGATTCCATGAATGTAGGTCATAATTATACCAGATGTGCAAAAACTTATATTTACCATAACATAATGTCTTTGCATTTCAGTTTTCTCACCCGCCAACTTCTCACATTCTAATTTTAACCTGAAAACATGAACAAGGTACATTTGTCACATGGTTTTAATTAGCTAAATTACTCAGTAACAAAAAAAAGTTTGTGATGTGCTCTCTCATACTCACGAGTGGTATTGAGCTTGTAGGAAGTTAAACTCCTCTTTAATACGTTCCAGAGTGTCAGCTATCGTGAATTTCATTGGTCCTCCCGATGGCTGTGGTCCCTGAACAAGTACAAGTAGACCAAAATAAAATAGTTCAACATACAGAGTAGCTATCGATGTTTGAACAGCACTGGGTGATTGGGACAAGTTTAGAACATGAAATAAGCAAGTTAGGTATGAGAACAGTACAAACCCTTACCGCGGCAGCTGGGTGCCGCGCCGGCGCCGGGTACATGTTGACAAACTGGTCCGATGTTTGTACACAAACGATCAAATATTGAACTCTTTAATACATGTGAACAGGTCAAGCAACAGTACAAACATGTCCTAGCACCGATCACCACCGCTATAATACGAAAAATATTAAAAAACTCGAAGGCGCTAATGCGGACAATGATATGCACAAACTTTGCTTCAAAACTTTCAAGTTATCGGTCATTATAGTAACATTTATTATTTATAAGTACTGTTACCAAATGTGGTAAGGATTTAACAGTATAGATTCGTAATTACCATGTAACAAATAGTAAATTAAGCAAACGTTTCACAAAAAATTAACCATAATTCCACGCCGTAATTTGTTCACCTGTCATTATTTGATTGTGTTCTACAGGTTTTGTTTGTTAGGAATTTAAATACGTGATATTCAAACTTTACAACATTACACATGCGTAATAAAATAAATAATGCAACATTGAATGTAAATGAGAAGTCCTTTGTTACAAAAACCCATAGATTACTTATTTATTCACGTGACAGCGTTTCTAGCTAGAAGAGAACTCCAACAAATAGATATTTATTTTCTAATGGGAAGTTATAATCTGCAAAACTCGTCACAAGCTTTAATAGGATCTAAAATACGAGGTGAATCCAAAAGTTCTAAGCCCGACCGTGAAAATGAAAGAAAAGTGGGTTCAAAATTATTTTTATTTTTCGACATAGTCTCCATCTAGATCAACACACTTCTTCCACCTGACCTGCAACTTATTTATACCCTCGAAAAAAAATGATTCCGGAAGGTCGTCAAAATAGTCATTAAATGCGACTATCACTTCTTCTCTAGTCGAATATTTAGATCCCCCCAAGTGTTTTTTAAATTTGGAAAGAGATGATAGTCAGAGGGGGCTAAATCCGGCGAATAAGGTGGGTGGTGCAGCAACTCGTAACCACATTCATGGATCACAGCCATCGTTTCAACCGAAGTGTGAACTCGTGCATTGTCTTGATGAAACAAAACTCTCTTACGCAACATCCCCGGCCGTTTTTCTTTTATTTCTTCGCGAAGTTTTCGTAATAGGTTACAATAATAGCGTGAATTTATAGTTTCACCTTTAGGTAAATAATCCAATAAAATAACTCCCTTCGAATCCCAAAAAACAGATGCCATGACTTTGTTGGCTGACAAAACGCACTTGGCCTTCTTCAGCGTGGGTGAGCCAGATCTTTTCCACTGTTTGGATTGCTGTTTTGTTTCAGGAGTATGGTGATGAACCCAGCTTTTATCTATGGTAACAAAACGAGACATAAAATCCTCAGCATCTGCCTCAAAAAGTTCCAAACAGTCACGCGAAATTGTGAATCGAACTCGTTTTTGGTCAGCTGAAAGCAATCTTGGGACCCAGCGAGCAGAAACCTTACGGAACCCCAATTCTACAATTATAATGTTTTGCACTCGGCCATAACTGATGCCTGTGATCTCAGCTATCCTACTAATGGTCAATCGTCGGTCTCCTAGGATGAGATCACAAATTTTGTCAGTGTTTTCTTTAGTGGTAGACGTTGAAGGCCTTCCTCTCCTTGGGTCATCTTCAATAGTCTCCCGACCGCGTTTAAATTCAGATACCCACTTTTTGACAGTGGAATACGATGGAGCAGATTCCCCTAATGTTGTTTCCATATCTTCATGAATCTCTTTAGGTGAAAGACCTTTTTTATTGAGGTACTTAATCACAGCACGGTGTTCAATTTTCTCCATTGTGAAAAATCCCGTCAGACTGCGTTAAACAAAATATCACAAAAAAATAATAGCTTGCAGTATCGAACTTCAACTTCACACAATCAATCACGAAAAAACATTCTAACAAATGACGGTAGATTTACAAAGATTTGATACCTCTTTGTAGGTCGGGCTTAGAACTTTTGGATTCACCCTCGTAGGAACAACTTCGAGCTGTTCATTTTCACTCGGGTGGTTGTGGAACGGGTGACAGTTAATTTTTTTAACTTTACTGTACTTAATACCCTTTACGCCGTCATTTAGGAACGCTACCAAGGAAACATTAGTAGAACACATTATTTTGGAAGTGCCTCAGCTGCTGGATCCGGCACTTGGAATTGGTGCAGCCGGTATTTGAGACAGCTGCTGGAGGTCATGTAATTCACTTGTTCGTTTGATTTGTCACTTCAGATAGCGAATCGTTGGTGTAGTGGTCGCACACTTGGTTTTGATAACCATTGTCTGGGAGACGGTCCGGATCGGCCTTAACTGCGTACATGAAATTAATTTGTACGATAATTCTTGTAAGATTTATTCGTAAAATATCTAAAATATAAAATACTGTTTTCGAAGAACGAAAAACAACCAGGAATGACAATGAGCGTTTTTTTCGTTGTTTTTTTTCTTAGTTCTTAGTTTTCCTCCAGATGTCACTGTTCATGTCACCATAGACAAAATATGTTTCGTAGCAATCAATGTCAAAGTGGTTTTAAGTTTGTTTGGAATCTGTGCAAATTTTGTCCTTGATTCTGTTGCTAAAGATACGACAATGCCATTTAGGAATCTTATTTTAAACTAAAATTTGACACAAGGAAAAACGCTCATTAAAAACAAAATGAATGTGTATGACGTCGCGCCGTGCATTTTTCACATTCGTCTTTCTTTTCGTTTGTTGTAAATTGCTGTTTCTGTATTTCGTTTTTGTTTTTATTTCATGATCATGCTTTTCTACTGGATTCTGATTTCGATTCTACATTATGACTGACCTGGCTTTGGCATAACGGACAATATTATTGTTCTGAGGTAAAAAACAAACTATCAATAAAAGGGGTGGTCATGAAAACCAACAGGTTCACCAAATCAAACAAACCGGACTTGACATCGTGACCGACACTGATGTGTCAAATTGCAAATTTTGTTCTTTTTGTAGAAGCGTAGATTACTCCCTCTACGGGTAGAAGACTCAAACAGAACACGTTTTTTGGAACATCGGAAAGTATAATTACCTCAATTGAGGAATTATTATAATTGTACTTTGACCAAACCGCTGTACCCAGCCTATACCTCTTATATTAGTGTAGGTTATCGTTGTCAATAGAACTATGAAGTAAGGGTACGCCCCTATTGTAAACCCGAAAAATCATTGCGTACGTAAAAAAATCTTTAAAATGCAATGTTTTATTGCACTTCACTAAGTCATAATTTTCAACTTAATACTCTATTTATGCCATTTTTTCCGTTTAAGATGGATAAATATGTACTATTTTATAAAAACTTTGTTTAGCATATCCGTATTTACCTGTGGAATGGATGTTTCTCGTCATTTTTTAGGTGACTGTTCAGACATTTCGGTACAGAACAAGATTACATTTCGATGTAATGATAGAATGTGCCGTTTTTAACTACCATTTAATTTCAATATTCTGTAAAACGTTGATATTGCAGCTTTTTGCTCTGAGCCAGGGCGGGAAACTATACAATATTTGACGTTTAGAATTCCATACGGCCAAAGCGTAGAAAGCTCTCTCTACGGGTCAAAGAGCCCTTTATCAGTCTCTCAGAATAATAATCTTATTCTGAGGTCAGTCTAGTTAAAGAAAAAAAGTAATTTATGTCTATAGGTGAAATACCTAATGCTTCTACAAAGATAAAATACGAGTTCAATGTGATTTATGTTGTCTTGCTGGAGTCCTCAATGATCTGTGATAGATCATATTTCTGTATACGATTAACCAGTGTTGCCAACTTAGCTCTTTCGCTGCTGGATCTAGCAATATTTTCATATAAGTATATAAGAAGCGTTCGTTCCTAATCGAGCCGGGGTAGAGGTAAAAATTAACTGTCACCCGTTCCACAATCATCCGAGGGGAAACGAACAGCTCGAACGCGTTCAAATTCAAATTCTAACCCGATTTGGCATCCTTTAACGTGTCTCCGCACATTAGTTCCACCAATACCTTGTTTTAAGCGAAAAGACTCACTGTAAGCTTTACAGTTAAAAATTGAATTCTCAAGCTTCAATCTACAACAAAAAAGAAAGGACATCACAATGTAGGTAAATAGTCTTTCAATAAACCTTGTCAATGTAAATTTCATTTTGACAGATCAATTTTACATTTACCTACCCGAGCGTTTAGGAACGCAACTTCAGCACTATTTTTGGAAATTCATAGCAATCTAGCAATATTTTAGATGTCACTTAGCAACCAAACGTGTCTTCTCGAGTTGGCAACCCTGATATTAACGATTTGTACATAGGTACCTTTTATTAAATTTTATTATTTGTTTCCAACGACATTTCGTTGTTTGTTTCATTCTATATATTTTATAAGTTTTTTGTTCCTTAATTTATTAAATAATAAATTAGGTAGGATTCTGTTATTTTTGATCTTTTATCGGTAGATATAATTTTCAAACTCGGGAACACCACCGCTAAAAAGGGCAGTTTTGCAAATGGCAGATTGTAGTGCAGCTGTTTGATGGCGTGTCGGAGTGTTTTGAAATAGATATATTGGTTGCTTTGTGAAATAAATAAACTGTTACTGTACCTACGTGAATCAGTGTATTTTCGATGATTATTCTCAGAAGAAAGTGCTGTTCGTAAAGTGGTTATTTTTATATTTCAAGTTTTTGCGTCACCAGGAGAACCAAAATGGATTTCAAAACAGCCGTATTTAACGCCGCGCGGGATGGAAACCTCACTCGATTGAAAGTAAGTATTTACCCTAAAGATATATTCATCTAGACCGCGTCCGCCTGGCTCGCTACTTGTATACATTTTTCTTATATCTTTAGATGTTGAATTGTTTTTTACTTGTACAGTTACATCCACGTTTTCTTCGATGCAGTTTCTGCAATTAGAACTTCATCATTATTATAACTGTTAAATTTTAAGTACTAAGAAGGATGATCGGTAAGCAAGAGAGCTGTAAGAAATCATGTTTTAGTTGGTCAAAAGAACAACAATCATCAACCAGCAGGTCCAGCAGTATTTATCCAAATCGTTGCTCTCATTATGGTCTAGGTAAGTTTTTGTACCTACAGTATTGTTCGAATTAATGTGAACATTAATGAGTTCCCTGGCCATTCAAGGCATAATATCTTGTTGTCCTTGAAATATTTCTTCATGACCTTGGACACGTGGCATGGAGCCGAATCTTGTTGAAAAACTTCTTGACCGTTAGCATCAACTTTTCTTAGTTCAACTTACAATCTCCGTTCTAGCAAGTCTCTGTATTTTAGCGAGTTTATCATCCCTTTGATCAGCACAAGGCATCCGGTACCTTTATAAGAAAAACAGCCCCAAAACATCTTCTTTAACGGATGTTGCTAGAACGGAGATTGGAAGTTGAACTAAGAAAAGTTGATGCTAACGGTCAAGAAGTTTTTCAACAAGATTCGGCTCCATGCCACGTGCCCAAGATCATGAAGAAATATTTCAAGAACAACAAGATATCATACCTTGAATGGCCAGGGAACTCACCGGATCTTAATTCCATTGAAAATCTGTGGGCTATTGTGAAAGCTAGACTTCGTAAAACGGATTGCACAACAAAAACAAAAATGATTGAGGCTGTAATCCATACATGGTTTCGAGACCAGCAAATATCAGAAAACTGTAAAAAACTTGTCGGTTCTATGCCAAAACGTGTTCAAGAAGTTATAAAAGCCAAGAGAGGACACATTTTCTATTAACACAACTTAAATTGTATTCATTTCTCTGTTTTTTTGTTCTATAACTAATAAATGTTGATTTTTTCAAATTATCATTTGTGTACAATACAATACAATCATTTAGTCTCCATATAACAGTGTCCGTTATACATGGTTTGTCCATTAAATTAAATTAAATTAAAATTAACATTATAAATGTAGCTTATTATTACATAAGATAAAATGAAAATACTATCAAACAATTGATAGAAGTCGATAAAAATATACAGATAAATAACAATTAAAACCAATAAAAAAAAAAAAAACTATAAAAAACTTGATTTCAATTTTAAACACATATATTCTGTAATGGAATAAAATGGAATTTTCTCAAAAAATCTCTTCACCTTGGTTTTAAATTCTAGTTGCGGTAATCTAGTAATCTGTATAGGTAGTTTGTTATACATCGCAATTTTTGCATATATGCCTTGTTTTTGGGTTTTGGTCAGTCTAGTTCTTGGCGTGATTAATTTGTCTTTATTTCTTGTGTTATACCTGTGAATATCTTTGTTTTTTGGCAATGTTTCTTTTTGTGCATGTATTTCTAATAGTGAATTAAATATATAAAGTGAAATAACAGTCATTATCTTATTAATCTTAAAATAATTACGAGTAGACTTACGTCTGTGTAGTCCATTTATTATTCTTACTGACCTTTTTTGAGCTATTAAGACCCGTTTTATCTCTGCTGCGTTGCCCCAAACAGTGATCGCATAGTTAATTACTGATTGTATGTAGGCATAGTAAACAGTTAGAAGAGTTTGTTTGTCTACAAGGTTTTTTAATTTTAATAGCGTGTAGTTTGCACTGGCCATTTTCTTACATATTTTCTCTACATGTGCGGAATGACTCAGAGTGTAGTCTATAACGAAACTGAGAAAAGTAGTTTCAGTAAAAGGAATTTCATCTTTTTTGTTTTTTCTACTCCTGTAAGACATAACAATACTTTTTTGGTAATTTAAAAGTACACACACACATGTGTTCACATTAATTCGAACAATACTGTAGGTAGGTCGCGTTTTTAAATACCGGGGTAAAGGTAAAAATGAACTGTTACCCATTTCACAAAGACTGGAGTGAAAACGAAGAGCTTGAACAATTCTCGAAGTCATTCCTGAACCTTGGCAGAAATGTAAAGTTCACTTTTGAGTAATATTTTAGGAAGGGCATTTGATTATTTCGTAACCAATTTAGGGCTGTAGAGATATGCAGGGAAGGGGGGGAGTTATTAGTCATTATTTCCATATGCGTCCCTTGCGAAAACCAACCATTTTTCTTGAAATATAAACTAAAATAATTAGACACCTGGTCCTTAGAATTTTGTTACTAGGCATAGTCTAACAAATGTGGTAAATCATAATTTTACCTATACATTATATACCTTTTTTGTATCGGACTAGGGGGTGTCTCGCTCGGCTCCACTTCGCTCGGCTTTGTTTTGTTCCATAACATTGAAACCTAATCTAATCTAGTTTTCTAAAATACAATTTGACCTACACATATACCTCTTTAGTAACAGACTAGGGGATGCCTCGCTCTGCTCCGCTTCATTCGTCTCTGACTTGATTCATAACATTGAAACCTAACGCTTCTTTTCTTTTTTTAATTGGTTAATGGCCTGGAAACTACTCCTTTTAAGCTTGATTCATTGATTGATGAGATAAACAGAACGCATTCCATTTTGACACTTCATCAGTGTTTTGATAATGCAAATAAAGCAAAAATTTAATATCAACATTTAAAAAAGTAGATATTATAGGATAATGCATATAGTAACCATACCTACCTACATAAACATATGTTTGAAAATCAATCCCACCAAGGCTCAAGTCATTATTATGGGTAGTCCCTGGTTTACAGCTAGGATTGACTGGCAACTGCTACCTAATATTGTATTTGAAGGGACATTAATTCCATACAGCAACAGAGCAAAAAATCTTGGTATCCTGTTAGATAGTTGCTTGTCTTGGGATCCACAAATAAATGAAGTCTGCAGGAAATTATTTGCGGCAGCAGGAGCTAGGCTTCGAAATTTCCTTCCAACTGCCACTAAAATTGCGCATGCACATTCTCTTTTACTACCTATTCTCGACTACGCCGATGTCTGTTACTGAGGCACAACTTGATAGACTCGAACGAGGGTTATTTTTGGTCTTCGCAAATTAGATCAAATTTCTAAATTTCGTTTCCGACTTAAATGGCTTCCCATTCGTCATCGCCGTAATGCTCATATCCTGTCCCTTTACATATAAGAAAAGCCCCTTCCCTGCCTATCTTCAAGAGACTAGTTAAAGGACACTATCTTTCACTCTGATTACCGAAATATTCATGACATATACATATATATATATTATTTTATTAGTATGTATTTATCATTATATATTAATATGTTTATCTATTAATATTAAGATATATCTATGTATTATTAAAAAATAGTACACCACCATTTCAGCAATCATTCTAAACAGTTTCATCCACCCAAAGGTTGTCTGGAAGAGATCGCTTTAAGCGATAAGACCGCCTGTTTGTGCTACATAATAAGTTAGTTAAAAATTAAGTATTTATATTTCTGTTCCTTTTTTTTATGGTGTACAAATAAAGTTGTATTGTTGTTGTTACATAAAAATATGAAGACCATAGCAATTACGAAATAATCAAATGATGAGCCAAATTTTACACACTGTAAATTTGGGGGTAAATTTTGACTAACAAAAAATATCCTTTGCCATGTAAATAAACTGCTTTTACAAAGTGGCCATTCCAAAACGATTAGTGAATAGATTCCATCTCAGTCTTATCTCTTTCACTTTTAGTAATAAAACTTTACATTTACCCTGGCGTTTGGGAACGCTACAGTAATCATCATAAATAAATAATCACATGAACACACAAGTATGACAACAATGATAAGCCCAGTAGGTTATCTATCATTATCAGTTCCACTCTGTTCTGTACTTTCAATGAAGGTACGTATATGTAAATTATAAGATATGGTTATGGAGTCATAACAAAGGAGTTTTGTTTGATCTGTGTATACCATCAAAATATGTGAGGATAAAGCTTTTGAAATGAAATGAAATATATTTATTTTTATGTGTTGTAGGTCAAATCAAATCAAATATATATTTATTTACCATAGCAATACAACATTTACAGTGAGTACATAAATTAGGCATAATGTGATAAGTTGTAGAATAGTATATTACAATACGAGAGCGATGAAACGTTTTCCGACGAGTGTGAGTTTGCGGCACGAGCCGAAGGCGAGTGCTGCAATCACACGAGTCGAGAACAAGTTTCTCGCACGAGTTTCGTATAATCTTTTGTAGCACAAGTGCGGAAAATGCCGACTTTACGCATGCGCAGCGTGCGTAAAGCGGTCATTTTACGCACAGTGTGCTATAAACGATTTTTCCAACGGACCCTAAACAAAGCAGAGCTTGGATCGCAGGGACCAGAAAAAGATTAGCTTTTAGTTACAGGTTCTCATTGGTTCGATTTGTACTCGCTAGGTATATCATATCATAGAATCATAGATTTTTTTCAGAAACAAACATTATAAGTGCTCTCACTCCCTCTGGGAGTCAAGGTGTAGTGCTCGGCTGAAAAACTCGCATGCTTGGACTACGAACGCGCCCTGCTCGGCCTTCGGCCTCGCGGGCGCGTTCTCCGTCCTCACATGCTCGTGGCCTCGCCAGAGTGCCAAATACAGGGACTCGCCAATCAAAGTTTTTCTGAAAAAATGTGAAAATCCTTATCAGTTGTCAAAAGAATGTCAAGTTTGAATACGGCAGCGTAATCGGCGTCCCCGAATGCCCCTTGATACCGAGTTTCATGCAAATCGGAATACTTTTTTGGAACTGTCAAAAAATTGTCAAAACCTGTCTAATTAATTTTTTTTTTTGATTATGTAGCCCCAGCTTGTCCGATCACTATAGTTGAAACCCAAACTCCTTACAATTAGCCGTTCGGGAGATATGGCCGATAAAAATTTTGGCAATTTTTTTTTCGTCTTTTTTTACCGTCATCTAGATCTCACCGAGCCCTTTTCTTAGAGTACCATCTCTTTTGGGAGATACGGGCCTGTAAAGTTTTGACACTTTCGGCAGTTTGATCTCGTCGAGACCTTTTCTTAGACACCCATCAACATGAGTTTAACTCCAGCCGTTTGGAAGATACAGGCTGTCAAAGTTTTGACATTAAAAAAACTTTTTTTGGCACCCCATGGTCCAACCCCTAGGGATGTACCACCTTCCGTTCCAAAGATATTTTGCTGGGATATAGATAGATATAGATAGATAGATAGATAGATAGACAGACAGATAGATTGTGGATATATAGATAGATACATACCTCAAAAGAAAAAAAATGGAACCCTAAAAGGATCACTTGTATGGCTGTCTGTCTGTCCGTCTGTTACAGCCGATTTGCTCTGGCACACATACTTTCAAGAATTTTCAAGTCCACTATATTAAATTTCAAAATCGATGCCATTTTCGTAATTAACGTCCCAAAAAACCATAAAAACGACACCCATATTGATATTTACACATTTCAACCCCATCGCACCCCAACAGGGGGTGATGGTATTTCACGTCCACCACGTTGGATTTTAAAATCGTTGTTGTTTTTGTAATCAGCGACCTGATAAACCATACAAACGATACCCATGTTGATTTTCAGATTTTGTCACCCCATTTCCCCCTTTTAGGGGTTGAATTCTGTAAAAAACTTAAACACATGTTTACTCATTTATGGATAGGAGTACTCCTGTGAAGTCTCGAATAAAATAGTCTAACTAATCTTGTTTCCCCATACAAACTTTGGACCCCCGAAGGAAAAATCCTTTCTTAGTGGATGCCTACACTATATAAGGTATCTATATGCAAAATTTCAAGTCTCTAGGACCAGCGGTTTAGGCTGTGCGTTGATATATCAGTCAGTCAGTCAGTGAGGACTTTGAATTTTATATATACAGATTAAAGCTGAGACAGTGCTATACAGACAGTAATGACTCCACATCAGAGCCTAGTCTCCATATCTTTGTCATGTAGCCACTTTCCTGTTATAGCAGGACATGAGCAGTCAGAGCATGGTTATGCCGTTATGGCACCCAGCCAGTAAATTTTGGCCACTTGCCATAATAGCCTTGCTTTCCTTAGTTTTGTTTTTTGACTTTATTTATTTGATAAATTTCTGGTAACCCTATGTTGTCCTGATTTAATATATTAGGCTTGTACTCATCATGCACTGTCATTTTTATATTTTGTTATTTAGTTTGTGATGAAGATAAAAAACATTTAGAAGTTGTTGTTGAAGTGTTGAAGAGATTCAAAGTTTTATTTAAAATTAAAAGTCAAGGCAATATTGGAAGGGAATAATACCACATGCCAATTTATAATTTGAGATATAAATTATGTTACAAAAAGACCCGGAAATGTGGGAAGTAGTGAGGGAGGAGGCAAAGACGTAGGGGGGGGTACGTAAGTAACACGTCATGCTCCTCGTCATGCCCACTGCTCCTTTTTTTGTGCGCGATTCAAAGCAAAGGACCGGTAATATGAAGACGAGTAGCCGGCCGCCAGCCACATACTCGTGCGAATATTTGTTCTTGCGATGAATCGATGTCATCCACCATCTCCGTTGGCGAGGATGACATTGACGTAGACGACGTTTTATTACAATATGTATACTCTGTTTTTATAACATAATAAATTTGCCCTGTTATAAGGGCATATTGCGTCCGCAGCCACAATGTTGACATTCTGAGAGCCGGAATGCAGTGCATGGCGAGAAGTACGGCGAATAGAGCAAAGTGTGGCTGTCTAGAGCAACATTGCGGCAGAGCGAGGAGTATAGTGTGGCTGAAGGGTTAAGGTGCTACGGAAAAAAATCGACACTTGAAGGACTTGCATATCTACTTCAGTAAATAATCAATTATTTTGATAAAATAGTATATTATTTTCGAAATCTTTTTCTAGGGATCTGTTAAAACAGAAACGCTATTGGAGAAATTCGGCTCGATAGAAATATTTATTGAAATGAGGTCTTTTTCGACACCAATTCTCCTTATTTGACAATTTTGAATGACATATGGACTGCAATTCTATTTTATTAGATGGGTTTTAACAGTATCTAGGACCTGCCCCCCTATTCTGTATCTTAAGTTGCCAACTAGACAGGGTGGCTATCGTCAAAAACACAGATAAAAACTAAACTTTTAAAATTGGTTTTAGTGGGTATTGAACTATTTACGAACTGTGTCGTCACTTCAAGTTCTAACATGCCCTTAGACAATCGGAATTCGATAGTATATCTATGTTTTTGATGATAGACACCCAGTCCAGAAGGCAACTAGAGATACACAATAGGCCCGCTGGTTAAACGAAATTTTGATAGCAACTTTAGTACATTTTATATGAATAAAAAACCGACTTTTTGCTACTTTTCCACGAATCCGTCCCTCGCACTGAGGGTTTTTTCGCATATGGAGTAACAAGGACGCTAAAACTTTTACATATCGCCTTTACTAATGGTAAAAATTGCACCTACTCACCTTCTTGCTAAATTACTAAAAAAAGTATATCTTTACGACATTTATCCCGGATTAGGTCTCTGAGGGGTTTCCGAGTGTGGAGTGTTACTTTAACTATATTTAGGGCATGCAATTTTCGTCATTGTGTTATCCTTCCCATCTATCCTTCATCATTCTGATAGTAGTAGTAAACATAAAGCTAATTACACGACGACATTGATGACCCTGGTTGACACAAATGTCGACACTAGTGTCGATAGCGTCTACACGACAAGCAATATTGAGGTGTTAACTCTGAGCGACGCGCCTAAGCTAGATACTCGTATCTGCAATGTGCAACTCGGTGTCGATGTCGCGGCGGTGTACACACGTCGACACTCTATGTATGTGTCTAGCTAGTGTATTATAGTGTCTAGTGTCGTCATGTATTCTTTGCTAAAAAATACTATGCACTTTAACTCCGAAAAACTCATTGGTGCATGCTCGACCGACAGAACAAGAACCCGAACCCCAAGACTGAAAGTTGGTTACTTACTGACTGAGCTAGCGCAGCTACTTAATGATTGAGCCAGCTAACTTTCAATTTCAATGCAATGTTGTAAAATGCAAATGATGTTCCAGTCGGGTGGCGGACAGGAGGGATGCCTTCGGGGAAAGTAGGTAGAGAGCGATGACCCCATTCAGTCCGTCGTTGGGTTTGTGTCTAAACAGCCAGCGTGGGACGTGCGTGATCCATCAGAGCTGGGTTCATAAACTGGGTGCAGCCACCCAGGTCTGCGTTCATAAACTCAATGTAGCCACCCAGCTCCGTTTGCAATCCCTTTTGCACGCGTGTAAAAATATGTATGCTATTCTGCTAAAGTGTTAGAAACTTGCAATATTCTATTTTTTATTTCTATTTATTCTTTACTGTACACACACGGAAATATAAACATAAACAGAATTACAGTGAATAAAGATGCACATTGGAACCCCTCTGTGTCATTTTTTACGCGGTTTTTTTTTACCGAATTTTAAAATCGTATGGAAATAACCTCAAAATATAAGATTGTTATTGATGTATGGGGAGAGAGTAGCGGGGAGCGGGGGAGGAACCCCCTGTGCCACTTTTTACTACCGAAGGCGCGTGGTTTTTATTTTTTATTTCAAAAATCGTATTAAAATAACTTCAAAATATAAGACACAGATATTTATTTTGTTTTCACAGTACTTTAAGTTGGATCTTTGAACCATTTGTACCTACTAGTACAAATGTCGATTTTTATACCACTTGAACCTTCTCCACAAGAAAATGGCGATAAAGTTGCACATCGTCTGCATAGAGATGGTAGCGAGAAGTCAACGTTTCCATGATAGAATTTATAAAAATTGAAAATAAGAGAAGTGAAAAGACGTCACATCGGGGAACACCAGCAGTAAGTTCACACCACCCTGATGTTAATTCATCAGAACAAATGCATTGCTGTCGATAGCGTAAATATGAATCAAACCATTCTGTTACTAGAGGAGATACATTAAGAGAGTGGAGGACTCCCAGGAGAATATCAAAATCGACACAGTTAAATGCACTACTGAAGTCCATTCATGTTAGCACCGTTATGTGTTTGTGGTCGATGGCAAACCTTACGTCATCAGTAACTTTCAGTAATGCGGAGGTAGTACTGTGTCCAGGACGGAACCCATATTGGAAAGGGTTTAATAGGTTGTTTGAGGACAGGAAGGTTGATAGTTGCTTATGGGTAATGGATTCGAGGACCTTGGAGAGGATGGGTAGAATAGAAATAGGTCGGAACTCGGAGAAAGAACTGGGATTCGAAGTCTTTGGTAAAGGAATGACATGAGCTCGTTTCCATGATGTGGGAAAAGAGCAAGTCACTAGAGAGTAATTCAATAAGTGAGCAATAGTGGGAACAATTTCATTAAGGTCTGAATGGATTATTTGGGAACAGATTTGATCATCACCAACAGTTTTGAAAGAGAATGGAACGCATGAGGGTTTTGGTTTATTGGCTAAGTTACGAAGTGTAGTTTTTTTAATGTTGTCTTCCAATGTGACATGAGTAGAGGAGAAGTGCCTATTAAGTGCATCGCAGTCTATATTACTACTTGCAGATTCAGAAGATTCGCCAATCCCAAGCGATTTTAAAGATTTCTAAACTTGAGCAGGGTTAAAGTTATCAATTGATTTGTGAATGTGGCGTCTCTTTGCGTCCCTACACATCCTATTGCAGCGATTGCGTAGTTTTTTAAATAAATCAAAATTTTCATCAGTGAACTTTTGAAAGGTACTTGGCAATTCGGGGCAAAGTTAAGAGTAATCGTTGGTTCTCTAGGGCTCTTGAACATTTTTTCCATCCTTGAGAAGGAAGAGGCAGAAACATTATATACGTGACAAATTGTTCTGTTCAGCAAATTATAAAACTGTAATCGCAAGTTAGTTTGCTGCAGAAACAATGGAATACGGCCAAAAAATGTACCTCGAAAACGAAACGGTTTTTAATCAGCAAGCCTTGGCATAAACTTCCCATACCCAATGGGCTGCTCCGTGCAAGGAACTAGAATCTACCTATAGAATACTCTCCCGAACTGCGTGTTTGAATCAAATACACAACAGTCGGAGGGAAAGTCAATGCTTGGCTGATTAGTAATAATTACCATGCGCCTGCGTCGAGGGCCGACCGTTGCTAACGTGTTTTATATGGGGACCAGTAGCCTCCCCCCAGTTCTGTAGGGGATCGTTGTTTAATTATCGCTATCGTTACCAACGCAACTTTTTTATCGAGTACCTCGTAAACGGCAGTGTAATTGTAATTGTTTCACTCCAATAGCCACGGCTTTCTCTACGATTTTGAGCACTCCTGCGCAGTGAACCTAAAAAATCCAGTTTTCCATAGAACGACGTGAGTACCGTTACTAAAGTGTTCTTTATTTATGCCTCTGTCGACCTATATAATTAAAATGCGGTGTGTAATTAAATCGCTTTAAGAAATACCTCGGAAAGATTAAATAACAAACGTATGCATCAACATGTGTTGCGAAATATTTTGTGACGTCAGAACCACCTCCTGCTACGTCATTTCAGGTACACACTTAATACTATTAATATTAATAAAACAAACAGCTATCGCCGTGTATAGTGGTGGGACGTCTAAAGTCTATTCTTAGTAAATGAAGCGAATGTCTGCCGGCTGCCATATGAGTGGTGGTGTGTTCCATCTGGCTGTCTCCAAGTGAAACCTGCTCAGAAAGCGGGTTAGAGAGCTCGTGTTCTATATCTGGTCGATAGTTACTTGTTGCTATATCTATATACCTACAAAGTGTAAAAGTAGAAATGCGGACGGTTTGCAGCTTTGCAGCTTTAATTACTATAATTATGTTTGTAGCCTGTCTTGCTAGAGCTTTTTCTAAATTGTACGGCATAAACTAAGTACGCGTTCCGTCAATGTAGCCAGTAGGTCCAGTGTACGGACGAACACCGAGGTTTTGCTGTAAGGAACTCTAAAAGCCGATTGTCCGTCTGCAGATTAATCCATAGCTGGCCCCGTAGTATAATGTTTAATCGCGCGCGACGCAACTTAGTTGAATCACAAGTGCGAGGGGTGTGACACGATGTTTTTGCGATTAAACAGTAAGCCACCCTCCTCGCACCTGTGATTCAACTAACTCGCGTATAGCGCGCGATTAAACATTATGCTACGGGGCCTGGTCTATCCTTTAGTTAGACAAGTGAAATAATGGTTGCCATTCCAATATCAGTGTTATCTTATTTATCAGTTATCACCATCGATCGTTCTGCACAACAATTTACTTGATAATTGCGACATGTTGCGACATTCTGCCCGCGATCGCGACTGTAACTCATGGTCGTAATTATGTGATAATCTTATGAATAACTTTTGTGCACCCGTACCTATTCCAATATTCCAATACGTGCTTAATTCTCGGGAATAAAATCGGCTATGTTTGTTTACTCACAAAGCGCATGTTAAATAAAACGAAACGGACAGAACTGGCACTCGCAGGACGGACTCGGTCCAAGTAGCTTCTGGCAACGGTTACCAATACCAACCAACAACGTGGTCCTACTACATGCGAATATTTGAATCGTAATAGTAACGCCACGTAACAAATCGTTGCATGTAACATAATTGTATGTATGCAGCCATTTATTGTAGACCTACAGAGTACGCGTATATTTCTTGTCTTTCCTTCCGATAATAGCTGATACAATTTTCCCATAGTTTCCTTCTACAGTTTGTACCATCAAAGATATTACCGATGACCCACTTTTCGCTTTAATTACCGTATGAGTAAGTGTAACTTCTACAAATGATTTCTTTTGCTTTGTTTCTTACACTTTTCCATCAATAAAATGTCATTACAGCTTTATTCGCCAGTCTTTGTACGATGTTGGTCTGGCTCGGTTACTCATCCATACAGATGTACTCCTCTATGTCGTTTTGTCGACTACGGCCCGCTGCCGGTGTCTTTGTCTTCAGCATGACTCAGCCGGTCGTTTGCTGGCTCCAAGGAAGTGTATTCTGGTCAGACACCAGAACCAAATGCGATGGTTTCTTTAAACTTGTACTTCGGATGTTCATTCCAAGTAGGGGTCATTGACTACACGTGTGGTCTACGTTACCTTCGTTCTAGTGTCGGAAGATGTGATAAGGAAGTAGTTTTGGTTGTCGGAGACGATTAGAGACATATATCGTCATGGCCGCAGAGTCTTTGTCGTACGCTTTTAATTGTGTACGAATCTTTTTAGTCCGCTTTCGTACCTGGGTGGCTGCCAAAGAACTGCACAAAGGCGGTGAAAACTTAAATGACTGTTTCCGCTTTGGTTTGTTTGACATACGTGTTATTAGGTTAAGGGTTACGAGCTGTTTATGTGCTGTTAATCATGAAACGCTGATGATGAATTTGTTTAAAAGGAAAATTTTGACGTTTTTATTCAGAGAGCGCGTCATACGAGATTGCTCAGATTCCTTCGCTTATTGCTTCCACGTTTAGATCTCTTTGGTCTGAGTACCTCAATGTTATGAAGCAACAGGTTGCAGCTTCTGGGTTTACTACTACTGCAACTAAAATATCTTTGATCTAAATACTCGTACCTCAATGTTATGAAGCAACAGGTTGCAGCTTCTGGGTTTACTACTACTGCAAATAAAATATCTTTGATCTAAATACCTCAATGTTATGAAGCAACAGGTTGCAGCTTCTGGGTTTACTACTACTGCAAATAAAATATCTTTGATCTAAATACCTCAATGTTATGAAGCAACAGGTTGCAGCTTCTGGGTTTACTACTACTGCAAATAAAATATCTTTGATCTAAATACCTCAATGTTATGAAGCAACAGGTTGCAGCTTCTGGGTTTACTACTACTGCAACTAAAATATATTTGATCTAAATACCTCAATGTTATGAAGCAACAGGTTGCAGCTTCTGGGTTTACTACTACTGCAAATAAAATATCTTTGATCTAAATACCTCAATGTTATGAAGCAACAGGTTGCAGCTTCTGGGTTTACTACTACTGCAACTAAAATATATTTGATCTAAATACCTCAATGTTATGAAGCAACAGGTTGCAGCTTCTGGGTTTACTACTACTGCAAATAAAATATCTTTGATCTAAATACCTCAATGTTATGAAGCAACAGGTTGCAGCTTCTGGGTTTACTACTACTGCAACTAAAATATATTTGATCTAAATACCTCAATGTTATGAAGCAACAGGTTGCAGCTTCTGGGTTTACTACAACTGCAAATAAAATATCTTTGATCTAAATACCTCAATGTTATGAAGCAACAGGTTGCAGTTTCTGGGTTTACTACTACTGCAACTAAACCAAGAAAAAAAGAGTTTGTAAGTCGATAACAGTTAGACATGTGTATAACATCGACCAGGGAGCATTATAGTCGTAAGTTGGTGCAGTCAGAGGCCCGTAGGCTGAAATTGTTACAAAATCGTTACACCATTCGGTCTGAGCACCATTGCGACTAAATTTTGCAATCCCCTCTTATACGTACCGTCATTTTGTGTTATTTTATTACTTATTGCCATCGCCTGGCATTTGGTAATAGCCAGCGCTCATAATGACTTCAGTTTTGAAAGACAAAAAAGTTTAATATACCTATATTTATATAGGTTTGTTCAATTTATTTATTTTGCTTCACGTTAGATATCAAAATGTCGATAATAATGCTGACAAATAACCAGACATATCTATTTATACCTGCATATATTATTGATATCAGCAGCCAAACTCGTTTGCCTTTTAGTACGGATATCAGCGTTCGTCATTCGACAATCTTCGACATGAACAAATTACTTAGCGATAGCGAACAAGTACGATATACAAGGGCTGACTGATTACTGGACGAAACGACAAACTTAAAACGTAGATACGCAAATCGCAAATAAAAAAGAATTTCATTATATTTTGTCATCATTTGAAAAATAGAACGCAGAATTTGAATTTAATCATGCCAACGGAATTTCCACAAGCGGACCTAAAACTTTCTTTGTCGTGCCTTTTCTTAGCAATGGAAAGAATTGAAATTCGTGCCGAGATAAAGTTTAACGTTTTAAAAGGGAAAACATCAACCCAGATCTAAGCTAAGCTAGACACTGTTTTAGGCCGCTCTACTACTGCATCGAGTACCATTAATACCTGGGTAACTGATTTTTAACGTGGAAAGAGTCCTGGAATTTTGAAAGAAACGTACGACGTTAAATGTAAAAAAAGGATCTGATCAGTGATGATGATAAATCTGAAGTCGAGTTGAAAATAGTAGATTACACAACAAGTGAAAAAAATGAGAATTCTCTTCGAGACACAAATTTTCATTCCGAGAGCAGCGAATGATTCTAAAGTAGAAACCCTCTCTACTAGGGATACTTAGCTGAGATGTTTTTTTTTTTCACGAGTTATGTAATCTTCTTTTTACCATTTACTACGAGAAAATAAACAATACTGTAAAAACAATTAAAATTATGCTTCCAAGTGATCGGTAAATAAGAGAACAAAACATTAATCGTAATTATACTGGGTGTTAATTTGATAGCCTTTTTCCTTCAAACAGATTGTTCTACCCATGAATATGAACAACGTTTACTATGGAACCAAACCTCAAATCGCGAAAAAATAAACAGCTATTCCATAGAAAAGGTACATACCTACTTGACCAAAATGTATGAAACAGATGATTTATGTTTTGCGATCTTAGGGTTGGCCCCATAGTAAAAGTTGTTCATACTAATGGGTAGAACAACCCGTTTTAAGGAAAAAGGTTATCACCTTATCATATATCATACATAACATTGCTTTAATCAGGCAGGAATATAAAACTAATGGTTATGTTTTCTTTGACTATTGGATCAAAGTACCAGAAGTGGATGTGTTGAGTTATTCTAAGAAGAAAGAAACAAATGTCAAATATAATATAGATGAGGAAATAAAGAATATCAGACTTGGCTGTATGGTCACAGATACCTTTGCTTTTCCCAGAAATATATTATGGACAAATTAAAAAAAATGTTTTTTTCACTCGGTGAGAAAAAGAGCGTTTTATTCACTGCTATCGGTGAATCAATAGCTCCTTTTCCAGTGGCAAAGTTTGGTAAAAATATAGTTTTATGATAATCTATTGCTCCAGTCTCGACAAAGATAGCGATCACTATCTTTAAGTGATAAAAATCGATTATTTTAGTCTCTACCGTCAAAACTATTGACTGAAATCGGAAGTGTATCGAATTCGCTTCCGATTTCAGTCGATAATTTGACGGTAGACACTATAAAAATCGTTAAAACTTTTATAATCGGTATCTTAACGATTTTATAAAAATCAAATTGTAACGATTTTTTATAGTCTCTATCGTAAAAACTATTGATTGAAATCGTATCGAATTCCTTTCCGTTTTCATTCGATTGTTTGACGGTAGATAATATAAAAAATGTATCGGTCGTAATGTGATCGCTCTCTTTGTCTAGCCTGCTAGACCTTATTATCTAATTTCAACATCTATCGCTATTTTAAAAAAGGTAAGCGTGATTGACTAGAAATGATGTGTCACGTCACGAAAGTGATTTTTATATTTATTTATCAGCGACAGCGATAGATGTTGAATTTAGCCAAGAAGGATCCCGGTATGGTTTCCGTGAAATCGTTTCCGGTAGAGAAGGTATTCCGGTTCCATTTAATATTCTGTTGTCGAAATAATGCCAGGAGTTTCAAGTTTATTAATTTTCATTTATTAATATGAGAAATCAAGTAGGTATGTCGGAATGTCTCCACAATCAACAATCTCTTGCATAAATAATGATATATCGGTCATCATAACAAAGATAAACTAACCACCCGAGCCAAGGCTGTTTAGTTTGTATCGCAACTAAATACGTCATTCTTGTCTACTTTACAGACAGATATAAAATATCTATCGACATATCCTAGGAAGGAATTTTTTAAATAGTAAAACCACGTTTGCTCTCCATATTTGATCGTTCAGAGCGTCGCGTCGCGTTGTTTTGGGTCCCTTTCACCAAACATGCTCTTGCGTTTGGATAAATTAGCGATTATAGATTAATATACATAGATTGTCCTTTTGGTCTAATTTTATTTATCTGTACAGGTAACATTTTGAATGTTCAAGTAATTCGGTAGAGGTGTAGATATACTAAGAAAATAGTGTCCTTTTATTTCTATTAAAATAACAAAAAGGAAAAATATATATTATATGTAAAGGCTACTTTGATTCAGTCAGATCGTACTTTTCCGACGCCAAGTGACGTTTTCCGTGATTTTAGTGATCTTTCATATTATTTTTCTCGATGATTATGTTACTTGTGTCTAATATTAAGAACACATAATGTAGTTCAACCTGTTAACTAATTTACACAAATTATCTAATTGAATGAAATTTGAGGATAAAACATGATTATTGCAAAACGGCTCAATCACTAGTTTTGATCAAAGCACCAAAGGACGAATGTTCACTTACAGTATATATATTTTTTGAAGCGGAACGAATTTACACCAAAAATAAATACTTTTCGGGACGAATTTCTGGGGAGCGAATAGCCACCGACCCGGCTTTTGAGTTATTCTAAGAAGAAATAAACTAATGACAAATATGCATAGATGAGGATTCACTTGTCCACAAGAAGGCAATCTGCTGAATCTGGTCGGTCATCGCGAACAGAAATAGTTACTGAGGTGAGCCGTTTTGTAATAATCATAATTAAACAAATTTCATTTATGATTTAATACATATACTAAATTGTAGGAGCGATCGGTAGCTCAGTCGGTTGGACGCTGGACTTGCAATCTTGAGACCCAGGTTCGAGTCCCGCCGATCGAGCATGCATCAATGATATATTCGGGATTCACGTGTCAGAATAGTATTTATATACTTACCACTTGGTAAACGGTGAATGAAAAAATCGTCCGTGAAAGGAGGGTGTACAAGCGTAAATCAGTGACACTTCACACTCTGAAACACCTCTGACACCTCTCGGAACGTATGTCGTGACGATATGTTTCTTTCATGTTGCTTTGTTACGCTTGAAAATATAAATTATCGTTACCTTTTTCGTGATGGAACTAAATGAGCTAGTTCAGAACTATAATGATGCGGAAAAAATACATAAAATGCGGTAACCTGACCTTCCTTTTTATATTAAGGCGATACCAAAAAAAAAAATGGGTTTTTTCGAATCCATTTACTCCACTATAACGTCATCTACGTATTTAATTTTTGGGTTAATGTTTATTGAGTATTTGATTAAGATTCTCACTGAAGGAAAACGCGATTGGATGAAATTTTCTCGATAGAATTTAATTCCGAAAAGACCTCTAAATTGTTTTATTTTTTTCTGTAATTCTGAAGTCGTAACTAATTTCATTGTGAAATTGTGTTCAAAATGTCGATATTATGTACATGTAAAGTCTCCTTGAAAATCTTTTTGACAAAATAGCTTCGTACATTTTATATAAATAAAAAACCGACTTTTTGCTACTTTTCCACGAATCCGTCCCACTCGCACTGAGGGTTTTTTCGCATATAGAGTAACAGGGACGCTAAACCTTTTACGTATCGCCTTAAAGCGCACATCTTTAAGAGTCTATAGAGGATCATGAGAAGCAATGTTAGGTATTATAAAATTCTTGGACATGCAATGTTCTTGTTCGAAAAAAACAACCAAAATCTTCATTAAAGAAATGTGAATTTACGATAGTGACGAAACTTGGTAGCTTTGTGTCTTGTGGATAAATGAAGTTTAATTTGTCTATTATACATTTGTTGCAGGTAAGTGGAGTCGTCGTAGAACCCCCAAATCTGTGCTGTTCTGGTAAGTTACAAGTATAGAGTCAACGGCACCTAGAGTGGGCCACTCTGGTGTGAACCGGAACATCAAAACGTTATAAATACCAGTATAAAGTGTTTTATAACGTTTATTGATTCGTTTCGTTATTAATAACGTTATGATGTGTCAATACGAGGGGTTGTTCGTGTTTTACCTGATTATTTGTTTTTAAATCAATTTCTGGGCTATTAAAATAAGGATAAACATTGACAAAATAATATTTAACTTAAATTATTACAGGACTTCATTGCATTTAATGAATTCTTAAACAATATATAGAAAGCTATCAAACACAAACAGTATAATTTATTGTATTCGTATTGTTTCACAATGAAAAACATATAAGTGAAAGAAAGGCCAGTTTTTTATGTAAACAATTTGTAAAATAGTTAAATTGAACATTAAAAACTGATAGAAACACCTCGAAATCGTGGGTTTTCTGAACGGCCCGCTTCCACTGAGCAGGAAGGCAAGTGTAAAATAAATTGTTGGAACAGGACATATTTCTCTGAATATTTTTCTTAGAAAGTTAATTTTTTCTTTTTCACAGTTGTCTGACAGGGATCTTTCTGCGTGTTTCTGGTAGTCGGACAATTTTCATGGCGTCCCCCTCTTTCAAAATATACGTTTTGGTGGGAGTGTGACGTTCTAGATGTCTGGATGTCGGTGTGCGCGGACGGATCCTATTCAGACTTTAATAGTTTAATTTATTGACGTCAAAAAAATGTTTATGTGATATAAGAATTATTTCTTCTGAAAACAAAGTTAATTATTTCATTACATACAGTTCGGGCCAGTTGTACTTGTACAGAAGGTGCGTGTAAGTAAAGTGTCACACAGGGGAAATTCTGAAAATTTTTCGCTGTAGAAAAAAAGCTGTCTTTTAAACCGGTATTCTTCAAAAAATATCTCCGCGTCCCCCCCCTCCTCCTCCCTGGACGACTAACTTGGCGCGCGCCTTCTGTACTGTCTGTACATAATATAAATATAACCAAGCAAGGTGGGGGAGGTCATCGAGCTCGGTCGACGCGGAAGCACCTGAGCGTGCTTTGACCAAATTGGGGCAACCGATCAGTAGCCCCTTGACTTGACTTCGTGATCGTTTGCCCCACACTTTGTACTAAGACTTGTCAGTCCCATTTACGAAACCGATTGTTGCTTCGCCTACGTATTTACTCATTGCAAGACGTTTCCATACATTGCTTTTGACAGTAAAGTTAGTTGATTATAAGGTAGTATATTTCCTCTTATTCTGCATTTTCTAGCCGTACACTTATCACCGCAAGTGACAAGACATAACTACTAGTCGATGCGGTAGTTTTCAATTACACGGCACATTACAATCTTCAAAGTGATGACTCAACGAGGAAAGCGTGTAACCGAGCACATAATCACCATTTCCTTTAACGGCTTTGTCTCCTACACTCCGGTTTTTCATCGTGGGAACTGTACCTCTAGATCATAATGCGGAAGACGTCTCTATGTCGTTTGCGGAATGGTTTTAGCATAATTTGAATTTATATTTGCTTGCTGTATGGTTCAATCTGGACGTTATTTGATTAATTATGTCGAAAAAGGAAGTCGTACATCATAAACTAGTTTTTGGCAAATTTTCGTAATAAAGAGACTTCTTTTTAACAGACCATGCCCTACCAGTTTACTCTCCTTCGTATGTAAACAAGTTAAATTTAAGAAATTGAAAGTAAAATTGTATGTACATCCTGATATAACCATATCATCCTCTATCTCGAGCTACTAGATAGATAGACACCTGTACAAGGTTTCAGTGATGTTTGTGTAGTCTTGATATTGACGTCTCGTCGCCACCATTATTTCAGATATGTTTTGCAGATATCAAAAATTTTATATGGCTTGATGATGAATATGGAACAATAGGAAAAGGGTATGCTAAGATCGTAGCAGCCGTCTGGAAGATAGGCGTGGGTAATGTACGAAACGTTTTCATAAAGGTTTCTTTGTTTTTTTTAAATTAATGAGCAGATTGAGCCTGCAAAAGTGTTGATCCATACATACTCACATCAATATTAAACTATCTAGAAGGTTTAAGTTGGTTTTATTGGTTCAATGGTTTTTGTGTAGTCCCGGGGGATCTAGCTCATTTCCCGGGACAAATGGTAGCTTCAATTAGCCTGGGTCACAATACACTTGAAGGGTGAAAGTGACCGGGAAGAATCGAGGTGAATAAGTGGTTCGCTACAGCCCACTCGGCTCGACTCGTTTCACTTATTGTACGGACGCCTGCAGGACTGGCTACCCATTGGCAGTTCTTATTGCAGCTACATAGCCGTTAAAATCGTTTACAACTGCAGTTGATTGTATATTTAATTTCGTGCAGCAACCAACAGGCTCGGACTTGACTTAGTCCTTTAAATATTTGAGATGTTGTAATTAACATGTTATGTACCTGTACATAGCTGAAACATAATTGTATAATATGTACGTGTTCCTCTTTTCTGTTCTTGTTCACGTTTTGATCTCTGGCGGGAAAGTTAGAAATTCTGAATGTATGTTGATTTTTGCCATAGATATCAGTTTACTGCGTTTAGCGTTATATGTTTATTATGTATACACAGCTGCTGGAGTCTTTATCAACATACAACGAATACAACGAAGAATATTGTATATGAAAGTATAAAAAACAATAATTACATTTATCCTAACAATGGCTCGCTTTTTGTAGACCGACCTCACCTCGGAAAGTAGTAACGCATTTGTGTTTTATTGCTACCATCGAGGGGTTGCCGCTGAGTCGCCGCTGACTCACTTTTCACATAACAACGATGCAGGCGTAAGGCAGTTCTTATTACTAATTGTATTACTTAAAGAAAAATAGGTAATATATAGGTTCAATTTTCGCATCGATATGAGCAACAGGAATCTTCGGCCTTCTCATGATCTTATGTTATCTATACCAACTCATTACACGGAACGTTACTCTGGATCTTTTACAGTGGACGCTGTCCGTCTTTGGAATAATCTTATGTTATCTATACCAACTCATTACACGGAACGTTACTCTGGATCTTTTACAGTGGACGCTGTCCGTCTTTGGAATAATCTTCCCTCAAACGCTTCCTTCAAATTCAACTTGAAGAAGCACTTTTTGTCCTCTCAGCAGCTCTAGCTACTAGTGTGTATGTATCGTACGTATTTATGTAGTGTATCATATTTAAATACATATAATATATACCTATATTATTTTAGTACCTACTCTTTGTTTAGTTTTTAGACCGTTAGGTCGTTAGATATACTTTTAGGTTAGTAGTGTATGTTGACTATTATATTTATTATAGTTACATACATATTTATATCACTCTTTATGCACTCATTTTAAATTTCAATAAGCCAATTCTAATCTGTATTTATCTGTGTTTTTGTGTGCTATGTTTATGTTTATTATTATTATTATTACTTACTTCTGTACTTTTTACTTGGCCCTTCTCCAATATGTCGCATTCGGTTGAATTACATTCTAAAATTAACGTCATAATACTATCCCGAGACAAAAAAGTTATGACTTTAGTTCACATGTAAACATTGCTCATTTATCTTCGGGTTCCGTGACCATGTCATCGATACCGCCGCTCTTGAGCAGAGCCTGAGTCCTGAAGGTCGACCAGCTCGCAGTCTTCAGTACCCTCGTCGAGGAAGGTCCCAACACGAACTCATCATATCCGATTCGAGACAATATCGCCATTATTAGTTATGGTGATATCAGTTGTATTACATATATAGATATACTCACACTTTTCGTCCTAACGGTATACACTTCTTACGCTCCGGACACACTTCTTTCGTCCCTTCCACATCCATCAACCTAGTATAAGCCCTTCTATTCCGGGTGCCTTGACTTGGCTCTTGTCCAATATTTTGCGTTAGATTAAATAAATTATAAAAATAAAGTTTTAATGCTTTTCCGAGACAAAAATGTTGAGGTTGGTATTTTTTATTCAAAAACTTTTCTTTCAATTTTATATAGTTGAGTTTGGATCACCCCTAGCTATGTAAACTTCCCAGTGTCTATTCATCTGATGCAACGTAAACACCATGTTGCACTTGGCAAGTACAACTTGGTCTGCAAATATCAATATGGGTTACCTTCTCGGAGATTGATATTAAAATTTATTTGATTTATATAATGCAGTTTACATCTCTTTAGTCTTTCACTACAGCAAAATGTATTTTTGCCAACTTTTAATTTCTGTCAGACTAGAAGTAAATTTAAACTACTTTTCAAACACATCTTATTTAGTATGAAAAATAAACATATTTAGTGGGTCCACCTTTTTAACACTGCCTTTTTTGTTTTTCTTTTTTTTTTCATTTAAATATTTGTCTTCGTTCTTGAGCTGGAACTAACCCGAGCCATTACTAATTTGTTTCAATAATTTTGACGCAAGTTTTGTTTTTAAACAAGTTAATAATGACATTACACAGCAGAACTTTCTAGTGAATTGTGTTTTATCGGCAAGAGGCCCTGTTTATTACTCATTATCATAAAGTCAAACATTGTGAAATCTCAAGACTTGTGGTGCAATACCAATAAAACCTTTAACGCTTCTTTGGAACATCCTCAATGATCCCCTCTCCCCCTCTTACCTGAAAGAAAGTTTCGTTTCCCGTGATTCCCTTGGTCGCCTTCATCGCCCAGAGAACCATTTACTTTTGTGCACCCCCTCACATAAAACTGACATGTTTACAAATTCATTCACAATTTACGCAATACGTCTTTGGAATAGCTTACCACTCATTATTCGAGAGTCTTCATCAATAGCTGTTTTTAAAAATAGAGTCATGCAGCACTTTTTACATATGCAAAGTAATTAATAGCTCATTTACTTTTATCAATCCTTGTATGAGTTTTGAATCTTTCTCTTAATTGCATATTATATTTAAATAATATGTATTTGTATATATGTATGTATGTATTTTTTATTATTTGTATTTTATAGTAAGTACATTTGTTTTATATGTAGATTATGTAGATATTATGCTCCGTTTGTTTATATGAATATTTTAATGCCTCTGTCATTTATTCTACGATAATATATTCTGTATATTCTGTATTGTTTCTACGATACCTTTCCCGGCACTACCCAATAACGATCCACAGCACCAAAGGTTAACTGGAAGACAATGCTAGATAGCATTAAGTTCGCCTTCTGTACAATTTTTAGTGCAATAAAGAATTTTATTATTATTATTATTAAAACCAACAATATTCCGTTTTATATGGTTTGAAATTAACGAATAAAATACTCGTATAAAACCACTTATTTATTAATAAAACAAGGAAAAATACACAAAAAATTGCTAATGATGAAGATCCGGAATATATTAAAGAAACATAAGTCATTGCGCCGATAATTTAAATACTAGTAGCTTCTATCTATTTATACGATGAACATATGTATATAATAGTAACTACAAACTTGTGTACTATCAAAGAAACATCCGCAGGGTCACTTTTCGCCTGCATCACTATAATAATAAAAGCGGATCAGCGGCGATATCCTTCGATGAGACTGCTAACTGAACAAACTATGTTTTTATTGAACACACCTCTATTACTTCACGAGGTGATTTAATTGAACACACCTCCATTACTTCACGAGGTGATTTTATTTAACACACCTCCATTACTTCACGAGGTGATTTTATTTAACACACCTCCATTACTTCACGAGGTGATTTTATTTAACACACCTCCATTACTTCACGAAGTGATTTTATTGTACACACCTCCATTACTTCACGAGGTGATTTTATTGAACACACCTCCATTACTTCACGAGGTGATTTTATTGAACACACCTCCATTACTTCACGAGGTGATTTTATTTAACACACCTCCATTACTTCACGAGGTGATTTTATTTAACACACCTCCAGTACTTCACGAAGTGATTTTATTGTACACACCTCCATTACTTCACGAGGTGATTTTATTGAACACACCTCCATTACTTCACGAGGTGATTTTATTGAACACACCTCCATTACTTCACGAAGTGATTTTATTGAACACACCTCCATTACTTCACGAAGTGATTTTATTTAACACACCTCCATTACTTCACGAGGTGATTTCGGTCCCAAAGTAGGGTTATTTTGTGCTCGTTCTACTGTTAATTAAAACGACCGAATTGAACAAGTTGACATCGATAAATAATTGCATATTAAACAATGCTGCAATTAGAAAGCGTGAATCAGTGGAATATAATCTAAATAAATGAATGTGTACTGTTTGTTTGTAGCACATAAAGTTGTTGTAATAACGTATACTAATTGGCAAAGCATTACTCACATTAATTAATATACCAGTTGTAACCGCTGGCTACAGGAATGCAGGGCTGATGGGATTTGACACGGGAGAATTGTGGGTGCACTGACCTTGCTTTGGAATGTTGTAAACGAGCCGACGAATGCGATGACGGGCTGAGCCTTCTTGTTGGGCTGATGGAGCTGGCGTTTTGGTCAGGAATGTGCAGAATGTCTTGTTGTAACGTGAACACTACACTTTCACAACCTAAAGGGTAGGTACACGATATTGTTTGGGCTGGCGGCGCGAATGTATGCACACACGTATCGTTAGGTCGACGGTTGCGGCGAAACAGTCGGCTGCGTGAGCGCGCAGACGTGCGCCTCGGGAGGCGTCTCGAGCCGACCAGGAAGGACCAGCGCCCGCGCGCGCCTCGAGCCGGCGCGCGGCGGGGGGTCTCGTCATCCGCGCATGCGCGTCGTCACGCTGTCGCGTGAACATCCTGGGGGGGCCGGGGCTGCGACTCCTCTTGAGCTGAATCCAACGGCAGCCTGGCTATCTTGAACACAGGTCGTCGCAGATTTCCATGAGCTGTGTCCAGATCCACAACTCGGATCACTCCATCCTTGCCAGGTATCGTGCGGAGAATTCTCCCCAACTTCCATTGGAGCGGAGGCAGGTCATCCTCTTTGATGAGGACCAGTTCACCCACTTGAGGAGGGGAAGAAGGGGAGAGCTATTTGGAGCGGGTTTGCAGGGTATGGAGGTAGGATCTGGACCAGAGAGTCCAAAAGCGCTGAGAGAGCGTGTAGCCGCTGGCTACAGAAATGCAGAGATGATGAGATTTGAGGATATGACACGGGAGAAGAAAAGATTGTGGGAAACAATGTGGGTGCACTGACCTGGTTGGTATGTTTCGATGGGCTGGCAAATCCGCCGTGTTTCGTCTCCTCTCGTTGGGCTGATTGAGTTGGCGGTGATGAGCAGTGATGAGCTGGATGTCTTGGATTAATACACAGCACTGATATATAACACAGGATACGCGAGATTGTTTGTATCGGCGGCGCGAATGTGTACACATGTGTCGTTCTCTAGACGATTCGGACGGAACAGAGAGAGTCCAGCGCCCGCGCGCGCCTCGACCGGCGCGCGGCGGGGGGGGGGGGGGTGGTCATCCGCGCATGCGCGCGCGAATCACGCGTCATGTTCGAACGTCACGCTGGTAACGTAGCGTAGCGTGAACATCCTGGGGGGGCCGGGGCTGCGGCTCCTCTTGAGCTGAATCCAACGGCAGCCTGGCTATCTTGAACACAGGTCGTCGCAGATTTCCATGAGCTGTGTCTAGATCCACAACTCGTATCACTCCATCCTTGCCAGGTATCGTGCGGAGAATTCTTCCCAACTTCCATTGGAGCGGAGGCAGGTCATCCTCTTTGATGAGGACCAGTTCACCCACTTGAGGAGGGGAAGAAGGGGAGAGCCATTTGGAGCGGGTTTGCAGGGTATGGAGGTAGGATCTGGACCAGAGAGTCCAAAAGCGCTGAGAGAGCGCTTGAATGAGTTGAAACCGTTTAAGAGCAGATATGGGTCTGTCGTCAAAAGACTGCTCAGGTAGAGCGGTGAGCGGACGACCAATAATGAAATGTCCGGCCGTGAGAGGTTCAAAGTCCGTAGGGTCGGATGAAATTGGGCAGAGGGGTCTTGAGTTGAGTACAGCCTCAATTCGAGCCAAAAGAGTAGAGAATTGCTCAAAAGTGAGGTGCTGTTCACCTATCACGCGATAAAGTAGTTGCTTGGTGGATTTTACGTTTATTTCGTGCAGTGCGCCGAACCAAGGCCCTTTAGGCGGGTTCAGTAACCAAGTTATGTGCTGATTCGCGAGCTTGTGAGTGATTGCATCATTGTTTGACCTGAGGAAGTTCTGAACTTCAATGAGTTGATTCCTAGCACCTACATAGTTTGTGCCGCAGTCTGAACGAATGAGAACCGGAGTACCGCGACGTGAGATAAAACGTTGCAATGCCGCAAAGAACGCTTCCGTTGAGAGTGCAGAGACTGGTTCCAAATGAACCGCCTTTGTTGCGAGGCAAACGAAAATACAAAAGTACGCTTTTATGAGTTTCGCGTTCCGCAACGTGCTGGATTTAACGAAGAAGTGGCCAGCAAAGTCCGTCGTGACGTGACTAAAAACTGGCTGAGGAGTAACTCTGTCTACTGGGAGATCAGCCATGAGCGGAGCCTTAGGTTGAGCGCGGCACCGGAAACATCTAATACATTTAAACACGCGGTGTCTAATAATACGACGAGCGGACAGAATCCAGTACTGCTGGCGTAATATGGCGTGTAATGTGTCAGCTCCAGGGTGGCAGTGTATTGTGTGATAGTGATCTATAATGAGATCTACGAGCGGACTTGAACTGGGTAGAATGAGTGGGTGTTGAGCGTCATACCTAATTGACGCGTGAGAGAGACGACCACCGACTCTCAAGAGGCCGTCCTTTATGAAGGGCGAGAGACGCTGGAGCCGAACGGGACAAACTTTATCAGTCTGGATACGATTAATGTCTTCAGCAAACTCATTGTGCTGAACAGAGCGGACCCAGTGCAACAGAGCGTCCCTGCGTTCACTAGCTGTCAACGGACCAGAGCGCCGTGCATCTGGGCTGTGCCGACAATTGAATATGAACCTTTTAATACAAGCCGTCACTCCGACGAGCTTGTCAAGTGAGCTGTAGCGAGTGAGCAAGTCCAGATCGATATCTGGGACTGCTATGTGTGCTGGTACCTTTTTGGGCTTAAGGCCTGGGAGAGCATGATGGCCTAGAGCGGGTGGCATCTTGGGCCAAGTGCAGGTAGGTTCTTTGAGCCAACTGGGTGACCACCAAAGGTCATGAAGTGAGAGAGACTGGGCAGACATGCCTCTGCTTGCACAGTCAGCAGGGTTGAGATTCGTGGGCACATGCCTCCACGTATGGCTAGTTGAAATAGCTGTGATCTTAGCCACTCGATTGGCCTCGAAAGTCTGTAATCGGTGAGGTGGCGTATTGAGCCATGCCAACACTATTGTGCTATCTGACCAGCATGTGTGTGTTTGAATGGCTATATGAGCTGACAATTGGGCTGACACTCGAGTCATGAGCTGAGATAAAAGAGTCGCGGCTGACAACTCCAATTTCGGGATTGAGAGACGAGTCTTTATGGGTGCGACCTTGGACTTGCCAATGATTAGGTGTACATTGACATGTCCAGTGATATTGCGCTCATGAAGGTAGATAGCGGCACCAAAGCCAGCCTCTGATGCGTCCGCGAACCCGTGAAGTGAGTAAGTAGACGTGGGCTTGTACTTACAAATGTGCCGAGGTAAACGGAGGTTTGAGAGCTGAGGAAGATCCTCTGAGATGTGTTGCCACTCTGTGTGGACTTCTTCAGAGATAGGCTCATCCCATCCTATTTTCAGAAGCCAAAGCTTCTGGAGAAGAATCTTTGCGCGGAAGATGACTGGAGTAACCCAGCCATTGGGGTCATAGAGAGACGCTACTGTACTGAGAATGGAGCGCTTTGTGACTTGAGCATGAGTGGGCAGAGAAATGCGATAAGTGAACTCATCAGTTTGAGGAATCCACTGTATTCCCAGAACCTTAATGGAATTAGAGTCGGGACTGAAGTCAAAGTCCTTGGGCATGTCGCACTGGTCATCTGGGAATCGTTCAAGGAGCTGGGGCGAGTTGGAGGTCCATTTACTGAGCTGAAAGCCACCTAGGGCGAGTAACTCGATCAGTTCGCTTTGGAGCGACTGAGCAGATTCTACAGAATCTGCACCTGAGAGAATGTCGTCCACAAATATTGATTTGCGGAGGACCTGAGCAGCGTGGGGGTAGCGATGACCTTCGTCATCAGCCAATTGGAGTAAAGTGCGGATGGCATGGTATGGGCTGGACCTTAATCCATATGTGACGGTATTAAGGGCATACGTGAGCAAGGGCTGGTCGGGTGAAGACCGCCAGAGAATGAGTTGAAAACGTCTTTGCTCTGGGTGAATGAGTATATTTCTGAACATCATTCGGATGTCTGTGCTGAAAACTTGTGAGTGGATCCTGAAGGACATGATAATGTCAACAATATCTTGTTGAAGAGCTGGACCTGTATGGAGACAATCATTTAAATTGACGCCATTTGAGCTTTTGCAACTTCCGTCAAACACGCAGCGTAACTTTTCTGATCCTGGCTTGAATATGCCATGATGTGGGATATAAAAATGAGATTTATGAGCAAAGGTATTGGGGTGACACGGCGACATATGTCCCAATTTTATGTAATCTGACATGAATTCTACGTATTTCGAGCGGAAGGGCGGGTTCGCTAGCAGCTTTTTCTCTAAATTGAGAAACCTGCGTAGCGCAATAGCGTGAGTGGAACCTAATGTCGGCGCGTTGTGCAGAAAGGGCAGTGTAACCACATATTGACCTGATGGTTCACGAGTAGTTGTGGTGCGGAAAATGTCCTCACACTGATCCTCTAATGGGCTGGTATGCTTGTAGGTTTGGGGTTCCTCGGATTCCCAAAACCTCTCAAGACTTTTGTGAATGTCATGAGTGGAATGCTTTGAGTCCGTGTGAGAGCCGACAATGTGAACTGAGTTGACCTGATTCGTGGGTGAAGTATGTAAACTTTCGAAAGGTCCAATCAATGTAAAATCAAATATCGTGCCGAAGGCTATAGGCTTGCCAGGGCCGAGCGAAACCTTGGTTCCGTCTAACACTTGACCAAGAACATCAGATCCTAGTATTAGATCAACCGGAGCTGGTGTGTGATATTCTCGATCAGCAAGAGGAATCGGTGGGTGACCTGTTAACTGAGCGAGATCTGGAACCTTTTCCAACGGTAGGTACCCAGTTACATTCTTCAATATATGGGCTGTGGCCGTGATCATAGGTGTGTCACGGTGAGTAGGTCGGCATACAATTGTGATTGATGCCTTTGAGTCTTGTGTGTGCTGATTTCCAACTCCTGCGATTTTTAGAGATGTATGTTTTAATGGTAAATTTAAAATTGTGGCCATGCGCTGAGAACAAAGAGTCAGCATACTTCCACAGTCTAACAGGGCTCGTGCTGAGTGAAATTGACCATGTACATCTGCTATTTTAAGTGAGACGGTTGGCAACAGAATTGGTGTGTTAGTGACGTTCACTACACGTTGTGCGGAGTTACAAGAATTCTCTGTAGGAGTTGAAGTCATGGAGTGAAAATGAGCTGAGTGTGTCTGTGATGAGTGTGTGTGTGATGAGTGTGCTGAGTGTGCTGAGTGCTGGTCGTCCTCGCCTTCATAGTGCTCTGTTATTGTAGGTAGTCATTGTTGCCTACCTACCCGAGACCTACTTGGCGATCGCGATTGAGTGGGCGAGTTGGGATGGGACGTATATGCCTGTGTAGCATGTGCCGAACGGTACTGAGGCTCATGCGCTGAGCGCTGTCTGGGCTGCTCACGTAGAGACGGAGGCAGCAAATGAGCAGATGAGCGTGTCGGAGACATGGCCCCATGGCGATGCAGTGAAGTATGGTGGTCAGACCGCCCACACTCCTTGCATGCACGTGTAGACCTGCACTCGTTCTCATAATGAGGACCCAAACAGCGTCGGCACCGGTTGCGTGAGTTCACAAAGTCCCACCGACCTTGAACTGGCTGGTTGTTGAACTCTGGGCAGGCGATGAGTTTGTGTCCCCTATTCCTGCAGTATGGGCATGGCATACCACCAGTAGGGGAAGAAAGTTGAGCCGAATAATTCTGTCGGCGAGTGGGTGATGGGGATGATCGGGCCGAGTAAACTGGCGCTGTCTCAAATGCCATAAATGGTTGACGAATAGGACGGGGGGAGCGATTGTCCTGCCGAGGAGCTATGGGGCGGAACTCTTGATGAGCCTGGTAGGGCTGACGTGGAGTACCTCGAGTGGGCTGAAGCAGCTTATTGAGCTGAGCGAGCCTTTCTGACGGGCCGAGCCGTGATGAAGAAGGAGCCTCCTGTGACGCAAGGAACGATGACTCATTCTCCTTGCAGCGTGCGTGCTCTTCCAGAAACTCAATGAGGTTCTTGAGCGTGGGCAGAGTTGCACGAGATCCGTACTTCCGCTCGAAAAGAGTGCGGAGCTCGCCTTGTAGTTTTCGCACCACCATTGACACGAAAACATAGTCAGAATCCTTCATGGGCAGATCCAGATTGCGGAGAGCGCTTTGCGCTGAGATAAGCGGAATTAAGAATGATGTGCGGATATCCGATCGCATGTGGATGTGCGGAAGGTTCATTATAATGTCCACAAACCGGTCAATGAGTACACGACGATTGTCGTAACGCTTGGTGAGAATTTCCATGGCTATGGGATAATTCTCGTTGGTAGGGTAGAGGTGTTTCACCATATCGTGTGCCTCACCCTTTAGGGCGCCTAACAAGTAATGCAGTTTGACAGCATCCGAAACTGTAGCCATCTCACTGACGAGGCTCCTAAAAACGGCAATAAATGAGGGCCATTCTTCAACGTTCGAATGAAACTCGGGTATGGGTATTTTTGGTAGAACACCAACGGGTGTACCTGGGCTGAGGGGTTGCGTCTTGTCCGGAAGAGCTGATTTTTCTTTTAAGTTTTCGAATGCCACTAGGATAGCATCATAGTTGCTAAGTGCCGACTGAAAATTTTTTGTGTAGGCTGCCTCAGTTTCGTCGGACAAATCCTCATCGTCAAGGATCTCGTAATATACGTTCTCTAACTTAGTTTTAACGCTTTGTATGTTTGCGTAACGAGCGGTGAAGTCCGCCACAGAATAAGTTTTTCTGTCGCCTGCCTCTACCGCCGCACCGATCTCCTTTAACAGAACTATCGCCTTTACGGCCTCACGAAACATCGCGGCTTGTGATTTCGAAGGCATCTTAATTTTGTTAAAGTAGGTGGTTGATTACTAAGACAAAATACGCAACGAGTTTGATCTGAACTATAAGAGCGGACGTACAACCAAAATAATTAATGAGACAGATGAACAGAGCTGAGACACTTGCGCGGATGAAGTAACAATGACTATGTTCAAACGGAATACGGAACTCTTAAATAAACACGAAAGAGAGAGAAAAAAAAAAAATTTTTTTTTTTTAAACAACCTGTATATGAGCTGATAAACCAACGTGGAACACCCTATATGTGTACCACAAACAACAAGAGCAGAGATGAGATGAAAAAACAAATTTTTTTTTTACTATATTTGTGCTATATATATATCCGGTTAAAAAGCAGACAATAACACGATCAAACTGTCCGGAATACTATTACTGCGACGTGAGATTACCGCAACACAAAAATATCGAAAAGGGCCGATGAACCTGTTCACTTTTATGTTATTTGCCTTGAAATCATGTGCCGACAATACGCGTTAGTTCTTGTTTACACGAAAGTACCTTTACAACAACAACATCAGTCGTCGAAAATTCTATTTATAGAATAAAATACCTACCTACTGCCTCGAACTCATAAACAACAAAGAATGCGTTTACCTGGCAGAAATCGTATCTAAATGAGCGGACAATCCAATGATGCTAATCAAGCTTTAATCAACGTAATAATACGTAACCGTATAACGTGTGTACTTATGTACTCAACACACGTAACTTACGTATATATGTGACGTATATAAGTGCACGAAATAAAGCAAATTTATACTCGCACCGAAAAAAAAATATCTCGCAAAATCTCGTAAAATTTGCGTTTAATAAAGAAGTACAGTGGACTGTAATAAACAATTGGGCTGAATGAATATACTTATATTATCTGAGCTGAATAATAATAACAAACTGAGTTTATTCTGTAAAGGGGCGGGGGGGGCCGGTTCTATACCGATAAATGGAATTTTCTAGGCGGCGGTTCTAATTACCTACCCGCAATAGGTATTCGAGACCACAAAATATTTTTTGCCGGGAAAGGGGGCAAAATATGTAACCGGGTGAAAATGGACTGTAGTAAATCGACGGGGGCTGGTTCAAACAAAGTTACGGGCCGGCGGGGGATAGGCGGGGGGTGATATAAACCAAAAATTTTCTTGGATTGAAAATGGACTGTAATCGACGGGGGCTGGTTCAGTAACGGTTCGAAGGGCCAAAAATGTAGCCGCTGGCTACAGAAATGCAGAGATGATGAGATTTGAGGATATGACACGGGAGAAGAAAAGATTGTGGGAAACAATGTGGGTGCACTGACCTGGTTGGTATGTTTCGATGGGCTGGCAAATCCGCCGTGTTTCGTCTCCTCTCGTTGGGCTGATTGAGTTGGCGGTGATGAGCAGTGATGAGCTGGATGTCTTGGATTAATACACAGCACTGATATATAACACAGGATACGCGAGATTGTTTGTATCGGCGGCGCGAATGTGTACACATGTGTCGTTCTCTAGACGATTCGGACGGAACAGAGAGAGTCCAGCGCCCGCGCGCGCCTCGACCGGCGCGCGGCGGGGGGGGGGGGTGGTCATCCGCGCATGCGCGCGCGAATCACGCGTCATGTTCGAACGTCACGCTGGTAACGTAGCGTAGCGTGAACAGAGCGCTTGAATGAGCTGAAAGCGTTTAAGAGCAGATATGGGTCTGTCGTCAAAAGACTGCTCAGGTAGAGCGGTGAGCGGACGACCAATAATGAAATGTCCGGCCGTGAGAGGTTCAAAGTCCGTAGGGTCGGATGAAATCGGGCAGAGGGGTCTTGAGTTGAGTATTATTTCGTGCAGAGCGCCGAACCAAGTTATGTGCTGATTCGCGAGCTTGTGAGTGATTGCATCATAGTTTGTGCCGCAGTCTGAGCGAATGAGAACTGGAGTACCGCGACGTGAGATAAAACCTAACAGGGCTCGTGCTGAGTGAAATTGACCATGTACGTCTGCTATTTTAAGTGAGACGGTTGGCAACAAAATTGGTGTGTTAGTGACGTTCACTACACGTTGTGCGGAGTTACAAGAATTCTCTGTTGGAGTTGAAGTCATTGAGTGAAAATGAACTGAGTGTGTATGTGATGAGTGTGTGTGTGATGAGTGTGCTGAGTGCGCTGAGTGCTGGTTTCATTGAGTGAAAATGAGCTGAATGTGTATGTGATGAGTGAATGTGTGAGTGAAAATGAGCTGAGTGTGTATGTGATGAGTGAATGTGTGTGAAAATGAGCTGAGTGTGTATGTGCTGATTGAATGTGTGAGTGAAAATGAGCTGAGTGTGTATGTGCTGATTGAATGTGTGATGAGTGTGACTATATGTGAAAATGAGTTATTAAAACTTGAGCGCTACCAACTCCAACGTGCGGATAGCTTGTAACTTGCGCGGGCCGAAGTAACAATGACTATGTTCAAACGGAACACGGAAATAAACACGACAGAGAAAAAAAAAAAAATATTTTTTTTTTTTAAACAACCTGTATATGAGCTGATACACCAACTTGGAACACCCTATATGTGTACCACAAACAACAAGAGCAAAGATGAGATGAAAAAACAAATTGTTTACTATATTTGTGCTATATATACCCGGGTAAAAAAAGCAGACAATAACACAAATAAACTGTCCGGCAATCTATTACCGTAACACAAGATTACCGTAACATAAAATATCTAAAAAGGGCCGGTGAACTTGTTAACTTTTATGTTATTTGCCTTAAAATCATGTGCCGACAATACACGCTAGTTCGTCGTCGAAAATTCTATTTATAGAATAAAATACCTACCTACTGCTTTGAGAGCGTAAACAAACAAAGAATGTATTTACCTAGCCGAAATCGGATCTAAATGAGCGGACAATCCAATGATGCAAATCAAGCTTTGTTAATACGTACGTAATAACGTGTGTACTTATGTACTCAACACACGTAACTTACGTATATATGTGACGTATATAAGTGCACGAAATAAAGCGAATTTATACTCGCACCAAAAAAAATATCTCGCAAGATACCTACGAAAACTATCTTTGATAATGGGCAGATTTACTAAAGATATATAGTGGACTGTAACAAACAATTGGGCTGAATGGATATAATTATATTATCTGAGCTGAATAATAATAACAAACGGGATGAAAATGAGTTTATTCTGTGCCGGGGGCGGGGGGGGCCGGTTCTATACCGATAAATGGAATGTTCTAGGCGGCGGCGGTTCTAATTACCTACCCGCAATAGGTATTCGAGACCACAAAATATTTTTTGCCGGGAAAGGGGGCAAAATATGTAACCGGGTGAAAATGGACTGTAGTAAATCGACGGGGGCTGGTTCAAACAAAGTTACGGGCCGGCGGGGGGTGATATAAACCAAAAATTTTCCGCTCGACGGACCAAAATTTTTCTTGGATTGAAAATGTTTTACTACCGGCTCGAAGTGACCAAAATTCGATCCGGCCGAAGGACCAAAATGTAACCGCTGGCTACAGGAATGCAGGGCTGATGGGATTTGACACGGGAGAATTGTGGGTGCACTGACCTTGCTTTGGAATGTTGTAAACGAGCCGACGAATGCGATGACGGGCTGAGCCTTCTTGTTGGGCTGATGGAGCTGGCGTTTTGGTCAGGAATGTGCAGAATGTCTTGTTGTAACGTGAACACTACACTTTCACAACCTAAAGGGTAGGTACACGATATTGTTTGGGCTGGCGGCGCGAATGTATGCACACACGTATCGTTAGGTCGACGGTTGCGGCGAAACAGTCGGCTGCGCGAGCGCGTAGACGTGCGCCTCGGGAGGCGTCTCGAGCCGACCAGGAAGGACCAGCGCCCGCGCGCGCCTCGAGCCGGCGCGCGGCGGGGGGTCTCGTCATCCGCGCATGCGCGTCGTCACGCTGTCGCGTGAACACCAGTATTATCCAATAACTCTCCTGTAGTAACATGTAAATACTCACACAAACACTCTCCTGTAGAGCGGCAGATCTCTATCTGCTACGATCTAGATACACCTCTATCGGTTGATCCACATTCGATGATCGAGTTCTAGTGCTTTCTTAATCCGGGCCATGATCTGGACTGCGACCAGTGAGATCATGAATGTAAAACCTAGACGCACCTACCTTAATGTAGTGTCATATCAAGAGGTCAAATCATTAGCAGGAGATAGAGAAGAATGGCGGTTACTGCACCGACAAGTAGATAGCAAATGATGCTGCACCCAATAGATAAACAAGTAGATAGCGAGTGATGCTGCTGCTGCACCCAATAGATAAACAAAGAAACTTCGCTTCAAAAGAATCAGAGATATGGTGACTAATTTATGAATTTATGTAATGTAAAGACATCGATCACTTTGTTTCGTTTAGCATTTAACATGCCTTTTGTTTAAATAAGTAGGCATTTGGGTTTCACTACTTCTGGTCTACATGGCGGCTGCACAGTGTGCACACTCGTTTCATGTCTACTTCTGGCCTAAATGGCGGCTGCACAGTGTGCACACTCGTTTCATGTCTACTTCTGGCCTAAATGGCGGCTGCACAGTGTGCACACTCGTTTCATGTCTACTTCTGGCCTACATGGCGGCTGCACAGTGTGCACACTCGTTTCATGTCTACTTCTGGCCTACATGGCGGCTGCACAGTGTGCACACTCGTTTCATGTCTACTTCTGGTCTACATGGCGGCTGCACAGTGTGCACACTCGTTTCATGTCTACTTCTGGTGTACATGGCGGCTGCACAGTGTGCACACTCGTTTCCTTCTTACTATAAATACAAAAACATCAGACGTCGTTTATTCGATACAATACAATATAGCTCTATTGTGACACCACAGAAGAGAAGAATACAATGAATTGAATTTAAAATTACGAGTACAAAGGCTAAGTACAGATAGGCGATCTTATCGCTTAAAGCGATCTCTTTCAAACAACCTTTAGGTGGAAGAAATTGTACGATAGGATTGCTGAAAAGGCGGTGTACATGTAAAATAAGGTATATAAAATTGTAGCAAAGTTATTAAAATAATAGTACATACATATACATACATATATAAATAATTACATAAAATATATAATTTTTCGATATATACATTTAAACAATAAAATATAAAACTCTAAATACAAAATATACGACAATAGAATCAGAGTGACAAGTTTGTTATTGTAAAGAGACATCTTTATGTCCCAAGATGCAGCATCAGTAATTAAATATAATCGTTAGTATCATTTACATAGCATCATGGCTGTATAGGCATCACTCAACGATTTGTCATTTAAAAAACAACAAGATTTAGGATGTGCTACCTATTGTAACGATTTGGTCTGTAATTACTGTAATGTTATAATATTTCGAATAATAAATAAATGTCTAAATGTCTAAAATATTATAAATAAAAAATGTAAAAAATTTAATAAATACATTTTGATTCTATTAACAAAATTGACGTTCTTTAAGGTTTAATGTCAGTAGCTTAGCGCAAATTGCATAACTTATAACTTTGTTTTTCTTGTTTAGAAATTTAATATTAAAAAGCATTTTGATCTGTGCCATTTGACGCCAATAATTCAGTATTAGTGAGGTTTATAAAGCAAAAGTTTGAAATTTTATACACAATTAGTCATGATCTCTCAAAACCAACTTAAAATGCTGTTTTCACTTTGTTTGGACCAGATCATGACTAATTGTACATTAAATTTTAAGCTCATGCTTTATTAAACTCACTGATACTGAACTATTAGTGCTAACTGCCACATACCAAAATGTTTTTCAATTTTTAACTTCTAAACAAGAAATACAAAGTTAAGCTATGCACCTCGTGCTAAGCGACTAACGTTTAACCTTGAGTATAAGCACAGAATAAAATTGGTATAAGGTTCTAAGGAATTTCAGAAGTAGGTACGGACGCCAGCAAAACAGGCTACCTATTGGCAGTTCTTATTAGACATACACTCATGAAGCCCTTAAAATGGTTGACAAATAGGTTAATTGAACTGTCTGTACACTGTAAAACTTCGTCTATGCTAATAAAGAAAGGATGAGGTCCTTACATATGAAATTGGCGTTTTGTAAAGAGAATTTGAAGGAAACTCAATTTTCAGTACTAACATTTTTGCATTTTTTTTAGGAATCAAAAATCCAAGTTTTATCGGTACTTTTGTGTATGAATGAGATAACATTAAGCTAACAGCAACAATCATTTAATTTATAAAAAATATTAGCTGTAAAAAGTAAATGTTTTGATCCTTATCATGGAAATGGATGGCATTTAGCACGAACTGTTTTTGAAAATTTTATTTATTTATCATACTGAAAATAAAAAAATTTAATACATAGATGTAAAACCTTGAAATCAACTTTCAAACAAAAAACAAATAATGGAAATAACTATTGAATTGCAGGAATGAATCTGTACGAAAATTTCGCCAATTTAATAGGTAAGCATCCAACATTAAAATTATTTCAGAAGCACCTACATGATATAAAATCATTGTCTGAAAGTGACTTCATGCCGAAGTCGCGGCAGCCACAATCCGTGTCAGTGTGTATCTGGGGTACATGTACCAACCGCAGTAGGGCTTGCACTCGAGTGGCTGAACTGTGCCTTCAGGTGGATGCCCTAAATATCTGGGGTACATGTACCAACCGCAGTAGGGCTTGCACTCGAGTGGCTGAACTGTGCCTTCAGGTGGATGCCCTAAATATCTGGGGTACATGTACCAACCGCAGTAGGGCTTGCACTCGAGTGGCTGAACTGTGCCTTCAGGTGGATGCCCTAAATATCTGGGGTACATGTACCAACCGCAGTAGGGCTTGCACTCGAGTGGCTGAACTGTGCCTTCAGGTGGATGCCCTAAATATCTGGGGTACATGTACCAACCGCAGTAGGGCTTGCACTCGAGTGGCTGAACTGTGCCTTCAGGTGGATGCCCTAAATCCGAGACGAGTCATTCATATTTAACTTTAGTGGCGGTAAATATTAAATGTAATAGATTACTATAACTTTTTTAGGGTTCCGTAGTACCTAAAAGGTACAAAAGGAACCTTTACGGTGAGACTCCGTTGTCCGTCCGTCCGTCCATATGTCACAGCCTCATAACTTTAGTTAAATATAAAGACATGAAATTTGGCACAAAAATAGCATTAATTTGCCCACATATCACGGTGTAAAAAAATATTAAAAATTTGAAATTGTTCAAATATTTCTAAAACAAAAGTGAGAAAAATAAAAAGTATTATCCTAAAAATACAATATGGGTATCAAATTGTAGATGTTAAAAAGCTGATTGTAAAAATATATCATCCATCCATCAGCCTAGTTCGTCCACTGCTGGACTTTGCCACTCCCGGCGCGGCGGTCATCCTGGAAGAATTGCCCATACTCACACACGCTGGGCAGGCGGGTTGGTGAGCGCGGTGCCGGAACCCTCCCACCAGTGACGCCGCAGCCCGCCACCAGTCTGTTCCATATAAGGCCCGGCTATTAGGGATGGATATACCGCCATCCATCGGTCCCAGGCATGGAGGACCTGCTGGTTTTTTGCCTGTGAGCTGTCCTCTTACTCTCCCCCGAATTACTTCGAGGGGGTCTCCAAGCAAGATGGTGGTACCTCCACAGTCGAGCCCGGCATCAGCTCTACCACCTGCAAAAAGTAATAAAATATATTATATATATACTTTTACTATATTTACTGGCACTGGTTTCGAGAAATCTTTAAAAAACCACAAAAATATGTATGTCCCCCCCTTATCTCCGAAACTGGTAGACCGAAAAAATTTCGATAATAGATCATAACTGGCCAATTACAGAAAAACTATAGCTATTTAAAAAAAGTTGAGCACAAATGAGAAATATAAGAAAAAGTAAAAGAAATTTAAAAAAAAACTATTTTATAAAAATACAATATGGGTATCAAATTCTAGGTATTAAAAAGTTGATTGTAAAAATATATTGTTTGGTTATATTTAATTGCATCTACTTCGAGAAATCCCCGAAAAACCATAATAAATTTATGTCCCCCCTTATTTCCAAAACTGGTGGACCGAAAAAAATCAAAAAATTATGCTAATATGTGTTTACGTATAGATTACAGGAAAAATGAGAGTGTTTAAGAAATTCACAAAAAAAAAGACAAAGAACCCTAGGTACGCGAGTCTGACTCGCATTTGGCCGGTTTTTATAACAGTGAAATGCCAATTCTAAGGCGGTGATCAATTGATCAAGTCTACTACAGGCCTCATCGAGGAATGAGCTGCAGAAGACGGTTAAAGGTATAGATGATGCTTTCAAAGGGAAAGGGAGTTGATTAAACGAAAGTAATGGTTTTAGACAGAAATGGAACGTAACGATTGAGATGAGGAAGTGGAACATGTTAGTGGCTCGGTACACTTATCTAGGTCGTCTATTTACGATGAGATGAGGAAGTGGAACATGTTAGTGGCTCGGTACACTTATCTAGGTCGTCTATTTACGATGAGATGAGGAAGTGGAACATGTTAGTGGCTCGGTACACTTATCTAGGTCGTCTATTTACGATGAGATGAGGAAGTGGAACATGTTAGTGGCTCGGTACACTTATCTAGGTCGTCTATTTACGATGAGATGAGGAAGTGGAACATGTTAGTGGCTCGGTACACTTATCTAGGTCGTCTATTTACGATGAGATGAGGAAGTGGAACATGTTAGTGGCTCGGTACACTTATCTAGGTCGTCTATTTACGATGAGATGAGGAAGTGGAACATGTTAGTGGCTCGGTACACTTATCTAGGTCGTCTATTTACGATGAGATGAGGAAGTGGAACATGTTAGTGGCTCGGTACACTTATCTAGGTCGTCTATTTACGATGAGATGAGGAAGTGGAACATGTTAGTGGCTCGGTACACTTATCTAGGTCGTCTATTTACGATGAGATGAGGAAGTGGAACATGTTAGTGGCTCGGTACACTTATCTAGGTCGTCTATTTACGATGAGATGAGGAAGTGGAACATGTTAGTGGCTCGGTACACTTATCTAGGTCGTCTATTTACGATGAGATGAGGAAGTGGAACATGTTAGTGGCTCGGTACACTTATCTAGGTCGTCTATTTACGATGAGATGAGGAAGTGGAACATGTTAGTGGCTCGGTACACTTATCTAGGTCGTCTATTTACGATGAGATGAGGAAGTGGAACATGTTAGTGGCTCGATACACTTATCTAGGTCGTCTATTTACGTGCGATGAGATGAGGAAGTGGAACATGTTAGTGGCTCGGTACACTTATCTAGGTCGTCTATTTACGATGAGATGAGGAAGTGGAACATGTTAGTGGCTCGGTACACTTATCTAGGTCGTCTATTTACGATGAGATGAGGAAGTGGAACATGTTAGTGGCTCGGTACACTTATCTAGGTCGTCTATTTACGATGAGATGAGGAAGTGGAACATGTTAGTGGCTCGGTACACTTATCTAGGTCGTCTATTTACGATGAGATGAGGAAGTGGAACATGTTAGTGGCTCGGTACACTTATCTAGGTCGTCTATTTACGTGCGATGAGATGAGGAAGTGGAACATGTTAGTGGCTCGGTACACTTATCTAGGTCGTCTATTTACGATGAGATGAGGAAGTGGAACATGTTAGTGGCTCGGTACACTTATCTAGGTCGTCTATTTACGATGAGATGAGGAAGTGGAACATGTTAGTGGCTCGGTACACTTATCTAGGTCGTCTATTTACGATGAGATGAGGAAGTGGAACATGTTAGTGGCTCGGTACACTTATCTAGGTCGTCTATTTACGATGAGATGAGGAAGTGGAACATGTTAGTGGCTCGGTACACTTATCTAGGTCGTCTATTTACGATGAGATGAGGAAGTGGAACATGTTAGTGGCTCGGTACACTTATCTAGGTCGTCTATTTACGTGCGATGGAATTAGTTTTGATGCCATTGGAAGCTCAGTGAATGGGGGATATCAAGTGAACGGGGCTCCGCACTCTTTTATGGGCTAAATGTGGCCACAAATGCAAGTTTGATTTTGCGTAAAAGAGTATAGAGTGTACGGTAGTGAATGTTAGGTATGGCTTGTAAAGCAATAAAGAATTTTAAAGCGTATAGCTTATATTATATATAGGTATAGGGATGAATGAATGAAAGGTCGTGGAAGGTCGACGAGACACCCTTAAGAGGCTATGCGAATTTTATTTTTGTCACTGTCACTCCAAGCGAAAAATCGCGCGGTGCGAGAGGGGCGGATTCAGGGCAAAAGGGAAAAAAGTTGGTTTCATATTTTTATTAAAAAAACTAAAATAGCTAGCAAAATTTCAAATATCAAATCTCTAGATATTGTCGAAACACACCTAATAAAATATGTTTGAGTTCTGTATATGGTTCCTATTCGTCAAACGAGGAGAAAAAGTGTGTTTGAAGATCTCATTTCAACAATTATTTCTATCGAGGAAAATTTATCCAAGCACGTTTTCCAATTTCAAAACCCTTATGTAGTACGTTATTATGTAGTAAAAATGCATATACCAGAAATTTATTAAAATTTTCCTTGAATTTCATGAAATACACAGAAAAGAAACACCCGTATTTTTTTCGCATATCGCCTTAAAAGAAGTATGATGATGATGACTAAAAAGGGCCAAATTGAAAACAATCAAAAACACCGGAATTGAAGAGCTTCTGTGAGTAGATTTGATGCAAGTAAATCATCGAGAACGTTTCAGGCACGTGCCAGAGGCAGCTCTATATTATTTATCATATCTGCCTGCCCCAGGTATGATTTTGGTATTGTTGAAATATAATATCGAGAGAAAAATGTTTTGGAGATAGGGGGATAGATATGTCAGAAAAAATGTTGAGTCTTTCCCAAGGCTTGGTAAGCAACATTGTAAGGAGACCAGAAATAAGCATAAACTGGCTTTTCCAAAAATCAGACTCGCTAAGGTGAGTACCTCTTTTGTAGGACATGGTATAAGATTTTACAATAAACTTCCAAAGGAGGTCCTTACTTTGTCAGAGAATAAGTTTAAACTGTATATTAAGCAGGGCCTATTGAAAAAGGCATATTATAAAATAAATGAATATTTGGATGATGGTGAAGCATGGTGTTACAGTGATAATGATACTCGTAGTAAGTTATAATTTAATTAAATAGTATAATTTCTTAACTTATGATTCCTCTAAGGTGTAAACATTAATTGATTATAGACTGTAAAAGGAAAAAGGACTATATGAGACAGGTAGACAAAGATATATATGTTTTTCTTTTTTTCATTAACCTGAATTCCTACTGTCTTGTATTTTCTTATCCCTTGGTTAAAGTAGATATAAGTCATATATTGTATAGTATAAGTTTTATGTTGAAAAAAAGACATGATCTTGCTAAGTTTCTTGCCCTTCTTCTTAGCAAGACTAATCGAATGGGCGGAGGTAGGCATGTATTTATATATGTAACCTATTAGTATGTAGTATATAGGATGGGATTTGGTCGGCCGCCTGGATTCGTGCTGGGGGCTCGGTTGGTGATCACTGAACCTTGTTCCTGGTCCCTGGCCGGGTCTCCGGTATGGGTTCGGGCGGCTGATTGGATTTTACCTTGTATAATATATATTTTACCTATCATTTTAATCGTAAATATATTGCTACATAAATTAAATAAACCTTTAATTTAGTTCATGTACATTTATTATTCTATTACATATATTTTCTTTATTAGATTAAATTTGACGTGTAAAAAGTGTATATATCTATACCTGCTTTGCAAAATAAACTATTTGAATTTGAATTTGAAGACATACATTTTTTGTGGTCTTTCGAGGATTTATCGAAATATAGATAGATGCAAGTAAATATATCCAAACTATAAATATTTTTACAATCAGCCTTTAAATACCTAAAATTTGATACCTATATTGTTATTTTATAAAATATGTCAAAAATTTACACGTTTTTAAAAATTATAAAATCGTGAATATATTTTTCATTTCTGCAGGTTTGTTTCTTTGGAAAAGTTTCATTTGAAGATTCCATTGACACACGGTATATAAAGTTGTTCAGTATGATCAGTAAGTTATATGGTTTCATTTGAAGATACCAGTCTATTGACACCCGGTATATAAAGTTTCCACTCAGTTACCATACCCCACTTCAATCATTTCAGTTCAGGAAGTGGAGCACCATACATGTATTATTTATATCTACATTATTCAGTCATGATCTAATGCGGCACTAGTTTAGTTTAGAAAAAAAATAACTAGTTTTTTTCGTCACAATTAGTTCATATTTGTAGTCACGATTACTGAGGAGTTCCGCACCGCAACGTTTTGTTTCTGTAACAAACTACAACATAGTGTCCGTCGACCCTAATCTGATGTTATCTATAGCGCCCGTACACACGTATGTGTTCATTGCACTTTGGTCATTAACTGCATTATTTAACTGAACGTTCACCGACAACTAATTATATCACTATTTGGATACAGAGCGTCTAATTAAAATATTCTGAATGACTAAACAAAAAAGTTTATAACTTTGTGGTGAGATAATATTGATAATATTGATAAATAAGCACTTGACGGCAGTATCGAGGAACAATAATACAATTTGTTACAAGGATAATAATATTTATTTTTCATTTATAGAATTAAATAATACTTGAGGATAATTCACTGAGTGTAACGTTGTCACGTAAACGTCTTCACTCGCCCAGATGAAGGCAGTCTAAATCTGCTGAAACTGGTCGGCTTTCCCGATCATAACTCGTATTGAGGTGAGCCGTTTTTGTATTAATCATTTATTCTTCATCGTTGTATTTAGTTGTATTATTGTTCCTTAAGAGCGGTTTTGCAGCCGGATTGTGAAAAACCCGCCTTTTTCTAATTAATCGAAACAGAACACTTAAGGCGTTACGGAAAAAAAATCGCCACTTTTAGAACTTGCATATGTACTTCAGTTAAGAAGGTATTATTTTGATAAAATATTATATTATTTTTGGAATCTTTTTCTAGGGATCTGTTAAACAGAAACGCGATTGGAGAAATTCGGCTCGATAGAAATACTTATTGAAATGAGGTCTTTATCGACACCAATTCTCCTGGTTTGACAATTTAGAATAACATATGGACTGCAATTATATTTTATTAGATGGGTTTTAACAGTATCTAGGACCTGCGGGCCTATTATGTATCGTAAGTTGCCAACTGAATTAGGTGCCTATCATCAAAAACATAGGTGTACTGTCGAATTCCGATTGTCTAAGGATATGTTCGCACTTGAAGTAACGACACAGTTCGTAAATAGTTCAATACGCACTAAAGGTAATTTTGAAAGTTCAGTTTTCATCTATGTTTTTGATGATAGACATCCAGTCCAGTTGGCAACCAAAGATACAGAATAGGGGGGCTGGTTAAACAAAATTTTGATAGCAACTTTAGTGCATTTGATATTAATAAAAATCCGACTTTTTGCTACTCGCACTGAGGGTTTTTTCGCATATGGAGTAACAGGGGCGCTAAAACTTTTACATATCGCCTTAAATACAAAATTCATCAAAATTAAAACATACACAATAAGGTTTTGTTGAATAACTATTGAGTGAATTTTGAATTTAAGTATTCTGTTTCGATTAATTAGAAAAAGGCGGGTTTTTCACGATCTGACTGAGGAACCGCTCTTGACAATGCCTGCAGGCAGCCAAAACCGGTTGGAGTGGAGATATTAAAGTTGTGTAGTGAAACATAGGACATGTTGATGTTTAACTAAGTGCTGACAATCGCAATTATAATAGTAGTTTATGCTACAAGGGCGCAAAAGAATAAATTACGAGGATGATTTAAACACGATCGTAGCGAGTGTTTTAAACGTAACCGAGTAATTTATTGCTTTTACGCCCGTGTATCATACTACGTTTTTCAACGCATAGTGTGAGGAAATAAAACAAATATAATTTTGTGAACTTTAAATTATAATTGGCTCAAAAGGATTGTATCCAGAGCCGTTAAACAGTGGAAAAAAAGTTTGACATTTATGATACACAGGAAAGGCTGCAGGTTAGTCAACCATTGTAAATAAATAAAAAAAAATAATAATAATAAAGCCCTAGGGCAAAATAATCGACTCTCTGTTCGGTTTTGATGCATAAAAGATGGGCCTTTACGAGCACATGCATTGAAAGTAATTTTAATTAAGATAATATTTTAGAGCCATTGACGTCAATGTTTAGAGCAGTTTTTTTAGGGTTCCGTAGTACCTAACAAGTACAAAAGGTACCTTTGTGGTGAGACACCGTTGTCCGTCCATCCGTATGTCACAGCCTCATAACGTTAGCACAGTTAAAGATAAAAACTTGAAATTTGGCACAAAAATTGCATTAATTTTCCCATATAGCAGGGTGTAAAATAATTTTGAAATTGTTCAAAGTATTTCCAATACAAACGAGAGAAAAAATCCTAAAAATACTATATGGGTATCAAGTTGTAGATATTAAAGAGCTGATTGTAAAAATATATACTTTAATAACTATACTTACTGGCACTGCTTTCGAGAAATCTTTGAAAAACCACAAAAATGTATGTCCCCTCCTCCTTATCTTCAAAACTAGTGGACAAAAAATGTGAAAAATATGTCGATTATATGTCAATATATATTACTGGCCAATTTTAGGAAAACTATAGTGATTCAAAAAATGTTGAACACAAATGAGAAATATAAAAAAAGAAGTAAAATAAATAAAAATAATATTTTATAAAAATACAATATGGGTATCAAATAATAAGCTGATTGTATAAATATACACCTTTATTTACTTGCATCTATTTCGAGAAAAACCACAAAAAAAGTATTTCCCCTTATCTCCAAAACTGGTGGACCGAAAAATGTGAACAAAATCATTGTAATATGTGCTTACGTTAATTTTCAGGAAAAATATTGCGGTTGAGAAATTTACGAAAACAAAATGACAAAATTAAATTTTCTGTTCCCAAAAACTTTCGAATTACGGAACCCTAGGTACCCGAGTCTGACTCGCACTTGACCAGTTTTTTATTTTATTTTTACTGAGTTAGCTGCTGCAGAAGCTTTTTTCTAACTCACTTTTTTACTAACGTGGGCGAATAAAGGCTCGACGGATTTTCCCCCGATAGTACAACCAGCTAGAGCTAAGGTCACGAACTGTCGACCAGCTAATGTTTAACTTATATACGGAAACGTTAAACTGCGGAAATCGCGATAAACTGTTATTTGCGAATACATAGAATTAGCCTCCTGCCCGTGGCCGGAGCCTTGATAGAACCCCTGCCCTTGCGAGCTTTCTCTCAGACTTGTTTCACTATAATGGTTGCGGGCCAGCTCCCGTAGAACACAGCGCAATGATAAATACCTCCAACGCTTTCTGAAGAAACACCTTTACCAACAGTGAAAACCGCATTTAAATCAGCTACGTAATTCTCAATTTACAAGCGAAAAAATATGCAAACTGAAATGTTCACAGCTCAGCATCCTTCGGTTATAGTGCCATGTTGCATACCCGAACATCTTACATGAAACCTACTATATACTACGATCAAGTCGGATTGAACACTGAGGTAAACAAACCGTTTAGGATGAAAATTACCGATATTGTACACATCTCTTATTAAAAACTTCACATACATCGATTCTAGACACTTTGATCTTCATGTAGAATACACTTTTGTTCACAATAAATACATATTACCTCGATTTTTGGTAAAAAAACTATTCAACAAAACGATAATCCATTTTTTCTGTTGGCGGCTGCACATTTTTATCTGTGTGACCATAATTAAATTAGTGATGGTCCACTTTTACAGAGATTAGCAAAAAGTGTCATGAACAAATGAATGAATGAATTGGGACAGCGGCCGGAGCCGGCATTTAGGACAGCTGCCGGAGGTAACGTGATTAAGTTTTTCAATAATCGCTTGATTCGTTATTTCAGATTAGCCTTAGGTTTTGAAAACTGGGTGCTGAGTTCGAAAGCTGGTAATAACTAGTAATGGGAAATAAGTAGAATAAACAATATTTGCTTGTCCAGCATTTTGTTAATAATATTTAATACTGTTAGCTATTACAGATTTTTATTACATATATTTTGATGATAAGGATTTGCTTGCCTACGTTTACGCTTGTGACATTAAGAAACAGCCTTAGTATGAAATATTATTAACAAAATGCTGGACAAGCAAATATTGTTTATAATACTACTACTTATTTCCCATTAATAGTTATTACCAGCTGACATTATGTCAGGAATGCATTTTCTCATTGGATTTAAATACATTTTTTAAATAATCTTCCTACAAGATTTAAGGGAACTACCTTAGAATCATTTTAATCATAAATAAAACCAATGGTTACTTTTTATTAGGATTTATTTATCGTCTTCAAAATCAGGTTCAGAATCTGATGCAAATCCATCAGATCCTGAACCAACGTCAATTAGGAACTTTTCTGTCAAAAGTGTATTCTACATGAAGATCAAAGTGTCTTGAATCGATGTATGTGAAGTTTTGAATAAAAGGTGTTTACAATATCGGTAATTTTCATCCCAAACGGTTTGTTATCCTCAATTTTCAATCCGACTTGATCGTAGTATAAGAGGTCATAGCGGGCCCAATAAAACTATATCAAAATATTTTATCCACCTGTATTATTTATAGTATATTATTAGGGAATTTTATTAATACTAAGGCTGTTTCTTAATGTCACAAGCGTAAACGCAGGCAATCCTGAGAAATCAAAATCATACTATGCGAGGTTACTTTATAGTGTAACGACACTTAACATTACAATTTTTCGGTAATTCAACACACCACAAAATTAAATTAACAGAAAAGAACAAATAGACCGAATGAATGAATGAAAAAAGAATAACTCGTTCATCACCGTAGGTACATCACTATAACTGTCAAAAGGTGTCAAGTGTGAAAAAATCTTTTCTTTGTTTACCTGTCTACTCAATCCGACTTGACCGTAGTATAGTAGCTAACACGCTTCCACTCTTTAGCTTTAATGTTAGAACAGTGTTTACGTATTATTCTTACCTCCGAAGATCTAGTTTATTTTTCCATTCAGGTCGAAAGCTTATTCTAATAGTAGTTTATGCTACAAGGGCGAAAAGGAATAAATTACGAGGACGATTTGAAACACGAGCATAGCGAGTGTTTTAAACGTAACCGAGTAATTTATTGCTTTTACGCCCGTGTATCATACTACGTTTTTCAATGCATAGTGTGAGGAAATAAAACAAATATAATCTTGTGAACTTTAAATTATATTTGGTTCAAAAGGACTGTATCCAGAGCCGTTAAACAGTGGAAAAAAAAGTATAACATTTATGGTACACAGGAAAGGCTGCAGGTTAGCCAACCATTGTAAATAAAATAAAAATAATAATAATAATAAAGCCCTAGGGCAAAATAATCGACTTTCTGTTCGGTTTTGATGCATAAAAAGTGGGCCTTTACGAGCACTTGCATTGAAAAATTATTTAAAGTTAAAACCGCATCTACAAATTACAATAGTACATGATAAAAAGTCCGCCGCGTGCCGAGCCAGCAAGCAAGTAACGGTCAGGTCACAGTTCAGTTGGATCACGCTGCTTTATTGTATTTTATGCGTTCAACTACATTTTCTGTTTTCGTTGACAAGTCAGCGATGACGCCAGAAGTGCGTTCATTAAATAACCCTGGGCTGGGTAGGAACACTGGCTGAGTTTTTGAACGGGTTTCGTCGTGTAGCGACACTCCAAACGTCAGTTGTCATTTTTGCATTATATTTAGTATAATAACGTTGAGAGGACCCCCTCTGTACGAAATTTAACGTAAATATATCAACTATAACGTTGAGAAGACCCCCTCGATACGATAATTAACTTCATGTAATTTGCGAAAATTAACAGGAATGTCAGGTGACGTTTGGTGCCCTATACGAACCTTGCGAACCCTACTCAGAGTTGATGTTGAAAAATTCGACACCAGTGTAGCGACACTGACATTTATGAACGGTCGGTGTTGAGACGCGAGTTGATTTTTGAACGGGTTAGTGTTGCGACCCGGGTAGGAAACCCAACTCGGTGTGAGTTTATGAACGACTATCTGGGCCTGCAGTCTCTACAAAGATAGCGATCGCTATCGTAAAAATCTAATTTTAAAGTAATTGTGTAGTATCTACCGTCAAAATATCGACTGAAATCGGAAGCGATTTGAACAATCTTGTATTTATGTTTCAATTAAACCATCTGCACTGTATGTACATGCACACTACACTAATAACGATTGTCTATTATGAAACAAACTAGGTATTTTGGTTAGAAATTGTTTCACGTAATGGTAATGGTAACCAACCAGGTATGTATGTAAACAAAATATAGGAAGTCGATTTTAAGTTTTAACCTAAATTCTAATTTGCCGTATTTGTTTAAAATTTTGCAGGTGGGTGTAATTCAGATGGCAATAAAATAATTCGTACTTTGTACCTGGGGACGGGCAGTTCCCTAGGGACATTAATACACTCGCCATGTACTACTGAGCCAATTTAAAACGATATTTTACTGTTTTAATGGTTTAGACTGTCCACTTGGACATAGGCTATAGTTTGTTCCCTTGGAACCGGCACTTCCCTACATAGACAATAATTACATTCTCACGGGTATTCTCTAGAACTACTAAACCAATTTTTTAAATTCTCTCACTGTAATGGTCAAACTCTTCGCTTAGACACAGGCTATAGTTTGTTCCCTAAGCCAACTAAAGCCCAAGTATAAAATTTTAAGTTAATAAAAAAAATATATTTATTTATACACTTTTTTTTCATTCAAGGTATAAATTAATTTAATTTCCAATTTAAATTCTAATGTAGTATACACTTAATCTTCAATGACTATGCCAAAAGGCGTAGACGCTTTGGTATGTCTTGAAAAAAAATGTAACGAAATTCGCCCACGCTTTTTGCCATAATTGAATATTAAGAACTTACACGTGTAAATTACATTAGTTTATACTTTTTAGTAACAAAAACGTGGTTTTAGTTATTTTAAACTAATATCTTGATAAAAACACTTGTTCTGTTTCACCAGTGCCGACAATCGCAAGTACTAATTTCTCGAAAAAAAATCATAGTGTTGTAATTTATTTGTTTCTAGCAAAATATTCGACGTTTATACAGAAGTATGTATATAAGGTCTTTCAATTTAAATTGAAAGTAATTTAGGAGGTGATTCAGTATCGTTAATACATCACATTCCACTGCAAAGCACTTTTTTTTGCGCGAACTCTTTTTTTTCATTTCTCAGTACGAAGTGGTCTGATCAGCTGACTCAGTTTGTATGGACAAGTGAATGTGATGTATTAACGATACTGAATTGCCTCCTAAATTACTTTCCATTTAAATTGATACAAGGTGAATTCATACTGGAGACTTGATAAGTGATCAGTATCTTGGATCAATAACAATTTTGTGAAATTTAAAATGAAATTTCGGCTTCCCATAGAAATTCACTTCCAGTTCCGAGTGAATCGCTATGGGGAGTCGAAATTTCATTTTACGAATTTTACAAAATTGTTATTGATCCATGATACTGATCACTTACCAAGCCACCAGTATGAATTTGGACGATGATCAAAAAGTCACCTTGTATATATGTTACATAGGCAAGTTCCTTAGGGACGGAAGTGGTCACTCGGCACTACTTGGCTGTTCCCTAGGAAAACCCTAGGCTCCCCATTCGCAGATTGGCTACTTTTATCCGGGAATTTTCTAATGGATGTGTCGAAAAATATTTATAAACGATTGAAACCGCGGGCTAAAGGCTAGTTTTGTGAATCACTGTAAATATCCGATAGAGTTTCATCATTTCTATATAGAATCATATTATCAAAGAAACAAAGAAAAAAATATAATTTTCTGATGATTATGATTATGACCTCGTTATTGTTTAATAATGGTTATCGTTTCAAATTATTTATTATTTAAATCAAAGAGTTTTAATTATCTGGGATTGCGATATTTTTCAACTTATCGCACGTAAAAAAACCGGTCAAGTGCGAGTCAGACTCGCGTACCTAGTGTTCCGTATCGGGGATGAAAAATTTTATTTGTTTATTTTTTTTCGTGAATTTCTCAACCTATATTTTTCCTGTAATAAAAATATTTTATTAAAATACAATATGAGTATCAAATTGTAGGCAATAAAGAGCTGGTTGTAAAAGTGTATAGTTTGGCTATATTTATTTGCATCTTTTGCTATAAATCCTCGGAGTCTCGAACAACCACAAAAATATTATGTCCCTCCCCCCTTATCTCCAAAAATGGTGAACCGAAAAAAAAATCATGGTAATATGATTTTACGTAAAGATTACAGGAAAAATAAAGCGGTTGAGAAATTCACGAAAAAAAATTATTAAATTAAATTTAACATCTACAATACGGAACCCTAGATACGCGAGTCTGACTCGCACTTGGCCGATTTTTTTAAATCGCTATAGTTTTCCTGTAATTGGCCAGCGATCGACATTTTTTCATATTTTTCGGTCCACCAGTTTCGGAGATAAGGGGGGGACATAATTTGTTTTGTGGTGTTTCGATGTTTACAGTCAAGGGTGCCCAACTGTTTTCCAGGCGCTACCATTTTAGCTGCTTGTTTTTGCCGCCTTAATGTTGCTATGGCATCTACACTATTGTTATTTACAATAATATTTTTAGGGTTCCGTACCCGTATTGTGTGGTAGTACTTAACCCTTTATGCGCGAGTCCGACTCGCACTCGCACTCTCCCAATGCCAACGACCTTGAACTGAGTAACTTTATAACCATTTTATACGATAACTATAGCATTTTTTAATAGAAGATACTATCTACATGATAGATAGATCTACATGATACAAATAGTGATGTGGTTTTTCCTTAATTTTATTTTAATATTCAGAAGTGAAGCAAGAAAATTCCAAGTTCACCCTTATTTCTCGATTTTTCAATATAACTTCTACAGTTTTTATCGAAACAGTATAAAAATGTATAAACTTCTATACAAAATAATATAAAATGATATGGTGTTCTCAGTTCTTGGAAACACATTTTAATTTACGTAAAATTAATTAAAAACACACTATTTTTGCACTTGTCAGCCGCAGCGACTGACGTAACAACCATGTTGCGGTGCAAGCTGATAAGAACTTTATTTTTATATGGTTTTGTTCAAAATGTCTACCACCACGAATCGAGTTGCTAATTTTTCCGACGAATTCACCTTAAATAAACGATTCATTCAGTATTTGAACAAACGCAACTGAAGTGAGAACAATGAGGTTCACACATGAGATATATCACATCCGAGACGAATTGCAATATATTGTCGTGGGAAATGGCATTGACCCCTATCTGCATTCGTACCGAAACACGACAATGCAGTGCTCTTAATTATTTAAATAGCTTGTTTATTTTTAATTTGTTGTTTAATTGCATGTTGTAGTACAGTTTAAACTCACGCGTTATGCTAATTCACTGCTGTTTTGCATACATTTGTTTTTATTGCTCATTGCAATCTTACAGATAATATAATACCTAGATATTAGACATTCTGTCAGTTTTTCTGATTCTGGAAGGTTAACCTTTAGGGCGTTGGTATATTTTTTTATAATTGTGTTTTTTTTTTAATGCTTAAAGTAGATTGTAATATATAAATAAAAAAGTATTAATTCGTTTCGAAATATATTTCGGCCAACTTGTGGCCGTCGTCAGTCGTATAAGTTAATAAAAAAGATATTTGACATGTAAATATCTTTTTTATTTACTTATTCGACTGACGACGGTAACAAGTTGGCCGAAATATATTTCGAAACGAATTAATACTTTTTTATTTATATATTACAATCTATTAAAAAAAAACAATAATTGAATAAATAATATTTTTAAGCCTTTCTTTTGGCCTTTTATTGCTTAAAATAGAGTATAATATACAAATAAAAAAGTATTATTTCGTTTCGAAATATATTTCAGCCAACTTGTGGCCGTCGAAAGGCTTAAAAATATTATTTATTCAATTACTGTTTTTTTTAACGAGCTGCTAGGGTTTTTGTTATGGGGGGATGAGCTAATAGGGGCCAGTCTGGCACTAATCTTCTTTTTCAAAATTAAGATTTTTTTAAATTGAATTTCCATGGGAATCGAAAATCACTTAAGGCCTTAGGCCTATAAACTATCTTTAATTACACGTTCTTGTTAACATAGCTGGCACTTCATTTTGGATCAAAAGTAGAACTGAACTCTGTGACGTTCGACTTGTTTGATTCTAAGTCGATCATACTATGATTGATACTTGTTGTTGTTGGTTCTTGATGGAACATTTGCAACATATTGTACATAAAACTAATTGTTGGTAACTGTTGGAATAAACAGTTGAACAGTTACCGACAATTAGTTTGATTTACAATACGCTTATGATTGCTTAATTAAAACTCAAGTATATTTGATCGATTCTGGGGGGGGGGGGGCACCAGGTTTTGGGGGGGATAGGGGGGGCGTTAGGTTCTGAGAAGAAGTTCATAATGGAAATAACAATACTAAAGAAGGAATTACTGACACAAAGTCTAAAACCAAAAATCTAAAACTGACCATTGCCAAGTACAAGAAAAATGTGTTAAGTTTTGGTGAGATGATAGTTCAATCAGAGCAGGAATATCTTTACAAAGGTTAATAAATAAATAAATAATGGTAATACGAAAATTTTTTATTGAAAAAAACAACAAGAATCTCAAATGTTTTTGTAATATTGAAAACTTGAAAAATGTTACACCAACGGAGTGTTGATAAAACTAATTAAAGAACTAAATCAATCTTAATTAAAACTTTAATGTCATTAAGTTAGGATACACGTCTGTCCCCCAGAGGTTGGCAGTGACAAACAGATTTCCATCTGCTACGATCCTGACACTCCTTTTTCGCATCTTCCACATCCATCAATCGGTCTAGTGTAATCATATTCTATTCCGGGTACTTTTGACATGGCCCTTCTTCAATATGTCGTCAATTTGGTCAGCATACGTCGAAGGCGGCCTGGTCGTGCTGTACGTTCGACTTGCGCACCATGTATTACTTTAGTTACTCTACTTTATCTCTACTCAACTCTCTATATGTCCAAACTCCAAACCACCGAAGCATTCCTTATTCTAGCCACTACATCTTTTTTCAGGCCGCAACGATCCCGTATGTCGATATTTTTCACTGGAACTAAAAATAAATATGAAGCGCATAATCTATAGTATCCGTGTTGTGATCGAGGCAAGATGTACTACATCTATCTTGGGTTGACCTCGTGACCTGTCGTGAGTTGTAAGGCTGTGCTGGTGAATGTATCCTTGTGCTGAGCTCAAGTCCTGAAGCTATTTGAGAGACGATGCTTATTGTATGTCACTGTATGGTGATGGCATCTCCTGTGATGAGCTGTATGAATGTGATTCTCGTTCCGCTATAATTAATAATTCCATATCGGTAACTACGTTGCAAATTTGTGCTCTAATTTGAGCAATTTTTTCTGGTGGGAATTCACATACGACATCGGCCATACTACTAAAAAATGAGTGTATTGGTGTATTTTTTCTTTCTGCTATTTTCTTTCGTGTTTTATTTCTGTCTTCTATGTTTTCTCGAAACTGGTCAACTCGGACATCTCTTTTCTTCTTTTTCATTGGTGGACCGGTATTTTCGGTAGGTGCTAGTTCTGTTTTTAATGATTGTGGTTGTGAAAGTGGATCAACTAGTAGTTGTATTATTGGAGTTTGTGTGGAAGATAGTGGGAGTGTGCTAACAGGAACGTGAACATCTTCATGACTCTCAGGAATAGTGGGTAAATATATGTTGGATATTGTGTGCCGTTCTTCAAAAGAATCATCAATAAATTTAAGTCTCTCGTCGTCGTATTTAGATACTAAAGCAGGACTACCAGTTTTTTTCTTATTCTTGTTTTTCTTGTAATTGTCCCGTAAATTACGCCATTTAATTTTACATTCTTCGGCTGTAACAAAATATATCTGTATGAAATAACATTGGAATAGTTACAAAATGGAACAAAGTACTTGCAGGCCGCGGCACGTAAGTCTAGCGATGACAGTTAAAATTCAAAAATAAGGTGAAGTGGCAGAGAAAGAGGGCCGCGGGCGGGTGCACGCGCACGTCTGAAACTGCAGAACTAGTGCCCTCCTTCCTCCTTGACATGTAAAATCAAAATTCAGTCGGGGTTTAGTAATTTAACCAAAATATATTATTATAGTGGGCAAAGAACTATTTCCGTTTAGCTTACACAATGGTACAAAAAGAAAATTACATAAATGTCGTAACAAAATGTCAATCTAATTATAATTTGTAGAGATAATAATTGCGTGTGCGACTGTACCCATGCACAGCTATCCCCTCCGCGTTTCATTCACCGCTAGAGTTACGTGCCGCGGCCTGTACTACTACTAACCCTAACCCTAAAGTAGTAAGTCTGTATCATTTTAAAGTGTCAAGTACATTTTACAATTTTGTTTGAAGATTTCTGTCTATGCTGGTAAATGCTATCAGCTAAAAGCTTTCCAATTTCGTATTTCCGATGACTAACTACTTAGTTCGCTCAAACAAATATGTTTTAAAGTATTCCCTAAAACGGAAGAAACTTTTGGATAAACACGACCGATACAATTTTTGGTCTACAATCTTTACAGGCTCAATGAAGATGCAAACCGGGTCATTCCCCGGACTGACACCTGGCCCCGCGTCTAAGGACATGCGCCACCGTCACGACTCTCGACACAAAACACACTGTCGCTGGCCGGACACTGACTGCTCGTGACCTGACCCTCGTATAATAATCATGTGTTGCGTTTTTATTGTTATTATAGAAGTCATACTGTCGGAAGTATCGTATTCTAAAATTAAGTACCTATAATACTGGACCGCTTTGCATAGTTTCGCTAAATACAGTATAATATATAATCGTGCATGTGTAGCGTGCTCCCCCTACACATAGGCGTCTCAGTCAACGGTTATAAATACCAGCAATATTTACTTACGTGTTTTGTGTAACTGCTTCGCTATCTCCCTCCAGCTGTTTTCTTTTAATGAAAGACTTTTATGCGTCCTTTCTTTGTTGTTAAATATGGATGGGTATCTTTGTACGGCCTCTATCAAATTCTCTTCAAAGTAATCCATATTGACGGCGACGCACACCGCAGTGAGTGAATGACTCGCCGCGACTGCGTCATGCGGTGCGGTGTGCGTGCTGCTCCCCGCTCCCTCGCGCATGCCCCTCACCGCTGACGCTGACGTCGACGGAACGAAGAACCGGTCTAGCTAGCTAGAACATTCACATACAATCGTTCTTTCTACAACGCACACACCGCCGCAACGTTTTGTGTGCGGCCATTGTGCGGCATTATCTCCAGACCGAAGCCGAAGCTTCTATATTTTTATTTTTTTCAAGGATTTTATCAATTCAATGTGATGTGAATAGGATTTTTGTGTACCTCGGTTTTTTACCTTGGTAGAGCTTAAACCGATTTCTTCAAAATAACTTAGTGAATCGAAGCCTTGAAATAATTGGGGCCGTTATACAACGCTTTTTTAATCAAAAATTTTAGTCGTAAGAATTAAAAATTAAATTAATTTCACCTACTTAATTCGTTTCAAAACTATACATTCCTTCACATACCTTACATTTTTAACCTTCAACACAGTTAGCTATTTCGATATTTGGTTGTACTGAACCAAATGAGAATTTTCATTAGCCTTATTGATACATAAATCAGCATAATTTCGCTCAGGCACGTACAGTGACCGCCACTTCACCGGTACGGTCAACAATAGGTATAAGTAACAATAACAGCATGCTCGTTACGGTCCCACTTTACATGCGTGTACGCTTTTGATTTGAACCTTCTGATCGCTCAGTGTCAACAACTTGAAAGAAAGAAAGAAAGAAAATGAAATTCATTCGTCACAAATAAAATACGGAAATACATAAAAATAACATAAAAAACTAAACTTACAAGAAAACAATTATATAATATACTACAAAATGTGACGAAAAGGGGCAGACTCAGCATCTCCTGTGACCTATCGAGCAGCAATACAGCGCTGGTTTTCGGCCTGTCCCTGTACACGCACTAAACATAAACATAAAACTTTTTTTTTTGCAGGCAGCTTGTACACCATCATTAATAAATAAATAGAAATCTAAAAATACAATTGAAAATGAATTAACGAATTATAACGATACTAAAGGTATTTTATTAAGCGGCTACTATACTAAATGAGATTTTGTAAATCAAAGTAAATTTTTTTTACGTTCTTATAAACTTGACATTTGTAAAAAGATTACTTAAATTAATTAAAATAAAACTATACAGGCTGTTAAGATGAATTTGCGGAAGCCGAAAACTGGCGATAGTACTCGTCAACATGACTAACTTTTCGTGAAAATAAATGAAGAAATCGAGAATAAAAAATCAGTTGTTTCACACATTTTGGTCGGGTAGCTATGTAACTTTTCTATGGAACAGTAAAAATTGTTAGTATAGACGAGTGCTATCGCCAGTTTCCGGCTTCCGCAACTTCATCTTAACACCCAGTATAGGTACATAAGTAAAAAATATAGGAATATAGAAAAAAAAATACTTATCTACAAAATCTACATACATACATATTGCAATAAATACAACAAAGTCGATAGATGAACAAGCTCTTAAATTAATATGTGCCTAACTCCGCCCATTCGATTAGTCTTCCTAAGAAGAAGGGTAAGAAATTTAGCAAAATCATGACATTTTTTAAATAATTTCTTGTAGGTTATTTAATCACAGAGGTGTACCAGTGGGCGCGGTCGACTGTACCGATCAGTGAATCACCACACATTGCTATGGTCAGTAAGTATTGTTCTCTAATACGGTTAATTTGACTTTCTCTGTTATTGAGAAGTGAATCTATTCACAATAGCGCTTGAGTTCGTGTGGGATGGATCAATAGATATATTGTATGTACTTATAGTAACGTAGTAACTCTACATTGAACATTTTTGCGAAAGTTTAAATGAAATTTGTTATTAGACTTTTGGAGTACTCTACTAGGCCAAACTACAATTTTTATAATTTTTGTCTGTCTGTTCCGTTTTAACTCGAGAACCACGCAATGAATTTGGATGCGGTATTCTTTATTATCTTCGTTGTGAGTCTGGTCAACAATAGGCTAGAAAAACTGATTTTTCACAAGTCAACAGTTTATTTTCTTCATATTTTCATTCATAAGTATTATCTAGCGACATTTAACTACGTCTCAAATACAGCTCAAAAAGCAAAATTTGATGAAACACCATCATAATTTGTTGAGTGCATTAAATTTTGCGCAACGCTGTGGGTTTTAGAGTAAATATACCTAAATTTGTGGATATATTAATAATTTGCAATATTCCACTAAACACTCTTACCATGGTATTCAAAATGCAGACTCAAGCACCGCCCGCCCTCCCACATAAAACATGCACACAAAGCAAGCAGTACGAGCACAAAATAAAGCAATCTTAAATAACAAGCAAGAAAACTTATCGACACGTGTTTCGTCTCTAAACGAGGCATCCTCGGGATGTGTAGTCCGCCCGACTGCTCGACAGCAAATTGCGGAATATTGCAAATTATATCCACAAATTTATGATGGACTTCCGCAAAGTAACGCCTTTTTCAATTTTAAATATACCTACAGTACAATTCCCTGTTAGAGACAAACACACGCTGGCGGATCCACTCGGGCTTTTGTAGTTGTAGTAAACCGATTGATCTACTCTAATAGCCTGTTGGTTTGGACCATTATGTTGGATTAAAGTGAGCGTGTCTACTTTAAAAGCCCGAGTGTTTGGGCCAAGTACCTGGCCGAAATCAACAGGCTTTTGTAATCACGCGTGCGGGATGGCCTACCTTAATTAAAAAAATAAAGAAACTTTTATAAAATCTTTTCGGACATTACCCACGCCCATTTTCCAGAAGGGTAGGTAGAGTCTACAAATCTGCTACGATCTTAGCATATCCTTTTTCTATTGTTCCATATATATAATGGGCAGCAGTAGCTCAGTCGGAAGGTCTCTCAAGTTCGAGGCCCGCCGGTCGAGCAGGCAACAATCAGTTTGTCTGAATTTATGTGGACATACACCACATGCTGAGCGATGAAAGAAAGCGTGTACTTGTGCTAGGAGACCGAATTACTTCCATATCACGTTGGGACGTAAAAATCGTCGTTGAAAAGTGGGTGTTACGAGTGTCTGCTGTTCTAGTGGCAGTCCACACTCGGAATCAGCTCTGACACCCCCTCGCGGGGATGTATGTCGTAAAGATGTTATTGTTTGTATAGCTCTTTCTTTTATACTCGCATGACCAGTTGGACTACAGGCCAAGTCTTATACTTTAATTTACATATACTTAGTATCGTATATATCGAGCTATATACTCTAGGTTTTCCTTATAGTGCTCCTAAAAATTACAATTATTTAGCATCTTGATAACGGGTGGGTTTTTCTACAGCTGTTTACCTTATCGATACAAAACAGGAAAAACTAGTACCGGATCCTCCATCGCTACGACTACTCGTGTAAGTGACCGCCCCTGTGGTCCGGTGGTGTAAACGTGTCGACTACTGACACGGAGGTCGCGGGTTCAAATACCGTCGGGGCACGTTTGTGTTCGATCTGCGTGCTTCGGAAGGTTTCCAAATTACGACGATAGGGCTTACCAACCATCACGCTGCTGGGACGTATTAATGGTCGGTGAAACTTGGGTGTACGAGTATGGACCGTGACTTGCATTTCACAATACATCCTGGGAAAAACCTTGACGATTAAAACTTTATATTCTCTGACGATATATTATCTTTTATTTAAATGAATTTATTTTATTTTTATTTTATTTTCTTTATTTTATGAAACATAAACGGTCACAGGACAATTACATATAAAGATTAACACAAATAGACCTACAAGTTCCAATTAATACAAAAAAAATACAAAAAATTTCAAGAGCGACTTCACAAGACAAAATCGAAAACTAACTTACACAAACAATATCTTTTTGATCTCATTTTTAAAAACGTTGTAAGAAGAACTAAATAAACCAACACTAAACAGTTCTTTATTGTATATGTCTAAGGCACGACTTGTAAAATTATTACTTGTGTACTGGGTTCTGGAGACAGGCACTGAGAATAAATATTTACGTCTAGTACGACGAGCGGGAGCTCTGAATCTAATTTTTTCAAGGAGGTACGGGGAATCCACAATTCCATTCACAATTTTATAAAGGAGACAAGAATCGATCAGTTTACGGCGTGATAAAAGAGAGATGTAAAAGAAAAATGTAGGTAATTCACGGAAACCACAAGATTTGCTGATTCAAAAAATTAAAGAAAGGAAATGGTGTGTTTAATTTTTAATTTTTTGAGCGATGCATGTTTAGGAAAGGAAGCAGCATAATGTGTAGTGAAGAAGCACTTGTACATTAAGGTGTGACATCAACCCGACTAGAAAGTCATTTAGTGCTGACCCAGAATGTTTGAACTGTATCTACACTACCAGTATGTTAAGATCCGGTACATAAATATATACAATTTTCCTTAAGCATTCATAAACTATTTCTGATAAACTTGAATTTACATTTTAGAAAACCAGAATTTTGATAGCGTTGATTCGTTTCCGCATTGTCTAAGCTCCACACTGGACAAAATTGTCCCGACTAGAGACAAAGTAGAGACCAGCTGAGCAGAAGCGAAAAGCAGAGATTTTTGCTAGTGTGTAGTTGCAGCTTGATGTACTAGAGTCTAGTGCATGTAGTGACTAGACCGATCATTACGTTGTACAGTGGTCTGCAGCTCCAGCTACTGTTTGTACACATCAGCGATACGTATTGATGTACTAGAGTCTAGTGCATGTAGTGACTGGACCGATCATTACGTTGTACAGTGGTCTGCAGCTCCAGCTACTGTTTGTACACATCAGCTATACGTATTGATGTACTAGAGTCTAGTGCATGTAGTGACTAGACCGATCATTACGTTGTACAGTGGTCTGCAGCTCCAGCTACTGTTTGTACACATCAGCGATACGTATTGATGTACTAGAGTCTAGTGCATGTAGTGACTAGACCGATCATTACGTTGTACAGTGGTCTGCAGCTCCAGCTACTGTTTGTACACATCAGCGATACGTATTGATGTACTAGAGTCTAGTGCATGTAGTGACTGGACCGATCATTACGTTGTACAGTGGTCTGCAGCTCCAGCTACTGTTTGTACACATCAGCTATACGTATTGATGTACTAGAGTCTAGTGCATGTAGTGACTAGACCGATCATTACGTTGTACAGTGGTCTGCAGCTCCAGCTACTGTTTGTACACATCAGCTATACGTATTGATGTACTAGAGTCTAGTGCATGTAGTGACTAGACCGATCATTACGTTGTACAGTGGTCTGCAGCTCCAGCTACTGTTTGTACACATCAGCTATACGTATTGATGTACTAGAGTCTAGTGCATGTAGTGACTAGACCGATCATTACGTTGTACAGTGGTCTGCAGCTCCAGCTACTGTTTGTACACATCAGCTATACGTATTGATGTACTAGAGTCTAGTGCATGTAGTGACTAGACCGATCATTACGTTGTACAGTGGTCTGCAGCTCCAGCTACTGTTTGTACACATCAGCTATACGTATTGATGTACTAGAGTCTAGTGCATGTAGTGACTAGACCGATCATTACGTTGTACAGTGGTCTGCAGCTCCAGCTACTGTTTGTACACATCAGCTATACGTATTGATGTACTAGAGTCTAGTGCATGTAGTGACTAGACCGATCATTACGTTGTACAGTGGTCTGCAGCTCCAGCTACTGTTTGTACACATCAGCGATACGTATTGATGTACTAGAGTCTAGTGCATGTAGTGACTAGACCGATCATTACGTTGTACAGTGGTCTGCAGCTCCAGCTACTGTTTGTACACATCAGCGATACGTATTGATGTACTAGAGTCTAGTGCATGTAGTGACTAGACCGATCATTACGTTGTACAGTGGTCTGCAGCTCCAGCTACTGTTTGTACACATCAGCTATACGTATTGATGTACTAGAGTCTAGTGCATGTAGTGACTAGACCGATCATTACGTTGTACAGTGGTCTGCAGCTCCAGCTACTGTTTGTACACATCAGCGATACGTATTGATGTACTAGAGTCTAGTGCATGTAGTGACTAGACCGATCATTACGTTGTACAGTGGTCTGCAGCTCCAGCTACTGTTTGTACACATCAGCGATACGTATTGATGTACTAGAGTCTAGTGCATGTAGTGACTAGACCGATCATTACGTTGTACAGTGGTCTGCAGCTCCAGCTACTGTTTGTACACATCAGCGATACGTATTGATGTACTAGAGTCTAGTGCATGTAGTGACTAGACCGATCATTACGTTGTACAGTGGTCTGCAGCTCGAGCTACTGTTTGTACACATCAGCTATACGTATTGATGTACTAGAGTCTAGTGCATGTAGTGACTAGACCGATCATTACGTTGTACAGTGGTCTGCAGCTCCAGCTACTGTTTGTACACATCAGCGATACGTATTGATGTACTAGAGTCTAGTGCATGTAGTGACTAGACCGATCATTACGTTGTACAGTGGTCTGCAGCTCCAGCTACTGTTTGTACACATCAGCTATACGTATTGATGTACTAGAGTCTAGTGCATGTAGTGACTAGACCGATCATTACGTTGTACAGTGGTCTGCAGCTCCAGCTACTGTTTGTACACATCAGCGATACGTATTGATGTACTAGAGTCTAGTGCATGTAGTGACTAGACCGATCATTACGTTGTACAGTGGTCTGCAGCTCCAGCTACTGTTTGTACACATCAGCGATACGTATTGATGTACTAGAGTCTAGTGCATGTAGTGACTAGACCGATCATTACGTTGTACAGTGGTCTGCAGCTCCAGCTACTGTTTGTACACATCAGCGATACGTATTGATGTACTAGAGTCTAGTGCATGTAGTGACTAGACCGATCATTACGTTGTACAGTGGTCTGCAGCTCGAGCTACTGTTTGTACACATCAGCTATACGTATTGATGTACTAGAGTCTAGTGCATGTAGTGACTAGACCGATCATTACGTTGTACAGTGGTCTGCAGCTCCAGCTACTGTTTGTACACATCAGCTATACGTATTGATGTACTAGAGTCTAGTGCATGTAGTGACTAGACCGATCATTACGTTGTACAGTGGTCTGCAGCTCCAGCTACTGTTTGTACACATCAGCGATACGTATTGATGTACTAGAGTCTAGTGCATGTAGTGACTAGACCGATCATTACGTTGTACAGTGGTCTGCAGCTCCAGCTACTGTTTGTACACATCAGCGATACGTATTGATGTACTAGAGTCTAGTGCATGTAGTGACTAGACCGATCATTACGTTGTACAGTGGTCTGCAGCTCCAGCTACTGTTTGTACACATCAGCGATACGTATTGATGTACTAGAGTCTAGTGCATGTAGTGACTAGACCGATCATTACGTTGTACAGTGGTCTGCAGCTCGAGCTACTGTTTGTACACATCAGCTATACGTATTGATGTACTAGAGTCTAGTGCATGTAGTGACTAGACCGATCATTACGTTGTACAGTGGTCTGCAGCTCCAGCTACTGTTTGTACACATCAGCTATACGTATTGATGTACTAGAGTCTAGTGCATGTAGTGACTAGACCGATCATTACGTTGTACAGTGGTCTGCAGCTCCAGCTACTGTTTGTACACATCAGCGATACGTATTGATGTACTAGAGTCTAGTGCATGTAGTGACTAGACCGATCATTACGTTGTACAGTGGTCTGCAGCTCCAGCTACTGTTTGTACACATCAGCTATACGTATTGATGTACTAGAGTCTAGTGCATGTAGTGACTAGACCGATCATTACGTTGTACAGTGGTCTGCAGCTCGAGCTACTGTTTGTACACATCAGCTATACGTATTGATGTACTAGAGTCTAGTGCATGTAGTGACTAGACCGATCATTACGTTGTACAGTGGTCTGCAGCTCCAGCTACTGTTTGTACACATCAGCGATACGTATTGATGTACTAGAGTCTAGTGCATGTAGTGACTAGACCGATCATTACGTTGTACAGTGGTCTGCAGCTCCAGCTACTGTTTGTACACATCAGCGATACGTATTGATGTACTAGAGTCTAGTGCATGTAGTGACTAGACCGATCATTACGTTGTACAGTGGTCTGCAGCTCCAGCTACTGTTTGTACACATCAGCGATACGTATTGATGTACTAGAGTCTAGTGCATGTAGTGACTAGACCGATCATTACGTTGTACAGTGGTCTGCAGCTCCAGCTACTGTTTGTACACATCAGCGATACGTATTGATGTACTAGAGTCTAGTGCATGTAGTGACTGGACCGATCATTACGTTGTACAGTGGTCTGCAGCTCGAGCTACTGTTTGTACACATCAGCGATACGTATTGATGTACTAGAGTCTAGTGCATGTAGTGACTAGACCGATCATTACGTTGTACAGTGGTCTGCAGCTCCAGCTACTGTTTGTACACATCAGCGATACGTATTGATGTACTAGAGTCTAGTGCATGTAGTGACTAGACCGATCATTACGTTGTACAGTGGTCTGCAGCTCCAGCTACTGTTTGTACACATCAGCGATACGTATTGATGTACTAGAGTCTAGTGCATGTAGTGACTGGACCGATCATTACGTTGTACAGTGGTCTGCAGCTCGAGCTACTGTTTGTACACATCAGCGATACGTATTGATGTACTAGAGTCTAGTGCATGTAGTGACTGGACCGATCATTACGTTGTACAGTGGTCTGCAGCTCCAGCTACTGTTTGTACACATCAGCGATACGTATTGATGTACTAGAGTCTAGTGCATGTAGTGACTAGACCGATCATTACGTTGTACAGTGGTCTGCAGCTCCAGCTACTGTTTGTACACATCAGCGATACGTATTGATGTACTAGAGTCTAGTGCATGTAGTGACTAGACCGATCATTACTTTGTACAGTGGTCTGCAGCTCCAGCTACTGTTTGTACACATCAGCGATACGTATTGATGTACTAGAGTCTAGTGCATGTAGTGACTAGACCGATCATTACGTTGTACAGTGGTCTGCAGCTCCAGCTACTGTTTGTACACATCAGCGATACGTATTGATGTACTAGAGTCTAGTGCATGTAGTGACTAGACCGATCATTACGTTGTACAGTGGTCTGCAGCTCCAGCTACTGTTTGTACACATCAGCTATACGTATTGATGTACTAGAGTCTAGTGCATGTAGTGACTAGACCGATCATTACGTTGTACAGTGGTCTGCAGCTCCAGCTACTGTTTGTACACATCAGCGATACGTATTGATGTACTAGAGTCTAGTGCATGTAGTGACTAGACCGATCATTACGTTGTACAGTGGTCTGCAGCTCCAGCTACTGTTTGTACACATCAGCGATACGTATTGATGTACTAGAGTCTAGTGCATGTAGTGACTAGACCGATCATTACGTTGTACAGTGGTCTGCAGCTCCAGCTACTGTTTGTACACATCAGCTATACGTATTGATGTACTAGAGTCTAGTGCATGTAGTGACTAGACCGATCATTACGTTGTACAGTGGTCTGCAGCTCCAGCTACTGTTTGTACACATCAGCGATACGTATTGATGTACTAGAGTCTAGTGCATGTAGTGACTAGACCGATCATTACGTTGTACAGTGGTCTGCAGCTCCAGCTACTGTTTGTACACATCAGCGATACGTATTGATGTACTAGAGTCTAGTGCATGTAGTGACTAGACCGATCATTACGTTGTACAGTGGTCTGCAGCTCCAGCTACTGTTTGTACACATCAGCTATACGTATTGATGTACTAGAGTCTAGTGCATGTAGTGACTAGACCGATCATTACGTTGTACAGTGGTCTGCAGCTCCAGCTACTGTTTGTACACATCAGCTATACGTATTGATGTACTAGAGTCTAGTGCATGTAGTGACTAGACCGATCATTACGTTGTACAGTGGTCTGCAGCTCCAGCTACTGTTTGTACACATCAGCTATACGTATTGATGTACTAGAGTCTAGTGCATGTAGTGACTAGACCGATCATTACGTTGTACAGTGGTCTGCAGCTCCAGCTACTGTTTGTACACATCAGCGATACGTATTGATGTACTAGAGTCTAGTGCATGTAGTGACTAGACCGATCATTACGTTGTACAGTGGTCTGCAGCTCCAGCAGTTTGTACTCATCAGCGTTACGTATTCCGGTACCAGCAGCTAATAGTATTTGTTCGTAATTCCACGTCTGCGTTCGTGCAATCAAGGAACTCTCGGATACTGCTTGTTTTAATACCTCTTATGTAACTTGAACCGAGGTAACTTCGATATTATTAGGCGTTATTATTCTAAGATTAGATCGTATAAAGATCACCAATTTGGCTTCTTTTTGTTTAATATTTTGTTACTTGAACTTGCTACTTATGTAGGTTGTATCTCAGTTAACGTCACTCAGGGAGGCTCCTCCCATGTACCCCATTTCATTTGAAGCTTTTCATACACCTGAAGTAATAATAGTTTCCTATAGCGCCCCGTCCAACAGTTTTGGTGTAATCGTAGCGAAAGTGTTACGCAATCACTCTGTACTGGCCACAGAACACAGTACTGGCGCAGCGATGGATTCGCTCCCCACTGCGGCCCAATTATCGTAGCATATGCAGGGCTTATCAACGTCAAAGATGTCATTTTCGTAGGCGAAACTTGATATGACATTTTTAGTGACCCTGTTCAACATATATGCCATAAGGGATGTTAATAAAATAAAGCCACGGGCTAGGCACACACCTACTATTATACTTTACACACTAACATCTAAATTTATTCGTTCAGTCAGTAATTGTGGCGTAATTATGCGAAGTGTGCGACTCTAGTTTATAAAGTTCTTCGCAGCGTCGCGAAGCCAGGAGTATCTAGCGAGGCCTAAAAACGAGGCTGAGATGCAATGCGGTCAGCGTTCTGCTGACGTCGAGCATCAGCCTATGCCGAGGTGTCAGCCGCTCGAGCATTTGCCTGACGATCAGCCTGCTCAATTCTCCTCTGTTCCTCATGAACTGACGATTCTTGCTGTTTAGTTATCTTTGTAGCTCGAGCTCTTGGTGAACTCTGCGAAAGATTCGACTTGCGTTTACGAGTCATTATAAATTTAAAAAGTTATAAAAATTACAAATTTAAGTACCAAATTAGTTGAAAAGTTAATATAAGTCCTAAGCTAAAGAACTGAAGTCAAAAATATCCTACCTAAACACCTAATTTAATATGACTAACCCTAAAACAATATAATTAATCCAAGAAGTATCTATTTATATACAATCAGAAACCTATTCGAAATGTGAGTGAACCTTTATTGTTATTATCTTCATAGTTCATCAGATCACACTAGTAACTACCAACATGTTCTTTGCTCCCAAGATATTCCTAAAGCCAGGTCTACATTAAGGCTAGAGTAACTTGCGTAACTTATTATTCATCTTTTGACGTTGAACTATCTGAATACCGAGCTACTATTTTTAGTACCATCTTGCAATCGTTTACATTTGGCGAGTAATGTTCGCACAAACTACAAATAAGCGCTAAGTGGCCTTATTTATTAATATTTACCTAAATTTTGAATTTGTGAAACTTACTACAATCGAGGCGTGTGCTCGAATAACGCTGTATGGTTACATTCGCTAAAATGTAACATACAGCGTTGTTAAAGCACAAGCGTCCTATGACTTGAACCTAAAACATTTACTAAAATGTAACATACAGCGTTGTTAAAGCACAAGCGTCCTATGACTTGAACCTAAAACATTTACTAAAATGTAACATACAGCGTTGTTAAAGCACAAGCGTCCTATGACTTGAACCTAAAACATTTACTAAAATGTAACATACAGCGTTGTTAAAGCACAAGCGTCCTATGACTTGAACCTAAAACATTTACTAAAATGTAACATACAGCGTTGTTAAAGCACAAGCGTCCTATGACTTGAACCTAAAACATTTACTAAAATTAAATGCACACAAAAGTTGATTTTGGTAAATGTTTTAGGTTCAAGTGATAGAACTAGTTATAGAATTAGTTTCACAAATTCAAATTTTAGGTAAATATTAATAAATAAGGCCATTATCAGCGAAGATCGCTTATTTGTAGTTCGGGCTCGCACGGTGCTCTTAGCACAGAACACATACGTTTTTAGCCCTCGCACTCGACTTCCTACTCTACTCGTGTAAACTAGGCATAACTCCCGCGCAAGTAATATATATTTGGCATCCCCCATCAAATGCGGATCTAATTCATATTCACAGTGTACAGTAGTTTTTGCACATATCAAATAAGTAACAAAGCACTGAATGCTCATAAATCCATCGAACTCGTCAATCAGTCGACGCCTCAGGGCGCGGCGTGTCCGAAATTAGAGTGCCGACACGCAATTCGACGTCCATTGTTTGTTTGTGTTGGCTACCTTTGTCTGCCCGTACATTTTGCACATATTTATCCAAATTTGAATAAATCGTTTATCTCGCGATGGCGCGCAAATCAGGCTTGTGACAGGTGCCTTCCTGAAATGAACGACCTATCACGATTATCAAAAATTTATTAAATCCTTAATTAAAACCTTAAATGTGCATATAAGGTCAGATTGAGCACCTCATTTTGCACCAATCAGGACTGAACTCATTCATAAGTTCCCGCGGATCTTGAGATTTACAGTTTTCAAAAATACATGTCATTAGCGTCATTTAAAGATTTTTTTAGAGCTGTCTCTGCGATCGGGTAAAAGAGTAAAAATGCCATACAGCTAAGCCGACGACGGTTCGTTTTTCAACATTTGATCCCATTCTGTGACGTGCAAGTGTAACCTAGAACCATGAAAGTCTTTTCCCGACAGTTTTTTTTTATTTTTGTTTCCATTTTGGAAAAGGCAAATAGCGTTAGATCCCTTTCTGTAGTGCCGGCTTCCGATTACGGTGCCGGCGCCTGAGGTAGAGCCTAACTTTTTTTTCTTATAATGGTATAATTATTTTATATGGTTAAAAATAGAAAATTTAAAAAGTTTATAAATGTGTATAGTACACTGTGGCGCATAAAACTATCTTATTGTTGTTTAAATACTTTAAAAATTTGTTTGAATTGAGAAAGAAATACAGTGGTAGTGTAAAGATAGATAATTTGAAAGAAGGAGCAGATTTGGTCATAGAAAACTCGCTTTCAGCTAAAGCAAAACAAAAGTATAACCGAGTTTATGTGTTATTTACATTAAATTATTTGTTCTTTTGAAAACGCATTTTTTTTATTGAGAAAAGCACTATATATGCCTCGGCGGAAACGGGTAATGCCTGTCAGCCATTACCTTTCTTTCCACCGTCCAGATATAATGTACTATTTTAACTGTATAGTCATGGAAAGTAGAACAGTAACTTAGCCATGTTCTAAAACCGAAAACAATGTATTTTTGACAGTCAACATATAGTATAACATACTAGGTATGTAATTGTGAAAGCGTATCGCCGTGACGCCCCACTGCTAAGGTCGAGTTCCAATACCTCATCGGAAAGTTGAAATTCGAGAAAGCCGTTCTAGAACATTTAGAGAGAAAAGGAAACAATTCTAAACCCAGATAGAAATTAAAAATTTCCATACATACTCGTACATATACTCACGCCTGCATTCCAGAAGGGTAGGCAAAGACTACAGATTTCCATTTTCTACGATCCTGACACACCTCTTTCGCCTTTTCCACATCCATCAAGTTAGTCATACAAGCTCTTCTATTCCGGGTACTTTTGACATTGCGCTTCTTCAGTATGTCACCAATTTGCCGTGCGTGCGTGCTGTCCGAAATAGAATCACATCGCTAAAATCGATTACGAATGAATGAGGTGAATGGCAAATAAGCCTAGAGTCAAGCGTGAGTTTCATTAATTCGTATGGCTTTTGTGACTCATACGGCGGAGGTGAGGCGACGTGAGTGTTGAACGGAATGGAATGTCAAAAATTATTTTCGTTCCATCATTTCAGACAAAATTGTGGAAAATTTCTTGTGTTCCTCTTCAAAAGTTAAAAAATAAATGTTGGAATGGAAGAATATATATGTGTGAATGTGTTTGTGGAGTTGATAAATAAACATATAATAAGTCATCGCGGCTGCGATGCAAAGTTGTTAGTACAACAAAAACACTCGAATTTTTGTTTCTGTTAAAATGAACTATATTACTTATGCTTAGAGGCTATTTTGGAATAAACTAAATTTATGAGGTATATTTTTAACGCGGTCCGAATCATGACGCTGGCTTTCACATCGTTTGCTAGGTCACAGATTACGGACCAGTCATCGCTCCCTCGTGGCTTTTAGCGACGTAATTCTATTTCGGACCGCAGCGCAGGGTTTGGTCAGCATAGCATATGTCCTTCTATACTTTCATTCATCCTCTCTACATGTCCAAACCACCAAAGCATTCCTTTTTCTAATCTAGTCTCTACATTTTCTTTAATAAGTGACAATTTTACATCTGTCAATAGAAGTTTTTGTTTGTTTCTGTTTTTGTACTGCGAGTGAGCAAGATGGCACAACATAAATAACTGACGTAATTGTACTCCGGCGCACTCTGGCAGATATATGGTGCGCAGTCAAAAGTCATTTCAACAACTGCCAAAGATTAGAGTTCACACAATGAACTACGTCAGTAATAAGTTTTAGGTAATGGATAATTTATCTCTTTTTATTGAAATTTTATGAACTTTCTAACAGTTTTATTTTACGGTACTATTTTTGTCTAACCACTGCATACATCCGGCCACAGTGTGCGACGTTCCTAAACTCCTACCTCTCTCTGTCTTTGTCTTATCTCTTTTAGATGGACGAGATAAAAATGGCATGTATTGGAACATAATAACCTACGAGTAAGTAGTTAGTTAGTGACGCGACGACACAACTGTGTTCTGTGGACGACACAACTGGATGGAACAGAGCAGGGCTGTGAAAGTGGGCCTCGGATCTAGGCCACTAGATAACTAGACGTTTTTCTTTGTACTTTTTTGCATTTCTAAGGTTCCGTACCCAAATGATGCCCACCAGGACCGGTCGGTCACAAGGATCTACAGCTTTAGAAATAGTCAGTTCAAATTTCATCTATATTTTTCATATTTGCTGGCCATTAGTTCGAGGGTTTTGTAGGTCAGCGGTGCAAAGGTAAGATATCCTTATCGACTCGTCATGTTCTCTTAATGTAATCTTAAATAATTCAAAATTACCAACAATGTAAAAATTGAGTACTGATAAGTAGGATGATAGTGAAACATAAAGTAATACAGTTTTATTTATATTTTGTATAAATGTTCGACACTAAACTCATGCACGCACACAGCTCATTATTTCCGTTGTACGGACAAAACTGTACAACAGCATACAATATAAATACAATATATAATAATATATAATACATACAATATAAAACCACAGTAAGATTAGTTAGAAGTAGAGTAACTAGCTAGTATATAGGTATATTCAACTACTTTACCACATGCGTTATCCACTCTATTCTCCAAGCTACTATCTATATTATTTAGTACTATTTTGTAACTGTTAACAATAAGCTAGTAATGTTTTTATCCTGATACTCTACCAGTTACTCTACCCGTGTGCTTAAACCAGGTTTATATTAAGGCTAGTTAGTAGCAAAGTAACTTGCGTAACTATTGGGTGCAAACCTATGTAATTGCCGAAATTTTCTTTGACTTTTAACCATCTACATACTCAACTCAGATAAAATTTCAAATACTATCTTGCAATCGTTTACATTTAGCTAGTAATGTAATTGTACTTTTTATCCCTCGCACTCTTACTCGACTTCCTACTCTACCCGTGTACGCTAGGCATTAATGTGACCCTACTAACGATCTTATTGAATTAATAAATAATCCATATTTGAAATGAAGCAATCATTGAGTTTTACGCCTGGTTAGTTTTAAGTAGCTAAGTCGCACCACTTAGTGTTACTTTACAAGCAGGCGCTTTTATTGTCCTTGTTTGTTATGGTTTCGTTTTCAACGTTATTTGTTTCAGCTCTATCATACAAACGGTAATTAATACATGATTCTAGTCAGATTGTAGAACATACTCTAATGAAAAACGAAAATTTATTAAAATTAGGGTTCCCTACTCTAGAGGGTGCAGAATTGTTTGTCAGGTGATTTCCGTATTGTGTAGGTTCGGAGTCTTTTTGTGCGAGTCCGACTCACACTTGGCCAAATTATTGTTGTTATTTACTTTCTACACTATGTATCATGAATGCATCATTGTCCAGTTCAGTCTGCAAATGATTGCTCATGTAAGAAAGCGTGATGTTGCATACTCAATGTAAGGTTGCATAGTATAGACGCCGTCGTTGCGTCAAGGCATTGGTCGGGGGTGGGTGTCGATTCGGTCATCGAGTAACGCGTTATTTCGGCATTTGACCGGCGCGGGCGCATTACGCGATAGTTGCGACAACAATTACTTAACTCGAGTCATGCGGTCCGTGCTGCTGCTCCATTTAGTTTATCGGTGTTACTGACACGTTTCATCATTGAAATTTGCGATTTAGTAAATTAATTAATTATTTTTTCTTACTAACGCGTTGTCTATAAACCACGTGGTATTCTGGGGGAGAGGAGTTGAGTAAAAAGTTACGTAGGCGTAAGGGGGAGAGGGGGTCAGAGCTTGAGCTACGTAGTTCTTAATATTTATCATATGTCCAAGATAAATGTGTCTATCTACTAATAATAAATAAGTAAACAAGTCGTGTTTGTACGTTGAATGTTGAATGTCTGTGAAATTTTAAATGAAATGGGTTATTTTATTAGAGTATTGAACTGAGGCCAAAACTAAATTTTTAAAATTTTTGTCTGTTCTGTTTTAACTCTAGAACTAGAACCGATCAACGAAATTGGATGCAGTTTTGTTCATTATCATCGTAGTGACCTTGGTCAACATAATATGCTGTGAGGGCTGTTGATAAAATAACTGCCAAGCTGAATACTGACGATATCTGAAAAACTGAGCTAGACAATAATAAGATCAAGTCAAAGATTTCCGAAGTTAGCTGACTCCCAATCTACAGGCTCGGTCGGTAAGCTATAAGCCTCAGTTGATCCCGCATTATGTATATCATCACAAAGCTGGCTAAAAAATCTTTCAAAAGGCACGTCGATAAACTTGAAGTAATGTGGCACTTGTGCTCGTTATGTCATATAACGAGTTACACTCGTTACGGGCGGGTGGTAAATGGCAGTTTACTTGCATTGAGAATATGCAGCTTTTACTATGATGATGAGATAATGACTCTTATTATCGTCGGATTAGATTCACTTCGATGTGCTGCTGGTTGTCGCGGTGGGATTTTATGGAGTACGCGCGTTACTTGGTCTGTTGAACTTTGAGTGTAGAATGTAGATGAGGATTGCATTTCAGGAGTTTCAAATGGAGTTGTGGAGTCATGAAATTGCTGATTGTAGCAATAAGTAATTGCGCACGACTTATGGCAAGGCACGTAGCCTCGCCAGTTCTCTTCCCGACTTTGTGTAGTATCAACGTGTTTTCTGGTGTGGTTTTAGCCACTAGAATATATCGGACTATTAACAGCTAACCTGTGTTTCACTCAGTTAACACCCCAACCTGCCAAAGTGGTGACCCCGAACGTCGATTTCTGGACAGTGCGTTTTATGGCTGTTGGGGTATCATGTTCGTGAACTGAACAGACAGGACAGCGGGAAGAGAACTCCCCGTCGAGTAGAGTCGTGGCTCGGCGGGAATTACAACGACTTACGTTGTGGTCGGCGAGTATCCAAGAGGCGGAGGCAGAAAAATTTACAAAAACGCCGGCAAGATGACAACCCGGAAGATACAGCCCGGAGGAGAGACATTATCGAAGGACAACAGCAGGAAGTCAGCATTAGCCCGGAGGAAACCCGGAGGTCAGCAGTAGCCCAGATAACAACATAGCCTAGAGGACAGCATACCGAAGAAAAAATCGGAACGTGAAGGTGCGGACGTGTTGCAAGTGATGACTTCGACACCGTTACCAGAGAAGTAAGAGAATTCAGGAACGTAGCTACAAAAGAAGAAAATCGAGGAATATTTTGAGAAGCTTTCTGAGCCATGAAGGTATTTAGCGAATTTTTATTAGCAACATACGACATGTGCAAAGAAACAAGATCCCGATATACATTACAGAGAAACCAGGATGTGTATATGAACACACACATACGAAAGTGCTGACAACGTGTGACAATTCTTGTGACGACCGGATACAGTACAATTCCATGCAGTGATATCGTGTTACGAAGCAACTATTTAGATATTTTATGAACCTTTGTATTTTATGTACCTATTTCAGATTTTTTAGTTTTATTATGTTGTGTTATTGTTTTCAAAAATGGTTTATTTTGACGACTATACAGTCGGGTTTTGCAGAAAACGCTACCTTACTCACGTCGTATCAGAATAGTTAGATTTGTAGATTTTCTAGAGCAATGATTTAAGTACATAAAGAGTATTATTTTTAGTTTTGCATGCAGTACATATTGTGACGTTCAGTGATAAAGATTCAGTTTTTTGTAAAAATCGTGTAAATATTTTGTGGTTAAAATTCCGAAAAATGGGTAAACCGCAAAGTAAAAACGAACAAGTTGTCATAGCACAGAATGGTGCAAACGAGTCAAGTAATTTGAAATTAGAAGAAAAAATGGAAATTTATGGAATTGTGATAGTAATAACAGTTATCATATTGTGTTTTTTTATCAGTGTACGTATTATATACAAAGTGTAGTAATCATATGCGAAAGTGGTTAAGAAAAGAATTAAGAGCGTCAACTTTGGAGAGTGCTCCACAGGCATTCCAAAATACGATGCAGCAACATGTATAGGACGAATGACGTCAGCAGGCAAATTGAAACATAAAATAGAAAGTTTACGAAACAGTGACCATTGTGTTATTTTTGTGTAAGGTACAAAGTAGTGATCATACTAGAAAGTAGTTTTAAAGAATAGCTAAAGGTATTAGATTTGGGGAATGCGGATTAAGCAACTCAGATCTCAATGCAATAGCATGTGTAACGTAGAAATTATAAAATGAAATGTTAGGGTTCCGTGAGTTTATAATTCGAATATGAACCCGCGAGCTAAATGAAACTATAGATACGGGCAAGCCATATGTTAACCTGAACACTTTTCAAGTTGTTCCGAGCTCTCGGTGAATCGTAAAATGGCCTAGAGAGTATTTTTGCAAACTATCAAGTTATTTTTTTTTCTTTCCGCATTAAAAGGATCCTAGAGAGATTTCCGAAACTTGGATATTTTTTCTTTCTCTTCTTGTAGATTGTAATTTTTTAGTGTTTTGTTATTGTTTTCAAGTGATGTATAATGTCGATATACACTCAGGTTAAGCAGGAAACGCTATCTGAATGACATCGAATTAGAGCAAATAAGCAAAGACGAATAAACAGGGTTCCGTAATAGAATGCAAATGTAGACCCTTGATGCAATGCGAAATTTATTTTTTATTTTTTGAATTTTATTGAATTTCTTGTGTATTATTTTAGGAAGATTATTGTGTATTGAAATGTCATTTATGTTTGTAATTTGTGTAACTATAAAGCATGTAAGTTAAAAAGTCATGAATTTTCGCTTACATGACGTAAAGATATACTATTGGTATACTAGATATTTTTCTAGCTTTTGGATTGATCACCAAAAAGTTATTAAATGTTTAGGATTCGGATAGATGTCAGGAAATGTATTTTTTGTGTTATGTAACAGTTTTGTATTTGTATTTTTCCTCTATAAATTGTTTAAAGTTTTTTATAATAGCATTTTTTTTTTCACATTATTATACTGTGTAAAGTCCAGTTATGAATTGTGTAGTTGAACAAATTGAAAATTTTCCATTATAGCACTATTTTTGATATTATAACACCGTTATTATGTTATTTTACTGTTTCGATATTCAATTGTTATCTGTTAATTTGGTATTCAATTTCAGAGTAATTTCTACAGAAGTTAGTGTTAAAGAGTTTTTCAGTTTTATATTCATTTTTTTTGTATTGTTTTCTTAAAGAATCTTGTGTAATTTTACATTATAAAATAGTCTTTACATTATGGTACTGCACAATGTTGAAATTTTATTTCATTGAAATTTATTTTCATTACAGCAAGATAAGAATTGCGTCAGCCAGTAGGCAGTTTCATGTTACGAGCTTGCTTTGTGTTTACAATTGTTTAAATGTCGAGTCAGATTATGTTATTATTGCAACAGTGTATCAGAGTACAATCAGTGTAGTATGTTTTGAAACATTTAGGTACAATCAATGAAAGATGTTTTTAGTTTGTTAAAAATTTTATTTTGAAAAATTTTTTTTTGTAGAAAGGGATGTACTGTGGAGTCATGAAATTGCTGATTGTAGCAATAAGTAATTGCGCACGACTTATGGCAAGGCACGTAGCCTCGCCAGTTCTCTTCCCGACTTTGTGTAGTATCAACGTGTTTTCTGGTGTGGTTTTAGCCACTAGAATATATCGGACTATTAACAGCTAACCTGTGTTTCACTCAGTATAACACCCCAACCTGCCAAAGAGTTATTACGATGAAGTATAGCTAGATATTTGCAAAGAATTGCCTAAATTAGAATGTTAATGATTTGTAGTGACTCTACCCCGGGTACGTATGATTTGTAATGACTACCCCAAGTACGTATGATTTGTAATGACTCTACCCCGGGTACGTATGATTTGTAATGACTCTACCCCAAGTATGTATGTTTTGTAATGACTCTACCCCAAGTACGTATGATTTGTAATGACTCTACCCCAAGTACGTATGTTTTGTAATGACTCTACCCCAAGTACGTATGTTTTGTAATGACTCTACCCCAAGTATGTATGTTTTGTAATGACTCTACCCCAAGTACGTATGATTTGTAATGACTCTACCCCAAGTACGTATGTTTTGTAATGACTCTACCCCAAGAACGTATGTTTTGTAATGACTCTACCCCAAGTATGTATGTTTTGTAATGACTCTACCCCAAGTATGTATGTTTTGTAATGACTCTACCTCAAGTACGTATGTTTTGTAATGACTCTACCCCAAGTACGTATGTTTTGTAATGACTCTACCCCAAGTACGTATGTTTTGTAATGACTCTACCCCAAGTATGTATGTTTTGTAATGACTCTACCCCAAGTACGTATGTTTTGTAATGACTCTACCCCAAGTACGTATGTTTTGTAATGACTCTACCCCAAGTATGTATGTTTTGTAATGACTCTACCCCAAGTACGTATGTTTTGTAATGACTCTACCCCAAGTATGTATGTTTTGTAATGACTCTACCCCAAGTATGTATGTTTTGTAATGACTCTACCCCAAGTACGTATGTTTTGTAATGACTCTACCCCAAGTACGTATGTTTTGTAATGACTCTACCCCAAGTATGTATGTTTTGTAATGACTCTACCCCAAGTACGTATGATTTGTAATGACTCTACCCCAAGTACGTATGTTTTGTAATGACTCTACCCCAAGAACGTATGTTTTGTAATGACTCTACCCCAAGTATGTATGTTTTGTAATGACTCTACCCCAAGTATGTATGTTTTGTAATGACTCTACCTCAAGTACGTATGTTTTGTAATGACTCTACCCCAAGTACGTATGTTTTGTAATGACTCTACCCCAAGTACGTATGTTTTGTAATGACTCTACCCCAAGTATGTATGTTTTGTAATGACTCTACCCCAAGTACGTATGTTTTGTAATGACTCTACCCCAAGTACGTATGTTTTGTAATGACTCTACCCCAAGTATGTATGTTTTGTAATGACTCTACCCCAAGTACGTATGTTTTGTAATGACTCTACCCCAAGTATGTATGTTTTGTAATGACTCTACCCCAAGTATGTATGTTTTGTAATGACTCTACCCCAAGTACGTATGTTTTGTAATGACTCTACCCCAAGTACGTATGTTTTGTAATGACTCTACCCCAAGTATGTATGTTTTGTAATGACTCTACCCCAAGTATGTATGTTTTGTAATGACTCTACCCCAAGTACGTATGTTTTGTAATGACTCTACCCCAAGTACGTATGTTTTGTAATGACTCTACCCCAAGTACGTATGTTTTGTAATGACTCTACCCCAAGTACGTATGTTTTGTAATGACTCTACCCCGGGTACGTAATGAGTTATGGGTGAGACCTCAGAGACATGAGACCATTGTTATTTTGATACTTCCAGTAGTTTCAGTAGTACGAGGATCTGCAGCCAGTACACACATACCCACACACACACATGAACAATTTCAAGTAGGGCTAAATAAAATAGTAAAGGTTCTGTTTTATTACGAATTTCTTACGCCCACGGAGAAAATGTATAAAGAAACAACATTGATGAACATAAAACATATTTACACTTAAAACTTGTTATCTTTTAAATAAAACTGTAAAAAAATCTACCCACTCGAAAATAATAATCAATAAAAAATTACACAAATACAAGAAGTGGCAATAACTTGAAAACAATGTACACAGGATGTTAAGATGATAACCTTTTTCCATAAAACGAGGTGTTCTAACAACTTTTACTATGTGGCGAACCTAAAATCACACAGGATGTTAAGATGATAACCTTTTTCCATAAAACGAGGTGTTCTACCTATTAATATGAACAACTTTTACTATGTGGCCAACCTAAAATCGCAAAAAATAAATCATCTGTTTGATATATTTAGGTCGAGTAGGTATTAGGTCCTTACATATGAAATCGGCGTTTTGTCAAACTGGCCACTTTGATATCAAAGGTCCTTACATATGAAATCGGCGTTTTGTTAAACTGGCCACGTTGATATCAAATATGGCGGTTTCACCTAATATTTCATTTTTCTATGAAACCGCAGATTTTTTTTTAACGGATTCAGTGTTGGCTCCACAGTAAAAGTTGTTCATATTCACGGGCAGAACAACCTGTTTGAAGGAAAAAGGCTATTAAATTAACACTCAGTATATCACCGTAAACTAAATGGAGTTCAACTTTACAATAAATACCAAAAAACGCTAAAGAATCAAAATGAAAACCGAATGCAAAGCGGTTTAAAAAGTATGTAGTAAAACGTGTCACTATTTGTGTATAAATGTGTAAGATTATAATATTATTTACATGAGTAGATAAGAGTCTCGTTATAAGAGAACATTGTAACCATTGTTTTTTATGATAAAATAAACCTCATAAACCACAGTTGTTTGGTTATAAAAATAATGTTAACAGCCTACCCGGAAGCGTTTCTAAGTCGGCGCTTAGTTTATGGAACCTGTAGCCGCTGGCTACAGGAAATGCAGAGCTGATGGAATTTGAATGGGAGAGTAGACAGGATAAGAAAAAGATTGTGGGTAAACTGACTGACCTTTGATGATGTCTGTGGACGGGCCAACGGGAGATGCGGTGACGTGCTGAGCCTTCTTGTTGGCTAGTTGAGCTGGCGTCTGTGCAGGGATGTATTGAATGTCCTGGTTTGAGTGATGTACACAGCACTTGTATTAACACTACACTTTAGGTACGCGATATTGTTTGTGCTGACGCGAATGTCTATTGTTTAGAGCTGTCGGCTGCGCGGGCGCGCGCGCGTGCGCCTAGAGAGGCTCGTCGATCCGAACAGACCGAGCGAGCGGCGGTCAGCGCAGGACTCGATTCCGTCGCGAGTCACCCTTTCTGCGCATGCGCTGACGTCACGCTTTTTAGCGTGAACATCCTGGGGGGGCCGGGGCTGCGGCTCCATGGGCTGTGTCCAGATCCACAACTTGGATCACTCCATCCTTGCCAGGCATTGTGCGGAGAATTCTCCCCAACTTCCATTGGAGCGGAGGCAGGTCATCCTCTTTGATGAGGACCAGTTCACCCACTTGAGGAGGGGAAGAAGGGGAGAGCTATTTGGAGCGGGTTTGCAGGGTATGGAGGTAGGATCTGGACCAGAGAGTCAAAAAACGCTGAGAGAGCGCTTGAATGAGTTGAAACCGTTTAAGAGCAGATATGGGTCTGTCGTCAAAAGACTGCTCAGGTAGAGCGGTGAGCGGACGACCAATAATGAAATGTCCGGCCGTGAGAGGTTCAAAGTCCGTAGGGTCGGATGAAATCGGGCAGAGGGTTCTTGAGTTGAGTATTATTTCGTGCAGAGCGCCGAACCAAGTTATGTGCTGATTCGCGAGCTTGTGAGTGATTGCATCATAGTTTGTGCCGCAGTCTGAGCGAATGAGAACTGGAGTACCGCGACGTGAGATAAAACCTAACAGGGCTCGTGCTGAGTGAAATTGACCATGTACGTCTGCTATTATTGGTGTGTTAGTGACGTTCACTACACGTTGTGCGGAGTTACAAGAATTCTCTGTTGGAGTTGAAGTCATTGAGTGAAAATGAACTGAGTGTGTATGTGATGAGTGTGTGTGTGATGAATGTGCTGAGTGCGCTGAGTGCTGGTTTCATTGAGTGAAAATGAGCTGAATGTGTATGTGCTGATTGAATGTGTGAGTGAAAATGAGCTGAGTGTGTATGTGCTGATTGAATGTGTGATGAGTGTGACTATATGTGAAAATGAGTTATTAAAACTTGAGCGCTACCAACTCCAACGTGCGGATAGCTTGTAACTTGCGCGGGCCGAAATAACAAGGGCTATGTTCAAACGGAACACGGAAAATAAACACGATAGAGAGAAAAAAAATAAAAAATTTTTTTTTTTTAAACAACCTGTATATGAGCTGATACACCAACTTGGAACACCCTATATGTGTACCATAAACAATAAAAGCAGAGATGAGATGAAAAAACAAAAAAAAAAAAAAAAATTTACTATAAAAAGCAGACAATATCAGGATAAAACTGTTCGGCAATATATTACTGCAACACAAGATTACCGTGATTACAAGATTACAATCGACAAGGCTTGTTCACTCTTATGTTATTATGCTACTTCCCGCTTACACGAAGCTAAATGCTATTCTATTTATATAATAAAATACCTAGCCGAAATCGGATCTAAATGAGCGGACAAACTAATGATGAAATCACGCTTTAGTAATATACGTAATACGTATGTATATGCACGAAATAAAGCGAATTTATACTCTCACAAAAAATATCTCGCAAGATACGAGAACTATCTTTGACAGTGGGTAGATTTGCACCTCTTCGCGCGATAGAAAACAAAGTGAAGTGTAGGTACTCAAAACGTTGTAACACGATATGAAACTAAAATGTGAACTATGTATTTACGAGCAAAGTTGAATCACTTCGAGAACATTTGAAAAGATTGGGTCGGGAATTACATGTAAAAAATGTTGAGCAAAATGCTGACTTTGAGTTTAATTAATTTTACGTATGGGGTTTATAAGGGCTGATAATTAATCCCTGGAAGTGACGGGGGGGGTTTAATAAAGAAATATAGTGGACTGTAATAAACAATTGGGCCGAATGGATATAATTATATTATCTGAGCTGAACAATAATTACAACCGTGATGAAAATGAGTTATTCTGTAAAGGGGCGTGGGGGGGTCGGTTCTAACCGATAAATGGAATGTTCCAGGCGGCGGTTCTAATTATCTACCCGCGATAGGTATTCGAAACCACAAAATATTTTTTGCCGGGAAAGGGGGCAAAATATGTAACCGGGTGAAAATGGACTGTAGTAACTCGACGAGGGCTGGTTCAGTAGCGGTTTGAAGGGCCAAAATTGTGAAAATGGACTGTAAGGACCAGAATTCGATCCGGCTCGAAGGACCAAAAATGTAGCCGCTGGCTACAGGAAATGCAGAGCTGATGGAATTTGAATGGGAGAGTAGACAGGATAAGAAAAAGATTGTGGGTAAACTGACTGACCTTTGATGATGTCTGTGGACGGGCCAACGGGAGATGCGGTGACGTGCTGAGCCTTCTTGTTGGCTAGTTGAGCTGGCGTCTGTGCAGGGATGTATTGAATGTCCTGGTTTGAGTGATGTACACAGCACTTGTATTAACACTACACTTTAGGTACGCGATATTGTTTGTGCTGACGCGAATGTCTATTGTTTAGAGCTGTCGGCTGCGCGGGCGCGCGCGCGTGCGCCTAGAGAGGCTCGTCGATCCGAACAGACCGAGCGAGCGGCGGTCAGCGCAGGACTCGATTCCGTCGCGAGTCACCCTTTCTGCGCATGCGCTGACGTCACGCTTTTTAGCGTGAACAGAACCATTTTGATAAATAACTTAGATTGTCTAGTTGCGGTGAATTGTTTTGTGACGGATTCGCATTTATATTCTCGTGAAACTTGTAAACAGATTTAGATGAGCAATATTATATTGTTAATTAAAATTTTAGATGTAGTTTGGATCGTGACAAAGCTATACAAAATTGCATTATTTTCCAGGTAATTCTTGTTTATGTTTATTCTTATTGCACACAGAAAACTTAATTCTAAATTATATAATAAAAGTTATGTACAATGGCGTGCTTATCTCAATAATGAGATTTCTTTTAGCAAACCAAGGGTGATAAGGATATTTGAAATAAATAAGATATTCATATTCATTCATTCTTCTTCTTCTTCTAAATTCTTTATTGCACAGTTTAATGTACAACAGGTGGACTTAATGCTAGAAGCATTTTCTCCCAGTCAACCCGACAGAAAGTACAAGAAAGTTACAGAGGCAGGTGTGCAAAAAGGCTTTACATTTTTAGATTTTTAAACAACAAATAAAACGTAAAAAATACATTTCTGTTATTCGTACTTTTGTGGAAAACTAAGGCAACACAGGAAACTGTTATGGAACAAGGAAAAGAAAAATACATTGAAATCTCTAGTAAAAATGGAATGAAACTGCTCTTTCCCTAAAAATGTGGAGATTTGAAGGAAACTTCGTGTTTTTTTTTTCCATCGAGCCAATTTTGTCACTCGTTTTTCGGGCACCGTAATTCGCTATCTGGTATACTTAAATCTTATTTCATTATATAAATAAATTAAAGAAACTTGTATTTGTAGTTTTAAACCGTCCTAAGAGCGGTTGAAACGAAACACGTCAAAACTTCAACTTAGTGTCTCAATCACTTCACCTCCAAGATACGGGACAGCCTCAGATCAGAAACATGAAGGTACCGTGATGTAAGAACTAGTTCATGGGGTCTAGATGGTGCTGTACACTAGATGGTTATTGTTGTCATTCGAAGTCACTGACCACTGCACAGAGGGCTGTCAAATCATTTTGTGTCTGCTTGATTTGCGCTTTCTGGCGCTGCGCTGTGGGCAGCTACAAAGTTCCATGTAACTAAGATTAACGATTTGCGCAAGTTGACGACGGTGATGTGATGTTAACCTAAATGCGATAATCTCGGATTAGAACAGACGCTTTTTGCAACGCCAACAATGGTTCCTGGGAACTTCAGCGGTGGCGCTTCAAATCGGCACAGTTTATCATTTGTAGCGGACAGCCAGTCATGCATGGAGGTCATTTTTTAAAGTGCATTCCTTCCGACCACGAAGCAAGTAAGAAATTGCTCCGTGCTTCCGAAGATGTGACAAATAGAATTAAATGTCATTTAGCATATTATCGCCTTCAGTTTAAGCTCCTTTTGTAAGTTATTTTGACTGATATCACGCCGCAATAAGAACTGGCACCAGGTAGCCTGTCATGCTGGTGTCCGTAGGGTGTTGGTGATTGTGGTGTTCGTGTTATTGACGTGACAAGCAACAGGTAGCCTGTCATGCTGGTGTCCGTAGGGTGTTGGTGATTGTGGTGTTCGTGTTATTGACGTGACAAGCAACAGGTAGCCTGTCATACTGGTGTCCGTAGGGTGTTGGTGATTGTGGTGTTCGTGTTATTGACGTGACAAGCAACAGGTAGCCTGTCATGCTGGTGTCCGTAGGGTGTTGGTGATTGTGGTGTTCGTGTTATTGACGTGACAAGCAACAGGTAGCCTGTCATGCTGGTGTCCGTAGGGTGTTGGTGATTGTGGTGTTCGTGTTATTGACGTGACAAGCAACAGGTAGCCTGTCATGCTGGTGTCCGTAGGGTGTTGGTGATTGTGGTGTTCGTGTTATTGACGTGACAAGCAACAGGTAGCCTGTCATGCTGGTGTCCGTAGGGTGTTGGTGATTGTGGTGTTCGTGTTATTGACGTGACAAGCAACAAGTAGCCTGTCATGCTGGTGTCCGTAGGGTGTTGGTGATTGTGGTGTTCGTGTCATTGACGTGACAAGCCGCAAGTCATTTGTCGCAGACCAGTTGTTAGCATCCATCTGATATGCTAATTATTTGCTATGAAAACGGTAAATCGTTTCACGTTATTACGAGCAAATACTGCAATTATCTATCACGTAACAGGAAAACGTAAAAATGTGTTACACTTCGAGGAGTCGTACCGACACTTGCGCGAATTTTGTTTAACGTGTCTAGTTCTCCTTCCTCAGTTCTTGAAAGTCTTAAAGTTTTTTTTTAAAACCAATATGTGCCGTTCTTCTACACAAAAGAAAACGTTTATTTCTCAACTAGAGAGTATTATTATGATTAGTCACGTGTCGAACATTTAAAAGATAAGATTTTCAATAAGTTACGTGCCTTCGGGCTAGAACGAAGAGGTCGATTCAATGAGGTTATATTGGTTTGATCCGACACAAATGTCAGTAAACGTTGCGTGAACTGTTGATACTTTAAACGTAAGAAAGATAAACCAACATAAACATAATACGTAATCTGCTCTTAGATAATGTCAATTGTCCCCACTGGAGCGAATCGTCGCGTTGCCAGAACAGCTTTCCGAGGTTGTGTAACACCGAGTGTAGACAGTGAAAGAGGGCGGCGCGGCAATCGGAGGTTCCACCACCACACGCAGCAGCGTTGCAACAGCGTTGCGAGCGGCCGTTAGCCAGTCAACGCAGAAACACGCAGCCGTAAGCCGCATCCACGCCGCCGCACGCCACGCGACCCGCGGACCGCACCGCTCGTCTACTCGTTAGTTGTTGTGAAACTGTGATAACGGGACCACACCCGAGCTAGTGATATTGTGCCCCACATCATACTCCTCTTGCTGTTACAACTCACCACGGAGCGCAATGACCATGTCGTAATTGATTTAGAAAGTATTCATGTTCGAGCAGTCGTTTATTTAAAAGAAACATAAACTGAGCAGATGCATTCGGCGAGATTTCGTTTCGTGTGGCCTTGACCTGTATAGTATATTTATTATTTAAATCAAAAATGCATGCGTATGTTCAACGTTGTATTTTATCAATATAGGTATCGGTAAAGGGTACGAGTATAATTTCAAATTGGCGAATATGTCGACATCCGACTGGAATGTTTTGAAACCACGAAATAAACCGTAACACTTTACGAGTGTTCGGTTTTGCTGACTATTGCGATATACTCGCACAATGTTGTTGTCCTTCTACTTTAACATATCTGACCATATTGTGATGGAAACTTTCAATGAAGATTGCTCCTTAACTCCTCGAGGCTACGTGCCAGTTAAGGGCAGGCCACGACTCACTGTCCTACAATACACAATAATGATTTGTTTCTCTTTTTCCAATACTTTTCTTGCCGCAGACTCTTTATCTATTTAGAGTATTTCGTAAACCCAATCTTTATCGAAAAGTATAGGCAAGTTAAGCGCAGAGTCGGTCCCATGTATGTCTATGACTCGTTTCATTTGCTCTACTATTTGCACAAATAGTTTACTCAGGTCTGTTTACATTGAACGTCACCTCATCACCCGCACTGAATGGTCGCGCACCTTGTTCCTCGTCGTCGACATCAACATATTGTCCTCTTTACCAACTACCGGAAGTAACATCCGATGCTAACGTAGATGCAATTTTAAGTGACTACGCTGTTGCGCCATCGGGCTTGAAATTAGTCTTTCCTGTTTCTGGCACCAGTTTGGCAATTCTGCTTACAATCAAACCCATTTGTCATCGTGTTTCGAAGTAAACGCGATGTAAGTTCTCTAGAACCTTCGTACTGTATTTTAGTTAGTGCGAAGCCGTTTATCATTCGTTAGGTGATTCACTAGTAAGTAGTACGTCGACCGCCGAGAAACCACCTTCGTATGCTTAGTCAAGCGTTTCTGTACACGCAACACTGGATCCTCCTACTTATTATCAATAACATTTAAACTCTAACAGCATTAGTGGAAGATTCCAATTCGAATGACATAACACATCGTTGAAACTTGGTCAGCAGGTTACGTTAGCGGCTATTTACCTACGTACATATTTTTTAAAGAACTGCAAATGTTTTATCCTTGCAGTTGTACTAGTTTCCGTAGTATCGTACTCTACATTCGCTTCTTTAGTTTTTGTAACTTTATCTTTTATTTGATGAAATCTCCATCACTGACAACACTTCTTGGTCTGACCCAGATTTTAGATCTTTAAGGGCTTTTATGGTCGGATATATGCGTCTGTTTATTTATCAACAACCTGAAGCAAATTGTTTCAACAAGCTGATCAATGCTTACTATTTTTATTTACCTAATCTTTAGTAGTTTCGAGTCAGCTGGCGCTTAAAAATTATTGTATAATAGAATATATCAAGTATGTCAAGAATTTAACCATACTTTCTTAGTTTCCAAATTGTAGTCAAATTTCTTTTCGATTAACTTTAATCGCGAAATCCCCATTAAATCAATTTCCCACCGTTAACTTCTGCCGTGGCAAAATATGTTGCAACAACTCAGTCGACACCTTACAACAGCCATACTAAACCTTATTTTTATTGGGGCCACAGAGACGTTTTAGTTATGGTGCCGCGGGCCGCAACATACATTTATTTAGGTGTTACTAAAAAACTTAATTCAATTATTTATTTTATTAAAAAAAAGAAAAAAATCTAACTGGTTGATCTAAAAAGTGTAGCATGCATGCAGGTACAACAAACCTTGACAAAATTTGGGCACTTCTTTGTTTGATTTTATATATTTGGAGGATAATGCTCCAAAATTCAATTTTCCCTTTTTTCTTGAAGGCGCTACGAAAAAAAAATTGACACTTTAAGAACGTGCATAATATATCTACTTCAGTAAATAATGTATTATTTTGAAAAAAAAAACCTATGTTATTTTTGGATTCTTTTTCTAGGGATTTTGGATTCTGTTAAAACAGAAACGCGATTAGAGAAATTCGGCTCGATAGAAATATTTATTGAAGTAAGGTCTTTTTCGGCAATTCTCCTGGTTTGACAATTTAGAATGACATATGGACTGCAATTATATTTTATTACATGGGTTTTAACGATGTCTAGGACCTGGTTAAACGAAATTTTGATACATTTAAAGTTTAGTACAGTTTAGCAACTTTAGTACATTTTATATCAATAAAAAACCGACTTTTTGCTACTTTTCCACGAATCCGTCCCTCTTGCACTGAGGGTTTTTTCGCATATGGAGTAACAGGGACGCTAAAACTTTTACATATCGCCTTAAACAGAACGTGCCTTGAATGCCAGGTGGGCCACTTACAAAAGATTGGTGAGCCGCAGGTTGAGTATACCTGCCTTAGAACATATTCCGCTCGGTCGGCACCAATCTACCTAACATAACAACCTAAAATAATGTTGTATTTGTATTTTGTAAACAGGTTCATGGCTGCGTTTTGTAAGTCACCCACCAACTCTACATGACAGACAGTCCGATCCAATCCGGGTTTTGTCTCGATGACATAAGAGTCATTACCTCGCGAAGACTTCACAGATATATGTTTATTGGACAGCCATGTAAATCAATGATGAAAGAGACCACGTGAGTGGTACCGTACGAGTTTTGACATTTGATCGGAAAGGCCGAAAAACACCCGTCAGCAATTTTGTAACTTAAGGCGCTACGGAAAAAAAATCGACACTTTAAGGACTTGCATATCTACTTCAGTAAATAATGTATTATTTTGATAAAATAGTATATTATTTTTGGATTCTTTTTCTAGGGATCTGTTAAAACAGAAACGCGATTGGAGAAATTCGGCTCGATAGAAATATTTATTGAAATGAGGTCCTTTTCGACACCAATTCTCCATGTTTGACAATTTAGAATGACATTTAGACTGCAACTATATTTTATTAGGTGGGTTTAAACAGTATCTAGGACCAGCGGGCCTATTGTGTATCTCTAGTTGCCTTCTGGACTGGGTGTCTTTCATCAAAAACATAGATATACTATCGAATTCCGATGTCCTAAGGATATTTTCGCACTTGAAGTGACGACACAGATTGTTAATAGTTCAATACCCACTAAAGGCAATTTTGAAATTTCAGTTTTTAGTTATGTTTTTGATGATAGGCACCTCGTGCAGTTGGCAACTAAAGATACAGAATAGGGGGGCTGGTAAAACGAAATTTTGATAGCAACTTTAGTACATTTTATGTTAATAAAAAACCGACTTTTTGCTACTTTTCCACGAATCCGTCCCTCTCGCACTGAGGATTTTTTCGCATATGGAGTAACAGGGACGCTAAAACTTTTACATATCGCCTTAAGAAATGGTGGGTGTACTCCGTGTATTGCACATTTGTGTAAGAGTTTTCTATTATAAATATTTTGGGAGTAGCCATTATTTATTTATTCTTGTTTTATTAGAGCCTAAAGCAGACATTAGTTGTGTTTTCTTCTAACTGTCCTGGTGCGCTGCGTGTATTTGGAGTATTCATTGTTTGTATCTTTGTGTACGCCATTCCTTTCATGCACCCCTAATTGACAATCAATGTACCTATATACAATATTCTACTAAGATACTGAACTTTTTGGTCAGTGTTATGTTAAATCTTTAGAAAAACCAACAAGCCTGAGAAGGTGCATAATAGTAGTTTATGCTACAAGGGCGCAAAGGAATAAAGAACGAGGACGATTTAAAACACGAGCGTAGCGAGTGTTTTAAACGTAACCGAGTAATTTATTGCTCTTACGCCCGTGTATCATACTACGTTTTTCAATGCATTGTGTGAGGAAATAAAACAAATATAATTTTGTGAACTTTAAATTGTAATTAGCTCAAAAGGACTGTATCCAGAGCCGTTAAACAGTGGAAAAAAAAAGCATGACATTTATGGTACACAGGAAAGGCTGCAGGTTAGCCAACCATTGCAAACAAATAAAAAAAATAATAATAATAAAGCCCTAGGGCAAAATAATCAACTTTCTGTTCGGTTTTGATGCATAAAAAGTGGGCCTTTACGAGCACATGCATTGAAAAAATATAAATAAACATGTAAAGGTCATTGATTTATTGCCCATTGAAATTATTGGATGTTCTATGATTGCATGTTTGATTGTGTACAGTTACTCTCAAGGACCTACCTATAAAACAATCATTAAAATAACCTTTTGTATGCGTTTGTTGCTTCTGAGTCAATTGACATTTAATCGATTCACTTTAATATCCGCGTTCGTTTCCAGAATCTTGAAACCGCAAACATCGATATCCGTAATTTATGTAAAATGTATCTTGACGTCAATACGGTCGGGGTTTTCCATGACTTTAAACTTTCTCTCCGACTCGCTGGTTGTTTTGGTTCTTTTATCCACCATCTCGTTTCGTGTAGGAATATCAGTGCCCTCCTCATTATTAGCACCAGTTATTCCCATGACAGTTGTAACAGCAGGAGGTTGTGTCGTAGCTCCTCTCTAACGGTCATCGACTCCCGTAGCTCTGTGCACTATATATCTTCAACCCTGTGTCCACGTGTCACTGGATTGGTGTGTGTGTGATTGTGATGCGTGGAGCATGTCGGCCGGGTACTGGGACCTGGTGCCGACGGTGCCGCGCTGCCGGTGGATCGAGACCCTCAAGCACTGCGGCAAGACGCTGCTGAGGAGACAGAGGCGCATCCTGAGGCGCATCAAGAAGGTAAACTAGCGGTTCGAGGTACTAGGTGGTGAGCAAGAGCGCAACATGCGTTACTGCGGCACACAGTCTACGGAAAGAAAATGCTTTGTCATATTGTAAGGAAGGGCCGAAATTATATTATCCCTTTCTTACAATGTGACAAAGTGTGTTCTTTCCATCGACCCTTTATTTTATTTTCAGTATCTCTCTATGTCTCTCTATACTATTTAAGAGCTATCATTTGATGCTACATTACTCTAAGATTATTTTCAATGCATGTGCTCGTAAAGGCCCACTTTTTATGCATCAAAACCGAACAGAAAGTCGATTATTTTGCCCTAGGGCTTTATTATTATTATTTTTTTATTTATTTACAATGGTTGGCTAACCTGCAGCCTTGCCTGTGTACCATAAATGTCATACTTTTTTTTCCACTGTTTAACTGCTCTGGATACAATCCTTTTGAGCCAATCATTATTTTAAGTTCACAAAATTATATTTGTTTTATTTCCTCACACTATGCATTGAAAAACGTAGTATGATACACGAGCGTAAGAGCAATAAATTACTCGGTTACGTTTAAAACACTCGCTACGCTCGTGTTTTAAATGGTCCTCGTAATTTATTCCTTTGCGCCCTTGTAGCATAAACTACTATTTTATTCTCTCAGTTTATCTAGATATTAAAATAAAGGTAAACAAATTTGTTATTTAAAATTTAAGATAAATGTGTTAGAATGCATTTTTTCTGTCTGATTAAATATACGAGGGTGAATCCAAAAGTTCTAAGCCCGACCTACAAAGAGGTATCAAATCTTTGTAAATCTACCGTCATTTGTTAGAATGTTTTTTCGTGATTGATTGTGTGAAGTTGAAGTTCGATACTGCAAGCTATTATTTTTTTGTGATATTTTGTTTAACGCAGTCTGACGGGATTTTTCACAATGGAGAAAATTTAACACCGTGCTGTGATTAAGTACCTCAATAAAAAAGGTCTTTCACCTAAAGAGATTCATGAAGATATGGAAACAACATTAGGGGAATCTGCTCCATCGTATTCCACTGTCAAAAAGTGGGTAGCTGAATTTAAAAGCGGTCGGGAGACCATTGAAGATGACCCAAGGAGCGGAAGGCCTTCAACGTCTACCACTAAAGAAAACACTGTCAAAATTTGTGATCTCATTCTAGGAGACCGACGATTGACCATTAGTAGGATAGCTGAGATCACAGGCATCAGTTATGGCCGAGTGCAAAACATTATAACTGTAGAATTGGGGTTCCGTAAGGTTTCTGCTCGCTGGGTCCCAAGATTGCTTTCAGCTGACCAAAAACGAGTTCGATTCACAATTTCGCGTGACTGTTTGGAAATTTTTGAGGCAGATGCTGAGGATTTTAGGTCTCGTTTTGTTACCATGGATAAGAGCTGGGTTCATCACCATACTCCTGAAACAAAACAGCAATCCAAACAGTGGAAAAGATCTGGCTCACCCACGCTGAAGAAGGCCAAGTGCGTTTTGTCAGCCAACAAAGTCATGGCATCTGTTTTTTGGGATTCGAAGGGAGTTATTTTATTGGATTATTTACCTAAAGGTGAAACTATAAATTCACGCTATTATTGTAACCTATTACGAAAATTTCGCGAAGAAATAAAAGAAAAACGGCCGGAGATGTTGCGTAAGAGAGTTTTGTTTCATCAAGACAATGCACGAGTTCACACTTCGGTTGAAACGATGGCTGTGATCCATGAATGTGGTTACGAGTTGCTGCCCCACCCACCTTATTTGCCGGATTTAGCCCCCTCTGACTATCATCTCTTTCCAAATTTAAAAAACACTTGAGGGGATCTAAATATTCGACTAGAGAAGAAGTGATAGTCGCAGTTAATGACTATTTTGACGACCTTCCGGAATCATTTTTTTTCGAGGGTATAAATAAGTTGCAGGTCAGGTGGAAGAAGTGTGTTGATCTAGATGGAGACTATGTCGAAAAATAAAAAGAATTTTGAACCCACTTTTCTTTCATTTTCACGGTCGGGCTTAGAACTTTTGGATTCACCCTCGTATAATACATTGTAGTATAAACTACTAGAAACATAGTATGTAGTTCAACGGTTAATAAACCAACATTGGAATACATATTTCTTCACATCTGAAAAAGCTTAGCTTTAAAATTAAAACTTTGCACTATAATATTAAAAGGTACTTTTAGCTTTACAATTTATCTTCTTTAAAAATAATCGTTTGTACAATAATTTGAATACTTTAAAGCTTTAAAATTTCTATTCCCTAAAAATATTAGATGGTAATAGCAAAAGGAATTTCGTCCATACACATACAGCCTGTAATCTTGGGGTTTTTAATATATTTTTGAGGATGATCGGAAGGGTCTGTCCCAAGAAGCTATAAGTTATAAACTTCTTGGTCCGTTCCGTCTTTGTCGCTATCCTGTCAGTTTACCTGTTTACCCTACCTCCCCGACTCCACGCAGAAAATAGGTTGAATCTGTTCCAAAACCGAATCACTACCCCTAAAGTGTATACAAAAAGCCGTAGGCGCGGAGGGAGGGCAGCCCTCGCCCGCAAGAACAAAGTATAGGCACTCGTGCTAGCCGTAGCGGCTGGGGCTGGTCGCCAGCAAGCCGACACTGCAGAGGTGAGCATGGGTGCCTTAGTGCTAGCGGTACTCCCCGAAATTCAGTAAAAAGCTGCAATTGGTGTAAAAAGCATGAAAATCGGAACGATTGATCTTTAGGCCATTATAAATTGCACAAACTTGGTGCGCTAGTGGTGCACTTTTTAAGAAAAACTATGATTTAATATTATAGACGCTATTTTATTATTATTTTTATAAATCTTAGGGTTTGTTAGTAACAGATTTAGTTGATTAGCTTCTAAGCAGTACTTAATATAAGTGATGTTACATGACCGGGAAAAAAAAAACTATCTTAAGCTTTGAATATACATAATATTTAAAATAACTTCAAGCCAAAAAATAACTAATTATCTTACAAACTAATTGTCTTTTACAATCTAAGAACACGTCAGCAGACGGTTCGGACTCTAAGAATGCATTGAGAGCTGTCGTCATTTTACACATTGGTGAATAAGCGTGAGCGTGCGTGCGGCTGGTGGGCACGGTGAACATTAATGATTATTACAAATAACATTTATTTGATTAAGAAGGTATTGAGAAAAACTTGTACGTACTTTGACCTCCCGGTCCTTCAAAGGACACCTCAATGACAAATCGAGAACATCAAACTTTTAGCATCAAAAGCGTCAATTTAATGCAGTAATTAGCCAGTGGCGTGCACACAACTTTTTGCTGGAAAAGCAAACAATTGGTCTAGAACAACAATAAAAAAAATATGAAAAAATTTAAATATCACTTTGAAAAAAAAAGTTTGTATTGGAAATTTTCACTCTAGGGTAGACATTGTCTACCCTGGCGTCATACAATTTTTTTTTCAAAGTGATTTAAATTTTTGCATTTTTTTTTATTGTTGCTCTTGATCAATTGTTTGCTTTTCCAGCAAAAAGTTCTGTGCACGCCACTCTAATTACAGGTACTAAAGCATGATGATATAGCTAATTTTTATTTTATTTTTTATTTTATTTATTTAAGGTTACAAACAGTCTTTAACAAACAAAAGAAAAATATAAAAGAACACAAACAGACCTACAGAACCATAGTTATATAATACACAGTTATTTTAATGATACTGATACACAAAATTAAATGATACATAAAATTCGTTACAATTTATAAGTTACACATAAAAACTTTGTTGCCTTTACCTTAAAAGAGTTAATAGTTTCCAAAAATAAATCTGTATCACCGAGTTGCTCGTTATATAGTCTGGGAGAACGGGAGAAAAATCTATTATTGGCGTAATTAGTACGGTTTGTGGTGGTGTGGAATTTGAAAGATATACAACGTGAGGAGGCGCGTGGAATTTTAAATGATAAGAGTTCCAACAAATTAGAGCAGTCGATTTTGTTGTTCACAAGTTTGTAAAGGAAAACAGCGTCTATGAGTTCACGACGACTTGCTAATGTAGGTATATTGTGATGGGTGGCAGCGGAGCTGTAGTCAGTGAATAAATGACCTGTCCTATATTCTAGTGCCTTTAAGAATTTATTCTGTATTCTCTCAATGCGATCAATGTCGATGACATAGTAGGGACACCAAACAACACTGCAGAACTCAAGGATACTTCGAACAAAAGCAGAAAATAACGTTTTATATGTTTTAGCACGCTTAAAAGGTTGACAAATCCGGAGAATGAAGCCAAGGCGCTTATAGGCTTTTTTAATCACGTGATCAACATGGTTTTTAAAATCCATTTTTGCGTCCAAGATAACACCGAGGTCCCTTATATGATCGACACGCGTTAAGGTTTTACCTGTCAGCTCGTAATTATGTATAATAGTATGGCGTCGTCTAGAGTAGCTTATAGTAAAACATTTATCAACATTGAGGAATAAGGAATTAATTGCACAATAAGAGACCAGGCTATTTAAATCATGCTGAAGGTCGTTGCAGTCATCGATGGAGTCGATCACCCGAAAGATTTTCATGTCATCCGCGTAGAGCAAGTGGTCACACTTGGTAAAGACTGTTTTACTCATGTCATTTATATATAATATAAACAACAGGGGACCCAAATGAGAGCCCTGTGGGACGCCAGAATCAATTGGTAAGAATTGGGACATGAAACCCTTAAGAGCGACTGCTTGAGAACGTCTACTTACATAAGATGCGATCCATCTAAGCAGATCGCCGTGTATACCAATCTGGATGAGCTTTGTAATGAGCACATTATGACAAATTTTGTCAAAAGCTTTTGAAAAATCGGTATACACAGCATCTACCTGATGGCCATCCTCCATAGCAGACAGGACGAAGTCAGTAAAGGTAAGTAAGTTTGTTTCGACGCTGCGGCCCTTCAAAAAACCATGTTGTTTTGAAGACACATGTTGGCTAACGGAAGCGGATAATTGCTTCGTGACGATTTTTTCAAGAATTTTTCCAAATATACTTAGCTTAGAAATTGGCCTATAATCAGTCACGTTTGTTTTGTTACCTCCCTTAAAGATTGGCGTTACAAGTGCCTTCTTCCAAAGATCAGGGAAAGAGCCTTCTTTGAGGGATTTAGAGAAAATAATGGTAAGTGGGATACTGAGAGCATTGGCACATTTCCTTATGAATAATGGGTGAATTCCGTCATATCCTGCGCCTTTATGAACATCTAAATGCTCTAATTCTTTAAGGACATCATTTTCAGAGACGTTGATAAATGCGATATCTACAGAGGAATTAGCGGTGAGGTCATAATTTGGAAGATCGGTATGATTATCAGTCTTAACAAACACTGAGTGAAAGTACTGATTAAATAGGTCACATATAATTTCACCTTGATCAGAACACTTATCATTGTAAGTTACATAATCCGGTATAGCATTATGATCGGATTTTGTTTTAACAAAAGTCCAAAAGAGAGTAGGTGACTTTGCAATGTTTTCCTCCGCGTGTTTGACATAATTATCGTAATTGTCTTTTTCCATCTTCCAGCTAATGACGTGATTTCAATGAATTTACTTAGGTTTTGCATGAATACTTAATCTAACTATAGTCTAAGATTAACATACCAAAATATATACAACAATCACCCAATATCGGGGTAATATTCACACAGAACACTTTTTAGATTACTTTAGTATAAAAATATCCAATAAGGATCTTTCAAATTAGAATTTATTAAATATTAGATAATAAGGCAGGCGCCGTAGTTGCACGTTCAAAACGCAACGCTCCACAGTGATTCGTTCCATTCAAGCTAAACGCTGAAAATTATTTTATTTAATATTATTGCTTCAAATAACGTATCTAATTATAATGTAATGTTTTATGATCATTGGGGTCATTCAGGAAAGGGCAAAGAAAACATGCTCTTGTTCAAAATTACAAGAATTATTTATTAAATACATATCGTCCCATTGGTTCAACTAAATATATGTATGAAACTAGCAAACCATTACTTTATAAAAACTACTAAGTACTTTAAAAATTAATAACAAGAAGATCAAAGTTAATGACGTACAAGTGTCATATAATACTACATAATAAACTAAATACTATGAACTAAAACTTTAGTAGATTCTGACTGATTGGGTTATTAATATAATTAGCTAATCACTCAGAATCTGAGTCTGAGCAATTAGTGCTATCAGACACCAAAGCTCGGAACGGCGAATTTGGTACCGTTGTACTGAAAAAAATTAAAACAAAAATGATGGCAACTCGTCTGTCTGTCTGAACGTTACTGATTTTGAATCTACGATAAACAATGAACATTTTAAGATGCATTCTAGAAATAGTACAGTATGGTGCCATATAAATAATATCTATTAAAAATAAAATTTTGTTATGTTTTGAATATTTTTTAGACTACTTTTCAGGAATTTATTTCTAAATATTTGCTCCAAATTTTGGTATAAAATATTATATAGTTATATTGTATATACCTTCAAGATTATCACCCATTTTTTTGACAACATAAAAACACCGGTAACTACTTATAATGACCAAACTTGCGGAAAGAACAATTGTGAAAACAATGGATTGCAATTCTCTATTTCTTAATATACCCTCTTTCGGTCGTTAGTAAATATTAATGTGACGACCTCTGGCATTGTGTGATTAATTTTTGTCATCATTAGTTAATCCTTAATGAGTAGAAAATAGCTACATACCTCAAACTGGATGTGAGTTATCAGTGTCTAGATTGTATGGAACGAATCACTGTGCGTTCCGGTAAGCTGCAGTCCTGTCCACGTCGAAAACCGGTTGCGCTCCACAGTGATTTGTTCCATTGAAGCTAGACGCTTTTTTGGGTATGCAGGTTTCCTTACAATGTTTTCCTTCATCGTTCAGCAAGTGGCTGACATCATTCGTTAAGTAAGAACAAATAATATGCACATAAATTCCGAAAAACTCATTAGTGCATGACCGACCGAGGATCGAAACCTGGATCTCAAGATTGAGAGGCCAGCAGCGTTCTAACCCTGAGCTACCGCAGCTTACATATAAATTGCATATAAATTAAATGAATACATAATATTACATCTAAAATATCTATACATATAAAATGCAACGTATATCTGTCTGTGCGATCACTTATAACTTGAGAACCACTCAATGGATTTTCATGCAGTTGTTATTTTAAGATAGAGCATTTTTCTGGGAAGGTCTTAAGGTATGTATCATTAAGCTATGCCCAAAGGGAGCAGCGCATTGAGAGTTTTAGTAAAACGCGTGGAAGGTTCTCTTTAGCGTAGTCGATCGTCGCGTTTCCAAATCACCCATCGGTGATTTTTCTGGCAGACCTCTCGAGTTTCGGCTTATTTGATTGGACTGAAAGGTGAATACGGGATCTCCCCAATGGAAAACATTAGACCCTTCGAGTTTAGGCTTTTGATTAGTCTTGATTAGTACTTGTACTTTGGTAAAACATAGTAACCAGAATCTGATGATGGGACTAGAATACGGGAAGTTCTCGACGGACTGCGCCACTTTTTGCCAGTGTCAACTTGTCAAGTTAGATTCTGACATGGTTAGTTATTCAGACTTTCAGATGCCGTTTGTTCATCACGCAGGGTAAATAAAAAAATATATAAAAAATACATAGTCATATTTTAATTTTATTTGATAGGATAAATTTTGCTATGATACAGTTTTTTTTTAGTAGGATTAGATAATAAATATGACATATTAACGGGCAGGAAGGCATTCAATTAGACTGGGATAGATAGGAGGACAGTTAACATTTAGGAGACAACTGTAAAATATATGGTCCAAAGAGCCGTCTTCGAGACCGCAGTCACAGAGAGGAGAATCTCTTAATACATCCGAACAGGAGTACAAGTGTGACCAAGTCTCATTGGCGCGAACCTTTTTATTTTTGGCGGAAGCCACATGCTTTACTGACTTGCGGGTGCGCTTTCAAATAACATTGTCACGGGTTCGTCTATTCTTTTGGAAGTGCGAGATTTTGAAATTAAGGCAGTTATCCCACTGCGGTATCTATCCTACAATTATCCTACTATGCCATAGAAAATAATGTCGTGTACGGATGCGCTAAACTTATATAGATATTGATATTGTTATACTAGAACTTTATTTCCATGTAAGAAGATTGCTGATTTCCATGAAAATCTCTTCAACGCGGGCGGAGCCGCGAGCATATGCTAGTTTTTTTGTAAAAAGTTGGTGTCCTAATAGAATATATTTCTGACACCTTTCCCCTTCCTTGTACGGATTTTATTTTATTGGATTATATTTCGTGACCATATCGTAGAATTGACCATTTCATGATCTGATCGGCCATTCCATGAAATGTATTACTAACACGCTCCTCCTCGCTTCACCTATTTTTGACATTTTGTTGTGAAAGTGTATAATCGTTAATTTATTATTTCACACTGATATAGCCAATATTATGATATGGCCACGACTTACAGATTGCAGTTCAAAGACTTTCTACCCTACATAATGTTTGATTGATTGCAGTTTCTCATCTAAACGGCCTCGACACACGACAGCTTCTATACTATACTAATATTATAGTTGAAATTCCTTAGTCAGAATTTGAGTGGTTGTCTTTTTGAGTGGTGTCAAAAATGATTACATAAAGTAAAATACCCTATTATAGAAGCTTATTATCGTACATACTATTTATGAAAAGATAACAGTTACATAATTTACATCAAGAAAACAAAATAAAATGAGTATTTATCTTGCGACTTTGCACTTTTAAGCATTTTTATTATTCTTGAGTACAAAATTATAAAAATCCGTGCATTGATACGAAAAATAACTTTCACTTGTAGCTCTGTCTTAGAATCCCGTAAGTCGGTCCAGGCATTATTACAAAGTGAGAAATCATTCTCTACTGCTGTATTTGAACATGGAATAGATACAATGTAGCTTGAATTTAGAAAAGCGGGTTATTTAGCGTCCCGCACTCACCCTAACCGGGACGTCTCTTCTAGGGTCACACAAACGGGACGTGCAACCCTAGTGGTGAGCAGTGGCGTGCACAGAACTTTTTTCCGGAAAAGCAATCAGAAGGTCAAGTACGACAATAAAAAAAATATGAAAAAATTTAAATAACACTTTGAAAAAAAAAGTTTGTATGACGCCAGGGTAGGCACTGCCTAGCTGCCTACCCTAGAGTTGAGATTTTCATACAAACTTTTTTTTTTTCAAAGTGACATTTAAATTTTTTCATATTTTTTTATTGTCGTACTTGACCTTCTGATTGCTTTTCCGGAAAAAAGTTCTGTGCACGCCACTGGTGGTGAGCCCTATCGCCATACTTCGGGCACAAATGAACGAATTCCGAACCCACTTATCCTGTCTTATTTTTTTTTTGTGTAGAGACGCGTGTATTGTGAGTCATGAAGGTTACTGAAAACGGCCTCTTCACCCGTGTTTGTTTGTAAGGAACTGCGACGATCTTGAAGTTTGGACGTTATTGTGTTCGTCTCCGCGGCCTCCGATACGTATACACTCCAGAACAATTCGACTGAAATAGATAAAGTCGTCGACATTGAACCCGATTGCGACAGCGAATCTTCTGTATCAGTCATTGTTTCAGCAACCTTAACAACAATACCTCTTATGCAATGTCTAGACCTGACTCACTCCGCACCTTTGAGCTGAAGGAATCCTGACGTTGATTCCATTTAATCGAATTGTCTCGGTTGACGTCGCTCGATAAGCTCTTTACAGACAGACGACCCGCCAGGCCCTACCGTCACGCTCGTGTTTGCGACACATCTGCCACGAAACACGAGCGTTGAATTTATCTGCAGTGTCTCGCTCGGGTCAGTCGTTCGTCTAATCGTGTAGTGTCAAATCGCACGTGTGTAACGAGCTTTATCAATCATATTCCATTACTATAGTCCGTTTAATGCAGTGTAATTTCGTCGCGTGGAATCAGTCGATCGCACGTACTGAACGTTTTCGCGCAAAATTGGAAAATTAATCGAATCGAGGTGGGTGACTGTTTGTTTTGTGTTTATTTTAATCGATTTACAATGTATTGTGTTGGTAGAAGTTGTTTTGAAGTTATTAGTTATGTTTTACGTAGATATTAAAAGTGATAACTTTAATATTTAAACAGGACTGAAAAGGTTGTTTACAATGCATCCACTGACACTGGATGCATTGCATACATGCATATATTTGTAACTGAGGTCCTGATTTGATCAGGCCTGTCACCACAATTATGGAGTCAGCGAGCCTAGTCAAGGTCAGATTAACACTCAATAATCACCAATCCATTTGAACCTTTATTATTTCAGTTATGTAACTCCACAGTTGTTAAATAAAAACCTAGCTAGCATATGCACTTTAGTTTTACAATGACAAATACGATTTTAGTATTCAAGGGCCCAAGAAAACAATGTTATTTATACTTACATAATAATTATTATTACGTATATTGTAAATGTTATAACTTTTCTTTCTTTCTTTCATAAATCATGTCCTGAAAAATTTACCGATGTCATGGTCGAGAGCTGCATCATATTTAACTTGTATTCGGGTCAGTTCTGTCGTTGTTATTTGTATATTATACATAAAACGTTCAATTTGTTTCCGAAAACATCACAAAACAATAAATAAAATAAGGCCGTCATCAACTCGACTGATGACGGCCTCACTGATGAGGCCGAAATATTTCGAAAAAATATAAAGTTTGTCTTTTTTAACTATTATAATTGCTTAAAACTACAAATAAAAAGCTTATATAGCTAAGGTTATATTTATTCATATAAATAAAATAAGGAAATATTTTCGCAAAGTAATCAACTCGTTGATGAATTAATCACACCAAACTGGCTATTTATGTGCATATGTTGCTATTTTCGTTTATATAACTATATATTAATATATTTTCGCGAAGTATTAACACCTTCCTGCGACTGTGTACTGTTGATGAGTAAACGTTATCATTGTTGTGTTGTCGATGTATTCGGATGTAATAGAATTACTACTTATACATTTTAGGTTAGAGATCCATTTCTATCTGGACAGACTACTATAAAATACTAGCTCTTGCCCGCGACTGTTGATGAGTAAACGTTATCATTGTTGTGTTGTCGATGTATTCGGATGTAATAGAATTACTACTTATACATTTTAGGTTAGAGATCCATTTCTATCTGGACAGACTACTATAAAATACTAGCTCTTGCCCGCGACTTCGTCTTCGTACGCGTGGATTTCAAATATACGTACGTATACATATATATATTTTTATGATAAATACTTGCGATTATCGACACTTGGTAAACCAACATCGTAGTCTATTTTGCCCACACGCTGCTGTTATCATTGACAGACCAATGATAACAACGTATCTTTAAGACAAACCAAACATTTGTTGTAAACATCATTTAAATTATGTGTCGAATCATTTTCCCATACAATTACCCTCTTAGGTGATGTTTTTCCAAAATTACAAAGATTCATAATTTCCAACCTACTAGACTTAATACCAATTTAAAAAAAAAACAAACCAACAAATTTTCCATCCTCTATTTAGGAGATAATTTTCCAAAAACTCTGATAGATGGTCTGAATTTACAACCGATAGATTTATTAAATATTCATGTTTTAACTTTTAACAAAAAAATGACAAATTTAAAATTTTAGAGGATCATGTTTCAAAAACTCTGAAACACGTCTTTATTAATTGACATAAAAAGGCTGAGTACTAATTTTCATGGTTTTAACATTAATTTTAACTTTATGACTCACGATCCGTTTTACAAAAAGGACCTAAACGCACGGACAGACGGACAACAAACTGATTCTATAAGGCTTTTGTTCTTCCATGGTGGGGTAGTAGTAGTATAAGTTATATTTTTATAATATACGTCACATATTTAAAAGGACAGCTCTTGTTGGTGTAGCTTTCGCCATTGAGTTTTGTTCATTTCCACTTCCTTCAGTTCCTTCAGCTTCCTTCAGTTCTAGGTTAGACACGACTCCAGCCTTTTCTTTTAATTAGTTTAAATAACTTATCCTGGGTCTTCCTCTCCTTCCTTCTATTCTTCCCTCTACTATGTGTGTTACATAGAAGTTGTGTCTGAGTACTTGTTCTACCGTCTTTCCTCTTCTATTCTCTATTGTCTCTATATCCCTTCTCTTCTCTCCTACCCTTCTTAAAACTTCTTCATTTGTGACTCTTTCTATCCAACTTATCCCTTCTATCCTCCGCCAGCACCACATCTCAAACGCCTCCACTATCTCTCTATCATAACTATAATGTATACAATATGTACATTATATAATATAATTGGACAGAAAGAGTCACAAATGAAGAAGTTCTAAGTTGTAGGTATTCCTATAATGTACAATGTTTAATACAAACATTCCTTAACTTCTATATTATTAGTTAGTTTACAATCACGTTAACCGATGTAGTATAGATCTATCCACGATCTATCTGATACAAGCATGAGTGATGTTCACACCGAATTGTTTGGCCGTCGTGTTCTGTTGCGACTCCACATTTTTCTCCCACAAGTGTAACCTATAGAGATATGATTTAATACGATTACTGGCGTTCTCAAGCCGACGGACCTCCTCCTTTGCCTCCGGGTAAACGTGGTTAGATTTTGATGTTCTATTCTTTTAAGGTGAGGCGTCAAGTTTTCAACGGGCAGTGTCACTCCAAGCGGAAAAACGCGCAGTGCGAGAGGGACTGATTTAGGGAGAAAGACAAAAAATTTGCAATGACTAGAAAAAATTCCAATTACCAAAATGTGTAAAACCCATGTAATAAAACATGTTTGGAGTCTGTACGTGACAATTATTTGTTAAACTTTGAGAAAGCGTGTGTTTGAAGACCTCATATTAATAATTTTTTCTATCGAGTGAATTATTTTTAATCGCGTTTCTGTATTACAGAAATCTAGAAAAAGGTTCCGAAAATGTTATACTAATTTATCAAACTAGTCGCCTCGTACTGAACGTAGTATAATGACTCCAAAAAGTGCCAATTCTTCGCGACGTCGTCGCCTTAATTTGGTGTTTGTGTGTATTCACAGGTATTGATGGTGATTGTCTATTTAGATTCGTGTTTATGTCGTGCCATATCGTACGTAACATTAGACATATCATGTAGGATGAAATAAAACATTTATGAAGAGGAGCATGTTTATACATTCGATAGCAAAGCGGAGCTGAGCGTGGTGGCAGGCGACCCCTATTTAGGCGGTCATAACATAAAGCGGTCAATTGTACGATATGACCACGAAATAAATACTTAGTTCACGAGATCAAATAGTTTATATTATTTGACGAGATATTGGTTCATGATCGATTGAGCCGTGTCCTTGGACCTGTTACGTCGAATGATGGCTCTACATTATGTGTCCGTATTTACGGGTTACATCATAAATTAAATATTTATTTACACAAGTTCGTCGACTCGCACTTACTGACCCATTGCTCTACTACCGGAACTGTTACTCTGTCCAGGTATTTTGTTTGTTTTGGTAATTTGCAAAAGTGCAATATTGCTTGTACGTTTGACGTTACCTAGGTCAAATCATTTTTTATGCTATGTTCTTGATTCAAAAGTTAGTGATTCTGGGTTCAGTAGCTCGGTACAAGTGGGCCCAAATAGTTTGGTTCGTAAGAACTAACAAACTGTATCTTCTTTATAAATAACAGCAACATATGAAACAATATTTCCTTATCGGTACATTACATTCGGTTTCTTTATGAATTTTACATAAATTCTCGTTGGTCACGATGACGAGCTCACGTGTGAACTTGGTAAATAACAAGATATCCTTTTCCGCTCATATAACTCTTGTAACGTTGACGGTAAGGTCGGTTTTTTGTTGTTTTATAATTGTAGTAGACAGAACTGGCAAGTTTCGTAAACCACTTAGGTGTTGGGCAAGCGATGCAGCGGTCAGTCCGGCGGTTGCCAAACTTTGTCGCTGTTATTATATGTACATGTGTACACTCAGTTTCACTTTTTCAGTATATCTTGATCAGTGACAGGCTTGTTCGAAGGAGCTAACTACGGTTGAGGTCAAAATGTGATTACAAGAAAACAGTATCTATGACATATAATATGTCTTATGTCAACCGAACCCTTTCTGTGTGCGCATCTAAATACGTAAAATCTACTTTTGAGAGAGATCTAAGACACTGTGCAGTCTTAACAACTTATCTAATTGGTCAAAAAGATAAGTACCCACAACTAGGGTTTGCACTATTCGTTTAATTTTACTATTCGAATAAAATGAATACTTCTAGAGCCAAATATTCGAATATTCGGATATTCGAATATTTTTAAACATTGATTGAAAACAATACAATATCAATTCAAAACAAACAAAAGCAGCTAGACTGTGGTTTGGTTTGATTGCTGCATAATTTTATTCAAATAAAATCAAGTATTTTAATTATTTTTCTTGTTTGTGTTAACACAAGTTAACACAACACAGATGCGTGCGCGCTGTCGCTGGCCGCGTGACTGACTGAGTGAACGAACGAACGAGGCTGAACGAGTAAATGAACACAAGGTGGGGTGGGACTCAGGGGCAGAGTAAGAATAAGACCAAAAACAAAAACTTTATTATTATTCAACTATTCGAATAATTTAAATGAATTATTCGAATTTGAAATTGGAGCGGATATTCGAATAAAATGAATATTCGAATATTCGAATTGCAAACCCTACCCACAACTAGGGTAATGGGTACACATACAAAGGCCGATGACACTGCGACTGTTCCATACCTCGTAGACCGTTAGATATTCTACATCGATCCAGCTGAGTGTACTGACTATTATTCAACTAACAAGATATTTTTTAACATTTTGCGTCCATCCTGATATAACCAGATATTGGAATGATCTGATTTATATTGTTGTCTCGTTACGAGCAACAACTGATCATCGAAACAAGTTCATTTATACGCAGACGATGACGCTAAAATGTATGCTCTTGAGTTGAATAAATCTAGTGTCCGTTTTGTTATATTATGTAAATAAAGTGATTTTTATCCGTTTTGGTTGTATATCCCATATCCCCATTTCTGATTATATTTCTTGCGACAAGATATTGCAAATTATGAAAATCCAGGTCAAAATAACTCGGAACGCGAAAAAAATACGGGTGTTTCTTTTCTGTGTATTTCATGAAATATACGGAAAATTTTAATAAATTTCTGGTATATGCATTTTGACTATATAATCTAGGGTTTTGAAATTGGAAAACATGTTTGGATAAATTTTCCTCGATAGAAATAATTGTTGAAATGAGGTCTTCAAACACACTTTTCCTCCTCGTTTGATGAATAGAAACCATATACTGAACTCAAACATATTTTATTAGGTGTGTTTCAACAATATCTAGAGATTTGATATTTGAAATTTTGCTAGCTATTTTAGTTTTGTTAATAAAAATATAAAACCAACTTTTTTCCCTTTCGCCCTGAATCTGTCCCTCTCGCACTGCGCGATTTTTCGCTTGGAGTGACAGTGACAAAAATAAAATTTGCATAGCCTCTTAAATGTGCGCTATGTGAAAAAGGTGCGTTAGTATAGTAGAGATAGGGTTGTGTACTTTCTACTCCCAAATACAGGCATGTAGTTCCGTCCCCATATGTTTTGGCTGTCACCTCACTTATTGCAATGCGCTATGTGCAATTTTGATCTTCACCAATTTTTATCTTTATTCTTTATTGTCTTACACGAAACACCTTTTATACTAGGAAAAAAAAACACATGTACAAGGGCAAACTTATTTCTCAGAAGAGATTTCTTCCAGTTTACTCCTGAAAATATAAAAATAGTAATAGATACAAAAGTAGATATACATACGTGTACCGTTACATAATTAATTATATAATAAATTCATGCATATGTTACATAGCAAAAATAAATAAGAATAAACGTACTTAGACGTGATACTTACAGTACATAAAATAATACGTACACATAAATCAAGAAAAGAAAATATATTTTCTTTACTCTTACAAGTCGTACACTCCCAGACCCAAACGTTATCCAACTGAAAGTGCGATCTTATACCAGTCGATCTTGGGCTATTGTGTGCTTGTTCGGGGGGTGCTGATATGATAACACCTATCTACTAAACCTAGAAAGAGCACAAAGAACTATACTAAAGGTTACGTTTCTCAAGCCGTTTAAAACTTGTACTTTCGCTTTGTATAGTAAATTCAATCTACTTACTGTCAGGCAGCTTTTCATCCACAAACTTCTGCTAAAACAACTCTACTTCGATCCACACATAAAGAAGTAATATCCAAGTAATAGTTTGTTTGATCGACACAATTATTGTTTTCGGTCTGCGAGTGATCGTTGATTCCGGCCACTACTATCTAACTATATAATATGTAATCGACCTACAGAACTACCCTAGAGCTGTAGGTTTCTTACTCGGCGTAGACATCCGCTAAGGGATTTTAGGAAATTCCTACGTGATCGAGAGAAACGGCATCCACGCTGCAGAGCGTCTGCTAGTTAAATATAAAAGTGGACGGCTGCTGTATGCGTTGCGTCAAAGTAGTGTGATCCCTGAATGTGTCTCTAAGCTGGTAGCAAAAGAAAACCCAGCCTGCAGTATCTCTTTTTAGTACTCAAAATAATGGACACGGTTTTTTTACCACCACCAGTTAGTTCTAACAGTTCTACTACCACTAGTTAGTCTCGGTTTAACTGTCCACGGAGCACCGAAAGTATAAAAATTTAATCATCGTGTTGTGTTGGTTGCAGGTGTACCTGCACAGTTGCCGCTCCGCCGACGAGCTGAACATGTTGGTGGGCGTGAAGGTGGGCGGGGCCACGCCGCTCGTCATCGCCTGCAGGAACGGACACTACGACGTGGCCGAGTACCTCATCGAGCGGTGCAAGGCCGACATCGAGCTGCCGGGCTCAGGTACGTGCCATCAACTCCTTTAGCAGAAGGAGAAGCGCTACACACGCACGGGTGCAGCGTTTTGAAAGAATAACGAATAACAGAAGATATGGTAAGGGGGCGTGGCGCTTGCGAACGCATGAAACCAGAAATAGCTGGACCTCACGCGAGACCTGGACCTGGTTCGCTGGGCGAATCTTTCATAGATTTCTGTATGAAGCTATTGAGTCGCACCCACCGCACCGTTCGACCGCCAGCGCCAGAGCGCGCCTCGTTACTTGAACCTGATTACTAATTACTAATTACTAATTACTACCTGATCAAGCCACCGACTAAAGTCAGAGCAGGCGCACGCCGCATTTTGTTAAATATACACCAAATATAGTTCGCGTAAATTTCGTGTACCGATATGAAAGAATTTGCACAGTGTAGATTCCAAACATAGATATCATAAAATACAGTGATTTTAAATAAAAAGTTTACAACTCAGTTGTGGGCGTGGTCAAATATCATGCTATTTCATTTCGCTATAAGGTGCACGCTCCATGAAACTTGCGAGAACAATACAATCGTGCCGATTTCGTCGCCGGTGCAAATTAAAAACTTTTTTCAGTAGTAACTACATTTTGGTAAAACTGTGGACGTTTTCAAACATAATTTTGGTCATTATTAATCTAGATAACATTTTCGATGTTTGACTCGTATAAATTTTTTGATTTTATCTAAAACAGTAAAAGCATATTCGGCCAAACTTTTGGTAAAAAACCGTTAAATTTATATATTTTAGGGGTTTGTTGTCAAGATATTACTCAAATTTTGCGATTTTTAATTCACAGGAATTCCTTGTATTTAGCGTTTTGTATCGGAAAAAAAATATATACTTATTACGGGCGTGTCTTTTTTGCTCCAAATGTATATTATTAAATTGTAAGCTGCTCAGTAGCAAATTTGTCGCTGACCAATATTGTTGAACACTAAAATTGTGATCTACGATAGAAACACTATCCACGCGTCAATGTGTGCGTCAGCGCGCCGGCCGCTGTGTGTGTGTGTGTGTGTGTGTGTGTGTGTGGTGTGTTTGTAGGCTCGTCGAGTATCAAAATCACAACTTCGACGCCGCCGGTCGTTCGGCATCAGTCGTTCGGTACAAAGTGCACAACTTAACTTTGTTTTTCTTGTTAAGAAGTTAAAAGTGAAAAGTGAAAAAGATATCGGTCTGTGACTAGGTTTATAAATCTACAGTTTTAATTAAAATGCACAATTAGTCACGATTTTGTCCAAACAAGCCTAACATGTTGTTTCGACAAAATCATGGCTAATTCTGGATTAAATTCCAAGCCGTTGATTCATAAAGCTTACTTATACTAAACTATTGGCGTGAATTGCCATAGACAAATATATTTTTCAGTTTTAATTTCTTGACAAGAAAAGCAAAGTTAAGTTGTGCACTTTTAATGTTTTAAAATTCAAAATTTGTTATATATATGATATTTCACTAACGAACTCATTGCATTAAGAGCGTAACTCTGAAGAACAGAATTACTTTAAGACCAGTAAAAGATAAAAACACTAAGACCTATATTATTTGTGCTAAGACTCAATTCTCAAACAAAGGCAGTAAATATGTTCTCGGAACGGAAACGACCTAAATCATCGCTTACGACTACCTATATGATGCGCGAGAGTAGCACACTATGAACACTCTTAGGCCCACTCTTAGGTCAACGGCTTTGATAGTCATGCTAATTAAATTACTATTATGCAACAAAGAGATCTTATTTCTAATTCTGTCATGATAAGATTATTACCGTCTTAGACCTTGCAAGAACCTTTTGTTTTTATAAGGAAACCACTGAAGATCTACTCTAACGATCTTTGGCTGTCAGAGGGAGATCAAATCTGTTTCCTATTTGCGTCAAACTGTTGGCTAAATGCCACTTTAGATTTACGACCACCATAATTTAAAAATAATGGAAAGACATAATACTTATTCATCAGCTTTGTTGGAAGCTCAGGTTCGAAGTAATAATTGTCTATTACTGACAGTTACTTTCTGTCATAGCATCTATCAAAAACGTTCAATGATGAAAGGATCCATCCATCAGCACGTATTCGTCCACTGCTGGATAGGATAGGCCTCCCCCATATTACGCCACTCTTGGCGGTCCTCAGTCATCCTCATCCAGCCGCCACCCGCAACGTCCTTCAGATCGTCAGTCCAGCGGGCTCGAGGGCGGCCTACGCTGCGCTTTGCTGTACGTGGTCGCCATTCCAATGTCTTACGGCCCCAACGGTTATCACGTCGGCGACAAATATGGTCAGTCCACTGCCACTTCAACTGACTGATTCGGCAGGCTATGTCGGTCACTTTCGATCTCTGATGGGTATCTTCGTTTCAATGGAAGGATAGATCGTGACAAAAAATATATATTTTGGTCATGCGTTAAAGCGTTACTGTAAATCATCGACTAATTTTTTCATTCGTTTAGAACAGTAGGAACTGTCTCGTTACATTCGTGTCAAGAACATAATGACACACTTTACCCACTTTCATGAAATAAATATGAGTATTTAAAGAATTGTTGAACTCGCGTGCCAAATAAATATTATTATATTTGTTTAACTGAAATGATAAGAGGATGTTTTTGTGTGTGCCAGTATTTAGTTTATTGTGCACTAAATCATTGACACGACACCATCCCCGAGATAGTATCAGAGATATTCCGAGTGCCAACATTCCTGCGGTACACAAATATTTTACTGACGATTCTGTTATTCATTTATTCTGTCTTGTATTTTCTTATCCCTTGGTTAACGTAGAGATAAGTTATTTGTATAGTGTAAGTTTTATGTAAAAAAATACATGATCTTGCTAAGTTTCTTGCCCGTTCTTCTTACCAAGACTAATCGAATGGGTGGAGGTAGGCGCAATAGGCATGTATTTATATATGTAACCTATTAGTATGTAGTATATAGGTGTGATTTGGTCGGCCGCCTGGATTCGTGCTGGGGGCTCGGTTGGTGATCATTGAACCTTGTTCCTGGTCCCTGGCCGGGTCTCCGGTGTGGGTTCGGGCGGTTGATTGAATTTCACCTTGTATAATATATATTTTACCTATCATTTTAATCGTATATATATTGCTACATAAATACACCTTTAATCTAGTCCATCTACATTTATTATTTTATTACATATCTTTTTATTAGATTAAATTTGACGTGTAAAAAGTGTATTATATAAACCTACTTTGCAAAATAAACTATTTGAATTTGAATTCGATTGTTCCGTTTCAACACGGTAGAGGGTGAATGCACTTTGTAAACATATATACATTTTTTAGGACATGCAGATTAACTCTCCATGTTTTCAGCAAGTAGTCAAAATATAAATATCAACATCGACATAAAGATGAGAGGCACCGATGAATAGACCCTTCCCATTTAATTGAATATTTCGTTGGAAATGAATTAGTGCGTTCTCAATAAGTTAAGTACACAAAATCATTGAAATGTGAAATTTCACGTGATTTATTTTTATTCCCCCCTCCCCTTCGTGTCACCTTAGTGACACTCAACGACTACCCCCCCTTCCCCAATTCGAGTCAGGTGATTTATGATTTCATAGTATATTTTTCCGTTGGGGATGTGAGATAAGTCGTGAGAACTCTATTTCATAGTATATTTTTCCGTTGGGGATGTGAGATAAGTCGTGAGAACTCTATTTCATAGTATATTTTTTCGTTGGGGATGTGAGGTAAGCCGTGAGAACTCTATTTCATAGTATATTTTTCCGTTGGGGATGTGAGATAAGCAGTAAGAACTCTATTTCATAGTATATTTTTCCGTTGGGGATGTGAGATAAGCCGTGAGTTCTCTATTTCATAGTATATTTTTCCGTTGGGGATGTGAGAAAAGCCGTGAGAACTCTATTTCATAGTATATTTTTCCGTTGGGGATGTGAGATAAGCCGTGAGAACTTTATTTCATAGTATATTTTTCCGTTGAGGATGTGAGATAAGCCGTGAGAACTCTATTTCATAGTATATTTTTCCGTTGGGGATGTGAGATAAGCAGTAAGAACTCTATTTCATAGTATATTTTTCCGTTGGGGATGTGAGATAAGCCGTGAGTTCTCTATTTCATAGTATATTTTTCCGTTGGGGATGTGAGAAAAGCCGTGAGAACTCTATTTCATAGTATATTTTTCCGTTGGGGATGTGAGATAAGCCGTGAGAACTTTATTTCATAGTATATTTTTCCGTTGGGGATGTGAGATAAGCCGTGAGAACTCTATTTCATAGTATATTTTTCCGTTGGGGATGTGAGATAAGCCGTGAGAACTCTATTTCGTTTCAGGAGATTTTAAAACTTGTTGGTTTTCTGGTATTTGGTGACTAAACTTTACAAATGAGTGAAATAACCTGGTACAACTGGTATATTTTGAAATAACCTGGTACAACTGGTATATTTTGAAATAACCTGGTACAACTGGCATATTTTGAAGGCATGAATTTAACGCGGCGACAAATTAATCTGAATTAGGGATTTAAAAAAAATTAGAGCCGGTAGCAAAAATAATAGGTTGGCAGATACATTGAAGGATAATTTTAAGTAGAAAGTAGCAGCTTTATAATCAGGTTATAGGCTTTGTTTTAATTTAAACTGGCATTGATTTTTTGTTTTGGTAACTGAATTTATTATTAAGCGAACATTTGACGACGGATAAAAAGTAGAAAACAGGCTTTCTTAAATTATACAATGAGGTTGTATATAAAGTTGTATATAAACTGAGATGTGAAGAAAATATGACCATGGTCATGAAAAACATAGTTGTCAGGGTGCTCTGATTCGGTTTTGGAACTTATTCAACCTATTTGCTTCTATGCAACGAGCGCGCTTGTCGCCGTTTTCATTCAATTATGATTCTACAAACAAAAATACTGAAATCCTAATACTTAATTATAGTACCCGTTTTAATTTTTACAGCTGCTTGCAAATCGCAGCCCGAATGTGTATTTTTATATGCAAGCCTATAGTTGCCTATAATAGAATGTTTGCTATCCCACTGTTAAAATTAGTGGCCATGTCGTTATTTATAGTACCTCGCCTATGATTTTATTGGCCCTGTTTAATATGTTTGCTACCTTAAAGTAGCAGCCATTATTTAGTTTTTATAAATCCCCGCATTATAAAGCTCATCTAATATAATTATTGCTAAAATATTTAATTGCTGCCAAGTTATTTTTTAGAAACAAAATAGTTAGTCGCCCTTTAAGTTGTTAGTCGCTTCGAAAACAATTTGCCTATTTTGAAAAATCTCGACATACATAGTAGTTGCTGAAAGTAATTTAAAATATATTTGCATAAATATTGTTCAATTGTGTATCGGCCTAGTCACCAACATTCATGGACAAATTTTGCAGGAGCAACAAAAACCGATTTTCTTCCGAAATTATGTTCCTTTTTAAGTTGAATATTAAAAAAATGTCAAATAGCATTTAAAGCATTTTTTGTGGGAAATACGAGCTAATCATCGGATGCGTTCAGAAGTTGTTCGTACGGTAGCAGATTCAGGGGCTGAAGACCCCCCCAATAATATATGTTATAGCTAGTCTAGCATAACAAACCATATCGAGCTCGATAACGCGAGATACAGTTCTCTTTCTCACTCTGTTGGTCTACCTCGAGAGGGAAAGACATGGTGTATCGACCTTTTAAAGCTCGGTATGGTCTGCTTTGCTAGACCCCTGGACTCGCAAATTTCGTTTATACTACTATATTATCACAATTTCCTTCCTTCCATGCTGTATTACAGTCTTAAATTTACTTACTTATACGTATTTGAATAGTACAGAATATGGTATTTATTATTATTACCTAAAAAAGCTCTATGAAACCTAGCCTCAGCTCCCCCCCAAATATGTTTCTGGTTCCGCAACTGTACGATGGCATCAAAATCGAAATAAATCGGAGTTACGAGTTCTGATAAGTTTGATCGTCGATATTATAATATATACAATATTATACTTAACAACTATTAAATTTATTATAATTATATATTTAAAGTATAATATGAATTCATAAAACTGCACACCTATTAGACATTTAATGATCTGTGATGATTACATATATATAAATTTGTATAAAAAATTGAATATCCATCTACCTGCTCTTAAATCTGACTAATAACAAAATTTTTCAATGAAAACTTGTTATTGGCCTTACCTTACATACGAAACTATTTTTAGATAATATTCTGTGAGTGCTGTTTTGAAAGTTACAAAGATAATCAGTAGCAAAAAGTTGTGGTTCATAGACGAAATGGAAATGTTGTTCAATCCGTAACTCGCTCTTTAAACCGTGGTGCGCCCCAGGGATCCATATTGGGGCCTCTTCTTTTCATTCCTTATAGTAGTGACGTAGTGAAGTATCATCTCTAAGCTGATGACCTTCAGCTGTATATTTATATGTTCTGAATAGTAAGAGTTTAGTTTAAAGTTAACGTTTTGATGAAAGTTTTTTTTCCGTATAAATTAGTAGTTTTTGGTATAATGAGCTTTTTGTTTGTCATTTGTCTCGTATTTATTTGTGAGATATTTATCTTTGTACGTCCATGCGGTGTATTGGTCAAGCTAATAGGCTATAATTAGTTTCTGGTGTACAGGAATAATAACACAGTATATAAAAAGCCTAAGGGATCATCATGTAATTCCATTTTTATCTTTGATGGCACTATAGTTTGTAGTATTCAAATCTGTAATGTAAATATTCTGCCAAGGTAAGTTTTGAAAAACCTCCTATAGCTTGTCAAACCGTAGGATATGACGGACTCAGCAAGTGCTTTGTACAAGGCTAAGCACGCTTGACATGACAACTATCTCAACTGTGCATAAACAGAATCATTGTGATAACCCCAGTTAAAACGGTCATCAACAGTGAGACCTAGGTAAGCCTGACTCTTCTCCTGATCTATTGCCGTACAGTCACACACATGAGTGTTTTCTTGGCCTTAATCAAAACTTTTTAATTTTGTCTGCTTTGTTGCATATAAAACGGTAATTTTGTAATTTGTGGTATGTATATTTAATAAAAATATAATTACTTTGAATGGTTTTTTGTAAGAACGTAAGGAAAAATTAAGTGATGTCGGTAAAATTTTCGAGCAGAGAAAACTACCAGGGTGTTTCATAATAGGTTGATCTAAGCCACAATAAAAAATACCTTGGTTTCATACTGGTACTAGATGACGTAGAAACCATCCCTGAATGCGACCCTTACGGTCTGAAAATTAACCAATTTAATTAGACCATGAATAGGAACAATAATACTTTTAGTGCTTAATAAAAACGGTGCAGGGGGGGGGGGATATTGTATATGTATAGTCCCCCTTACTCTCCTCGTACCCGCTATCCCAAATTTAACTAAAATCAGTCTGACTGACTTAACGGCCAGGCCGACTCGCGGCAGCAGTTATCGTATGAACAAAGTTTGATGCTGGTACTATTTTGACATGAAAAAGCCCCTTTTTTTCATGACTGTACAAAACCTGCCAAGTTTCGCCAACGTCTGTCGGCTATTTTTGTCCTTCTTCTCTCAGTAACTGTCTCATGCTGGTACTACCCACGATAAATATTCGGTTTTAGACCATTATACTCAAAAGGTCTAATAGTGTCAACATTGTTTTGATGTTAGAATGTTATTTTTATGTGTTGTATTATGTTGTGGCGATAAATAAAGCTTTTATCTATCTATCTAAATAAATACTCACTTGACCAACATGCGTTAGAAATTAACCAGACAGTGACATCTATTGTTAAATATTTAAATAATTTTAATTTACAGGTAAATCTCTCAAAAACATTTTATACTAATTTTATAAATTCTATTAATAACAATCAATTTAATATTAAATACCAAAATCATATTTTACAAGAAGCAGAACAAACTACTTTTCTAGGTATAATTATAGATAAAAAACTAAGCTGGAACAGCCAAATTGAAAAAGTTTGTTCGAAACTGAATAGATTTAGTTTTGTTTTAGGCAGGCTTAGACAAATATCTTCGCAGAAAACAGCTGTAGTCGCCTATTATGGTTACGTGGAGTCTGTTCTCCGTTATGGTCTTATCATTTGGGGCAACGGTGTAGACTGTACGCGGGTTTTTATAGCACAAAAGAAGTGTATTAGGGCAATATGCGGAGTAACGCAAACAGAATCATGTCAACCACATTTTAACACATTTTCCCAGCCTCTACATCTTTGAAGTAGCATTATTTGTGAAAAAAAATATTTATATGTTTAAAAAAGCAAGTGATCTGTATCCCAGAAATACAAGAAACTCCAACAGATTAGTTCTTGACTGTAAACCTAGGACTGAATGGTATAAAAGAAACTGTTATGTTATGTGCATTAAAATATATAATAAATTGCCAAAAGAGATGGTTGAGCTTCCTCTAAATATGTTTAAATATAAATTAAAACAATGGCTATTAGAGAAATGTTATTATAGCCTGAAAGCCTACTTAGAATAATAAGAAACTTTAATTAAAACATTTCGATAATTTGTAGGATGTGACATTGTGTGAATGTAATCTGTTTAATTTTTTTTCTTTTTTTATTTGAGATTTGACATGCATGCTAAATTAATTAAATTTATTAAGGTCTTTTTTTCTTTTTTTTAGGACCTTATTTGAGATTTGACATGCATGCTAAATTAATTAAATATATTAAGGTCTTAACTTCATTAACCAACATTTGTATGCTAAATTAATATTAGCTGATTAAGGCGCTCATTTTTCTTTATAATTTATAACACCACTATTTTGTACCCTGATCAATGCAAATAAAGACTTATTCTATTCTATTCAAAACGCATAAATTAAGATTTTGTTTAAGAAGAAATATATAACGGATTCTAAAAATCAAGTAGTTACAAAAATTAGGTTTAAAGAAATTCGTCGTCGTTCCAAATAAGAATCTCGGTGGCGCAGTCGGTAGCGCGCCTGTCATGTAAGTACAGTCGCAGGTTCGAATCCTGGCCCGAGGAATTATTTGTTTCTAGTTGATATTTCTAGTTTGTAATGCATTCTAAAATATTTGGAAACATCTAATCCTAAATCTAAATATCTTTCTAAAAACTAAACAAAAAAAGAACCGCTTGGCGCGCCTCTCGAAGCCTCAAGCTGTGGCCGACCGGTTTGAACTGTCGACGTTGCCGCGCCTCCGGTCCCCTAGATATTTCAAATAAAAATTAATAAAATAATACATCGTCACGACATGAATCCTCGAGGGAGTGTCAGACGTGTTACCGAGTGTGGACTGCTTAGTCACAGTACAAACCCGTTCCACCGACGAATATTACGTGCCTTCCGAAGTACGCAGACCGGACAGGAATGTGTCCCTACGTGATTTGAACCAGGCACGGTTTAAAATGAAACTGATTATATTACAGTGACATTCGACGGTGAGACGATAGAGGGCGCTCCGCCGCTGTGGTGCGCGGCTGCCGCCGGCCACCTACCTCTGGTGCGGCTGCTTGTGCGCGCCGGCGCCAACGTGGACTCCACCACGCGGACACACAGCACGCCACTCCGTGCCGCCTGTTTCGACGGACACTACGACATCGTCAAGTTCCTCGTCGAGAATGGGGCCGGTCAGTTTGAAACACTCATTACAATCATTCACACCCGCTATTTAGGTTGTAAATAAACATTTAGATTTTAATTAAGCTACCATAATTTTACATAAGATATAAACGAGCACAAATAAAAAAAAACTAGTTTAATTTACTGAGAGTTTTATATGGTCAAATCTATTTTTTTTTTCTGTGTGTATAAGAAAATTTGGTTTGTATAAAGTACCTAAAGTATATATTTTTTGCACGAAGGAGGAAACTGACAATGCGCTTTTAACTCCAATGTTGTATGAGACCTTATAATAATGGAGACATTTCACATTGTCCCCAACTTTTGAATGTTGCAATGTGAAATGGCTTATTTCCTCCTTCGTACAAAAAAAAATTAGGTATGTGGTTTAATTGGAAACTACTTGAATTTTTCAACCGATATTACACGCGTTAGCGGTCTATGGCGTCATTAGTGAACAGCTAAATGATTTGTTATTATGATGGGCTCGGATTCAAGTGTCGCTGGAGTAACATATGTTCCTCTGTAATCACTTAACCAACACAATTATTGATTCACAATAACAATTATTTATTTGTAATTGACTTCCATTACGATCGTGGCTAAAGAAATTCTACAGGTTAAGACCGTAACTAAACTCGACTCCTTCCTCCCATTCCAGACATAGAGATAGCGAACCGGCACGGTCACACGTGCCTGATGATCGCGTGCTACAAGGGTCACATCCGCATCGCCAAGTACCTGTTGTCACTTAACGCGGATGTGAACCGGAAGAGTGTGAAGGGCAACACGGCGCTGCATGACTGTGCGGAAAGCGGCTCGCTGCACATACTGAAGATGCTGCTGGGGCACGGCGCCACCATGGACGTCGATTCTTACGGTACTGCACTCACTTATTCAACGGGATACGGGCAAAAGCCTCCGCAATACCTTAACTAAATTGCTTGTCGTGCGTGGCATAAGAAAAGTAAAAATAAATGTTAGATGTAAAGTTTTTGAAAATAATGTTTACAACCATATTTACCACGTGATCTTTTAGACAGCCTAGCTTTATGAAAGACTGCTCAAACCCTTTTAATCTTGCTTGTTTTAATGTTTTTTTTTTACTAACAATATGGAAGACAACGGCCTGATCGACACAGATTTTACAAAAGCTTTTGACCATGTGCGACAACATCATTTTGCTCGCCGAGCTTCTGTACCTCGGAATTTACGGGGACTTGCTGTGTTGGGTTGGGTTAAATCATACCTAACAAAATGTTCACAAGCAATAGTACTAGGTGGATATAAATCTGATTTAAATCAATCCCGTGCGGTGCGCCTCACGGCTCCTCTTTTACAATTCCTATAATTAACCTGGTATTTGTAATTCAAGGCAAAGATAACTTGCAAGGTTTTTGTTTGTCACTGTTTCTTGTTTTGCACGCAATTAAGTTATCGCATCGTCTTTTCCAGGCATGACCCCGCTACTAGCAGCATCAGTGACGGGCCACACGCACATCGTGGAACATTTAATAAACACAGAGCAAGGGCTCGTGACACGACAACAGAAGATCGACGCGCTCGAGCTGTTGGGAGCTACCTATGTCGACAAGCGAAGGGATATGGTCGGAGCGCTAGCACTCTGGAAACGAGCCATGGAAGATAGGTAAGTTACATTTACATTCACACTTACGCTACTTTCAGGCCCTTTTCTTCGAAACTCCGAATTACTTTTGTGTTCTAGCAAAGTTTCAATCGAATAACTAGTTCATCTTCAAGCGAATGTAATCGATGCAATGGCGGGCTGCGAAATGACAAGTTACATTAGTTGATGCTAACGTTTAATCTTGCAGATTCCCATCGGACGGAAGTGATCCAATCCCTAAACCCAAGGACGTGCCTCGCTTCGAGGCGTACGACTTCGCGGTGGAGCCTCGAGATACGCAACAACTAGACGAGCTGCTCGCTGACCCCGACGCCATGAGGATGCAGGCGCTAGTCATTAGAGAGAGGATACTAGGTGAGTGTCACTTCGCGGTGGAGCCTCGAGATACGCAACAACTAGACGAGCTGCTCGCTGACCCCGACGCCATGAGGATGCAGGCGCTAGTCATTAGAGAGAGGATACTAGGTGAGTGTCACTTCGCGGTGGAGCCTCGAGATACGCAACAACTAGACGAGCTGCTCGCTGACCCCGACGCCATGAGGATGCAGGCGCTAGTCATTAGAGAGAGGATACTAGGTGAGTGTCACTTCGCGGTGGAGCCTCGAGATACGCAACAACTAGACGAGCTGCTCGCTGACCCCGACGCCATGAGGATGCAGGCGCTAGTCATTAGAGAGAGGATACTAGGTGAGTGTCACTTCGCGGTGGAGCCTCGAGATACGCAACAACTAGACGAGCTGCTCGCTGACCCCGACGCCATGAGGATGCAGGCGCTAGTCATTAGAGAGAGGATACTAGGTGAGTGTCACTTCGCGGTGGAGCCTCGAGATACGCAACAACTAGACGAGCTGCTCGCTGACCCCGACGCCATGAGGATGCAGGCGCTAGTCATTAGAGGGAGGATACTAGGTGAGTGTCACTTCGCGGTGGAGCCTCGAGATACGCAACAACTAGACGAGCTGCTCGCTGACCCCGACGCCATGAGGATGCAGGCGCTAGTCATTAGAGAGAGGATACTAGGTGAGTGTCACTTCGCGGTGGAGCCTCGAGATACGCAACAACTAGACGAGCTGCTCGCTGACCCCGACGCCATGAGGATATGAGGATGCAGGCGCTAGTCATTAGAGAGAGGATACTAGGTGAGTGTCACTTCGCGGTGGAGCCTCGAGATACGCAACAACTAGACGAGCTGCTCGCTGACCCCGACGCCATGAGGATGCAGGCGCTAGTCATTAGAGAGAGGATACTAGGTGAGTGTCACTTCGCGGTAGAGCTTCGAAACGAAAATTTCCAATGAAGTCAAATATTGCGAATTATTGCTTTGTCACTGCTGTGAAAGTTCTCTTTGTATCCAACATTACCATTGCATGTATCGCGGGGCTCCAAAAGCAACACTAACGGTCCCCCCTCCCCAGGTCCCGCGCACCCCGACACGTCGTACTACGTGCGTTACCGCGGCGCCGTGTACGCGGACGCGGGCCGGTTCGGGCGGTGCCGCGCGCTGTGGCACCACGCTCTAGACATGCAGCGCCTCGCCCTCCCGCCCCTCTCGCCCCTCACACAGTCCAGCCTCTACAGCTTTGCGGAGCTCTTTTCCTACATGCTGTGTGAGCGAGCGCGCCCGCCGCACAGAGGTAACTTACATTTATTTTTGCTTTTCTACCAATTACTGCGAATAGAAATATTATGGTAACCGGCCAGTATTTTGCATGTTGTATCGAACTTTTTGTTGAATCGTCTTAGATATCCATATAACAGATAAGATAATACAATTTGTGCTACAAGAGACCAAGTAGCGAGTGATTCTAAGTTAGAATCCTGAGCTCAGTGAAGGATTCCAAGCCAAACAAATTAACTTGCTCTCGTGTGACACATACAACTTTTCTCATCACTAGCGAGAAAATATAAGAAGTAAAAAAATATATTTTCGAACGAATTAAGTGACACTCGTATTTTTATGATATCGATAGCCGCCATTGATTGAAAGAACTGGCATAAGAAGTATCCACTAATATTATTTACGGTTATCCCATTCGTCAATGCTTCGACAAAATCTTTTTGTATGAAAAAAAATCATGTCTGGCTTGAAAGAACAAGTATCCAGAGCCGTAAAACAGTGTTAAAAAAATTAGAAAAGCCAAATCACGGTATTCTAATTTGAAATAACTTTTTTTTCACTGAGCTCACTGGTTTTAAACAAACACTTTTTTATCTACTGAGGTGAAAAGAGAATTTATTTATTTACTAAACAACAAATTGACACACATTACAAGAACTAATTTTTAAATTCTTAATGTTGCAAAAAAATCGAGAACCACACAAAATGGTCGCTACTTGACGTGACCGCTTCATGTGTCCAGGTCGGATCGTCCCGCCGGTGACGTTCGGCGACATCGCGCCGGTGTTCCGCAAGGCGCTGGACGAGGTGTCTCGTGGCGCGGCGCTGCTTCACTCCTCGCTAGACCGGGAGCAGACGCTGGGCTCGCTGCAGCGCGTGCTGGTCATCGCGCTGCACCTAGCGGCGCTGCTGGCGCGGCTTCTGGCCGAGCCGGAGTGCGAGGCGGACGTGACGCGGCAGATACACCAGGCGGTCTATGATCTCGTCAAGTTAGATATTAAGGTGAGGGAAACATGAAATGTTCACTTTTATAATTTATCCTCTTTATTCCCAAGCCTAAAAACTCATGGGATAAATAACTGTCCGGTATCCTCACTTGAGCATACAATCTTTCTATGTAATGGCCATGGGTAAAAAAAAATTTACCACCGCGAAACTGACCTACCACCGACCCCTGCCGATCACAAATTTGAAAATGTGACGGACGTGAAAAGTGTGATGAATCGAGGTCGCCGGAACTTTATAAGCTTAATTATTTTGCCTGATATATGAAACGGGTGATGACGTTATTGACGTTCTGAGGATGACGCTTAATTATTATTTACTGGAAAATATGGGTCTCACGGTTTATAATACACCTTTCCAAATCGCAGCAGCAATAATAAAAGGGTTTGAGTCAGCATCACGCTTGTTGTTTTTCAGGTGCGCGGCGGTAGGTCGGCGCTGCACGTGGCGTGCTCGGAGGAGGGCGGACGTGCTCGCGGCGCGTGGCTCCCCTCCCCCGGTGACGTGCATCCCGCCCCCTGCCAGCCCCTCGTGGAGCTGATGCTGCGGCTCGGTGCGAGTGTGGACGCGCGCGACGCTGACGGGAACACGCCGCTGCATCTCGTCTGTAAGGTGAGTAGCTCGGAGGAGGGCGGGCTCGTGGCTCCCTCAGAACCGTCTACTAGCAAATTATTTTCAAAATGGCGGATGTTATTTTGTAATTTAACTGTGGTTTAGAAGTGAGTCATTACGATTTAGAAATTGTATTCCTAGTCAGATCCTCGTCACCCAAATCTACGGACATAAGTTCTACTGTTCTATTACAACTAAAATTGGTACGGAATACAAGTTTATATAATATTTCGTATGCCATTTAGCGAGGTCGTAGACCGAGCTCCGCCCAGGGCGAAGCACCATCATAACGGGCTTGACACTGGGCCCTATAGGGTTAGTTACATACATACACGCTGTCTCCCAGAGGGATACGCAGTGAATTCTGAACTCCAATTACCAAGAAACAAAGTCTTCCAGAAATATAATAATGAACGCCTCCTCTCCCCCGCAGCTGAACCCGTGCCCCGCGGAAGTGGTGAAGTCCCTCCTGTCGCACGGCGCGCACATCGACACAGTGAACAACTCCGGCCTGACGCCGAGCGACCTGCTCAAACAGACGAACCAGGCGCTCAGCTCCATGGTGAACCCGCTGCGGTACACCACGCTCAAGTGTCTCGCGGCGCGCACCGTCAATACGTACAAGTTGCCCTTCCGCCACGTGGTGCCTCACTGTCTGCACGCCACTATACTCACGCACTGACCTGCCACCTCGCGTCTAGCTTCTACCTGAGTCGGTTTACGTTGCGGTTCTGAGGCTCGCGGGTAGATGGCGCCACTTGGCTGGCTGCCGTGGGTTTGTTATTACATCTACAAGGTGCATCAGTGACACGTTCCATGGACCAGGTACTGATCATACTGAAAAACGTGTGGTTTGTGTACAGGTGGTTTTTATGCCTTTGAATGATTTTTTTTTTCGCCGATATGTCATTCGAAGACGGTACCCAAACAATGCTGTGTCCGATTTTGAATTTTAAATTGTATTGGCTTTTGTTTTGATAATCAATTTGGAATCATCTTTATTTAGTTCACAATTTGGTATTTTGAAAACCACACTTATATGAAAGAAAATTAAATTAATAAATAATTTCGTTATCATATCGTATCCCTATTAAATTTCTAATTGTATCATAGCACGTTGCCCGGGCGCCGCACTCGTTATAAAACAAAGTCTGTCCAGTATGATCAGTAGCGGATGTGGTGTAAGTGAAGTAGCACGTCACCGATAACATAGTATTGCTAGTAGTTGTGATTCGTGGGACGAAGAGACCTCAGTTAGAAGTGGTATCGGGTCAGTGTCGTAAGTAGCCATAGTTGTAGTGGATCGACTCGAACTGCCAAACGGTTGTATGTAACCCCGCGTCGGACTTGAGTTCACTGTATTTGTTTCTACATAGGTGTATCAGTTACTGGAGGCTATCGTAGACTTTATTTGCCGACACTATCTGAAAGTCATTAAAGTATCGTAGAAAGATAATGCACATTATATAAGTATCAAGTGATTTTTTGGTAAAACGGAATGCACCACACAAAGTAACATAAAAAAAAATGTTTTTCACAGTATATTTTCTCAAGTATTTTGTACACATTTAGCGATCAGGTTTTATAGTATGTAAATATAGTTTTGTACAGTTATATTCGCGCACTGAGGGGCGGTATTCTCACAAAGCATTTTTATTCGACGTTTGACTCATTGTGTTCGTAAAGAGGATGATGTATTTATGTAATCCTGTTTCCTCGTTTACCAAACAAATGCATTTCGTGATAGATTTTTTCGTTCAATTCTAAAAGATATGCTAAGTGTAATATTTGACAAACAAATTGTAAGTAAAAGTAAAATGCTATATATTTTGTTAACAAAGATATACTTAGATAAAATATATAGGTACTTGTGAATATAGTTGTGCTCATAATATGATATCGGCTCAGTAGACAATAGAAGTGAAATATAGTACGTAGTGTAACGATCGACGTCCAAGTGAAGCCCTGCAGTCCAGTATGTGCGGACCTGTACGAAGCCGACTCCATACAAGTTGGTCGCTCAATTTATATGGAATCGCATTTCCCTAGACACTGGTACTCGAATCAACACAGAGGGTCACGATTTTTTCAGTTTCGAAGTGCGCCGGCCGCGGCCCGAGAGAAGGGTCAAGTGATATTTGCTTTTAATTTCTGCGATAAACGTTTCAACTAACGGTCGTCACACACGGGCGACAATCGCGCGACCCGCCAACGTAACGTGAACGTCTGTCGCGCGACTTGACAACGTCGTCCGCGCGTGCGGCTCCTTACTCAACGTGTCTCCGCTAATAAGTTGACATGTCATCGACTAGTCTCTATTGTTTTAGTATCATGCATGACTGTTGTCTCATTTTGTATAGCCATTTTGTATATTTTTAATTGACTTTTAATAGATATCTATTAAGATGATCGAGTCACCAAGTGATAGTTATCATTCTGGAATATTTGTCTAACGATTTAAAAACAAATTAGTGAGTAGATTAGAAAATGAACGATTAAATACGTAGTTGTTTATCGGTAATTAATTGTATATTTGCTAGAGAAATGATTATATGACAAAGTATGATAGAAACTATTGGAACTGAATTGAAATACAAATAAAAAATATTATAGTTACTATTATTTGTAATTTTGATGAGCATTATTGCTTTTAATTTCTAATGTGTGTAATTTCTCATAGTATATTTTGATTAGTAATATTGTGTGATTATTACATACTATACTAGTTATTTTTTGAAATTAATAAAAATGCTTTAAAATATAATATCATTGTTTTACTGAGAGACTAAATCCAATAGTTGATAAGTTTGTTACACTGCGACAAGTAGCTCACAATAGTGACGAGGTTGTTCTTGGAACTCAGACCCGGGGCTTATCAGTCGTAATTACAAACAAGGTTTGTTTAGTTAATGTTTATTGACTTGATACAATACTTTGTAAATATAACGCACATACCTTTTTGTATATATATATCTACGATATCAAGTATGTATCAAATACGCTGAGACAAAAGAATGTCTGATAGTACTTAAACACAGGTACATAAAAAGACAGTTCACTTCTCAATGGTTTGTAGAATACGCTTCAAGTCTTCAGGAGTGGATCCCGGGAAGAGCTTCCACAATTTGACGGTAGTCTTGCGATCCTTCTGCAGCAAATATATCATCCTCTCTCCGTCGTGGTTCCTGATCCTTGCCACCTTCTCTACCAAGACTGGTGTGAGCTTGTTGAGGCGCATCTTCCTCAACGCGCAGACGAGGGGGTAGTAGGAGAACTGATCGTAGAAGTGCTCACAGCCGGACACAGCGGACAGATACAGCCTGCATTTGTCTCGGTCGGTGTTGTCCCAGGTCAAGCCTAAGGCCAGAGCCTCACTCGCGACCAAGTTGGGGAGTTTGTCGCGGTTGTCGTAAGCGTAGGCGGCGACTAGGCCGGCAAGCCGGTTGTAGGTGAACTCATGGTCCTCCACTTTGATTTTGGGTCCGCTTTTCTTAATTACCAGGGGTCGGCTGGAATAAAAATTGCCGTCTATGAGGTACAACCAAGCA